>OU342745.1:197023504-197501696 GCA_910589775.1 Avena eriantha
CTTATCTCTAGCTTTACCAAAACCTCCTTTCAAAGCATTTGAATTCTACTCTTGGTAGAGAAACCAAGAACCCTCATCTTTTCAAACTCAATCTCTTCAAAATTCCCCAACCTTACCTCCAAGCTAGGCTTCATGGTGACCCCTAGTAGTAGTTGATTAGTGTATAAGATGAGTTGCTTTGATCTGTTGTTTTATTTGTTTGCCTAGGAAGTAGTATGAGCCACTCTAGGAGCTCATCCCTAGGATCAAGATGTTTCCCAATCATCAATACCTAAGCAAGGAAGCAAACCTTGTTGTGATCCCTAGTCACTAGGTGAACATCTAAAACCCTTAATCAGATCCATTCTGAGGATCTCCATCCTAGATGTTTCCAAATCCTTAAGACAAACATCAAGCAAGATCCTCTTTTACTCACTCTACACCTCCTTATCAACCCCTGGTTAAAGCTCTGATACCTTGCAACTCCTCCAAGAACATTCACCTTCATACTCTAGTCAAATTCCTCAAAACTGCCCATGGTTAGATCACCTTTTTGAATGCCTCCTTTTCAACCATGTGCATTTTTGAAAATGCACTTGAACCATAGTGATAACCATCCTAAGGACTACCAAGGACTACATTGGCCCCTGGTTAGATCCTCCTCCAACCCACTGATCCATGATGGTTTTGCAAACAAGAAAATATCATTTCCTGCAAAACTAGTCACCATACCTACTTTGGTAGAAGCTCACACCCTCACACAACCTCCTTTGGACCAACTCTATGCATGGTTGTGTTCTACTCATTGATGTATATCAGAACCTACTTCACTTGTCCCAAGTGGAGCTCTGTGCTTGTTAAACCCACATGGTTTAGAAGGCATCATGACACTTTCTGCATGGCAGCTTTAATTTCAACAAAGTTTGTCATCTTATCTAGATCACCTCAAATACAATTAATTCAAAATTCTTCGGCCATGATCATCTACATGACTTGGCCTACTCAACCATCTATCCCTTGCACCAAGGTGAGCTCTCAGCTCCAAGATGCAAGCATGTTTTGGTGGTATAAAAATAACACCACCCTAGATCATCAACTTGGAATTTCATTCCACAAGGTTGCAATTTCTTACTACACCTTGCATATCTCATCTACTTTGATCCTCAATATTTATCAATAGTTATTCATAATTATTATGGCCCCAAAACTATTTAATTTCTTAAATAGTCAAAACTCCAAAACTCCCTCCATAAAGGAAAGTTTGGTTTTTACCAAACCATTTCCCCAACTTTTGGCTCATGTGAGTTCCACATATCATACCCTATCTTTCCATCTCAAAAATAAATATTTTTGAGGAGCTTTATTATTTCTTTTTGTCCATTTTCTTAAATGGCTGAATTGGAATAATGATTGTTTTAAATACTTTCAATCCCCAATAAATCTTGGGAAAATTCCCCTAGGTGTGTATTCACATTTGGGACCCTTCTACACCAAAGTCCCTCCATGCCCAATGGAAATTTATCAAATGATCTTCTAGAAATCATTTCTGTCCTTTTTGTGTAAGTGGATTTAAGTGGACTTAAACTCCATATAAAAATCCCAAATAAATCCTAGGAGTCTACCTTGACCTCCTCTACTCACCAGTACCAATTTCCCCTCTGGTCCAATGCAAATAATTGGATTTCCTTCACAACCATCTATTAGATCAATATTTGCCAATTAAGCAAACCACCACCCTAAGCACTTCCTTTTTCCATCAATTCTTGATCAGTACTTATCCTTAACACCATGACACACCATTGGTCGACCAGCACTGTAGCACCACCCAACAATTACCCATTGGCCCTTGTATTAGTAGTAAGAGAGAGACCACAAAGATCTTACAAGATTTGTCCCCCTTTAATTACCACTGCTGCCACCACCTCTCTCTCTGGTCCAGCACGGACCAATGACCATCCTACCCCTCTCCACCTCCCCCTGGACCAATCCCTGGCCAGCATTGCTACCCCCCTTGTCCTAGATGGTAAATTACTCCATCCACTCCCTCCTCTTGGTATAAAGGCCAACAGCCCCTCCCCAGCTCGCCCCTGCCTCCATTTTCCCCCTCTCACTCCCACTTGCCTCCCCCGAGCACCCCACCTCCTCCTCTGCTCTGTGCTGTCTGAAGGAAGGAGAAGAGGAGAGCTTCGGCCTCCTCACCAAATCGAGCAAGGCATCTTCTCCTCCACTCCATTCCCTCTGCATGTCAGCCCCCGAGCTCCCCTAGCTCTCCTCTACCTAATTGTGCGCTTATCTCTATCCAGGACCATCTCCTCCGCCGTCGCTGTTGAGCACCGATGAGATCCTCCTCGGCCGCCGTCGCGCGATCTCCTTCTCGTGGGCCTCCGTCGTCGTGCCGCCCACCGATCTACTCGCCATCATCGATCGCGTCGCCCTGCACCATCCCCGGCCCTCCTCGAGCCCTCGGGTGAGCTCCCCGCTCTGCGCCACCCTCTACTAGGGTTAGACTCGTCGCCGGCGAGCCCCGGGTGGACGATGACGCTGCGTCGTCCATCGTCACTTAAGCGAACGGCCAGATCTGGCCGATACCGCTTCGGCGCTCTCGCTCGCTGACCGCAGGCCCTACTCGTCAGGTTCGAAACGAGCCCTCCCATGCGTCGCCCCGTGCACCGTGGGCCGAATCCCCCTAGCCGGCCCAGTAGCTCCCTAGATCCGGCCCCATTGCACCCCTTTTCTTTTTCTTTAGCATATCCTTTTATTACAGAGAAGTTTCTTCTATGTTTAAATCCAAATAAAATGGTAAACCTAATTAAAATGCCTAGATCCAAATATATGGTGGTTCTCTGATGTTTTCTCAAACATGCAGAGGCAACCCTGTGGTCAAATTAATTTTCCTTAATTACTGGTAATTAATCTGCTGCAGATTATACTTTGCACTAAATAAATTCCACAGTGAGTTCTCCATCTCCATTTAAGATGAACCAAATACCTACTGGAAGGTATTTGAAATACCTATCAACCAGCACAGGTCTCATACTAAGATGAAACGTATTCTGCCTTTAGTAAAAATAACAAAACTAGCAACTTTCTGTCTTAAATAAATTCCCCAGGTCTAACCAAATGTGGTATTGACCTGATTCAACCTCCCAATACCTCCTACTATCAAGATCTACCAAACCCTAGCAGCTCATAATTTATTAAGCTCTAGTTGAATTTTAGTGAATTAAATATCTCTGTAAAGGGTATTTTCACTAAATAAATCACTCCAGGAGTTTGACAACCCCAAAATAAGTGAATCCAATTCCTACCGAAAGGTATTGGACATACCTATCACATTCCCTTGAAACAAACTCAATATATCCTGTAGTGTTCCTCTGGTAATAAAAAGAAAATCATATAGAACTGTCTTTAGGAATTTCCTGAGGGCATTCTGGTAATTCTTTTGACTTGATTCCAACTCTAGGTGGTTCAGTGCATCAAGTACTACCAAACCGTCCAAGTAAATAATTTTTGGAGCTCCAGAAGTTTTCTGGTGAATTATTTCCTCAAACTAGAGTTTAATCCACTATTAAAAGCATAACTACATCTAGAAATGTGATAATCAAGTGAAACCACTTAGGTTGGTTTTGCCTTGTCAAGACCTATCTGAGGATGTCATGGTTATGCATTGATAACCTACTGACCACAGATCCCTAACCCAAATTCCTTATATCTAGCCTTGACAACTATCTTCCAAGAGAAAACACATAAGTGGCAATCCTGTAAATTCCACCACCCATACCCAACTTCCCCAAACCCTTCCAAGTCCAGTAGTAATTCTCATGTTTGTTTTCTGTATGGTTTGATGCTTGTATGCCTTGTATTGATTGTGGATTGTTTGCTTGCATGTATACCCGATGACGACGATAGTGTGAGCGTCTGACGACAAGAAGAACGGGTTTTCTTATTATTCTTATATTGGGTATTCTTGGTCATCTCAAGAAGCCCAGGGACTTATTGCTGATCACAGGCAAGCCACCATTCCTGAATCTCTAATATATGTCCTATTCTCTTTTACCTGTTTTATATCCTTTTCATAAATTGCATACTTTACTTGCATGTCTTGTTTTACAAATGTTGCGGTAGTAACTTGGCTCCTCCAAGTTATGATTTTGTGTCCTTCAAGGCACCACCCCGATACACCCATCATTTAACCCCTTTAGACCGAGTGTATGATAGTTAGCATCCTACCTCCTTAGAAACCCCGGTTTTGAGAAAAATAAACTGTTTTGGGATTTTCCCCACTACAAATGTTTCAAAAATGGCTTTGTAAAACCCTAGGAAGAGGCATTGTTCCTAGTGGAAGTTTTAACAAAAGAAATGGTGATGAGAAGACAGGAGAATGTGATGGGATGTTCTACGCCTTTACTGGAACAATTTTTATCCGCACAACCACATTACCCCAGGTTGCTGGGGCTTAGCTCGTAGTTTATCCGCTTTAGCCGAGGCAACTTCTACCATGCTTATAGGGAGAAATCCCTGGAATCCCGGGTCGGCGTCCCAGATCTAGGATCTGAAGCCTGTCGCTTGCCTCGGCAAGAATGAGCCTGAACAATCAGGAGTCCGGTGCAACAATTGGGTCTCCCGCGGACGGTATGACTTGGGTAGTACGGAAGGAAGAGGAGTCACCAAATTTAAGGTATACGCCAAGTTACGGCTTGGGTATGCGTGTGTACGGAAGGAAGGACTATGGCTGGGAGCCACATACGCGTTGCCGGGGAGAACAAACCCAAGAGGAAAAGCATGCCTTTGCTAGTGTAGACAAGCAAAAGGTTAGGTTTGATTATCCGAACCCCCATCTACTGTGATAGTGGGCCGTGGTTGTATCCCAGCGGATGTATTGATTCTTGTGGGAAAAGTGTGCAAACTCTACAGAGTATAACCTATTCGAATAGCCGTGTCCACGGTCAAGGACGGTTGTAAAGGTGTTGGCTAGGAGTACCCAAACTGTGCTTGTTTGGGAAACAAGTACTCTGAGGACGAAGGTTCCGGGGGAACCCGAGTCCGAAGGCTTTGTTTTGACCCGAGGGGTCTAAATTGTTCAAAAAGGGTTTTCAACCACAAAATTGTTTTTTTTCAAACTCTTTTTCAACAAAGACATGGAGATGTCTGGATTTATAAAACAGAAGCATGTTTTCAAAACTCTTTTTCACCAAAGATATGGAGATGCCATAACTTCAAAGTTAGTTTAGGCTTTTCCAAAAGCAACCCCAGATAGAGCTATCTCGCCACAGCCAGAATTGCATTTTCCTTTGTACATTTATCCCGGTGGTTTTGCGAGTATATTCAAAAGTACTCACGGCTTTGTCCCTGGCTATTTACTTTGCCAGACTTTCAGGAGATTAAGGTGACGTACAGCGAGCTAGGCCGTCTTCCCAGTCAGCTGCCTATAGGTTGAGGCATGATTTGGGCTCTGCGCTTGGCGTTGTTCCGCTTCTAATGATGATGTAGCCATTATGGAAATTATGTAAGTCTTGTAATTAGTTGTGTATCGGATGTTGTAATGGTACCCGTCGGTTATGTTCCACGGCTCACTGATCATGGGAACGTGGAAATATGCATAACAGAGATTTCTCAGATGAATAATCTAGGGGTCCCACATTTTGGGCCATCAGATATTCATGCAAAATTCAGCAGCATAGAATAAGATAGAAAAATTATCAATAGATTCGAAGTTCATATTCAGCAACACTTGACCAATTCAGCAGTATTTCAAAAGTGACAAATTCAACAATACAGACACTAAAATACAATAGCAGTATAGAGAGAACCAGTTCTTGTTTCAGCTCTAAAAACCTTGTCACGCAATCAGTTTTCCCTTTTCACCAAACACACCCGACCATTGTAGCAAGCAAAACTGACGATCAAGTCTTCTTTGAGTACCTTCTTCTCACATAAGTGCATGTGTGACCCCCGTACACAACCCAAAATGCCCAAGTCTCATCTAGATTGTGACAAGGCCTTGTTTCAAAACAAAAGCAAGACTATCTACTTCCCTTGATTTAAAGAAGTACCAGTACATCAGTATTAGTTCCACAAAATGCTTTAGTAATAGCAACGACAGAATATTTGAGAGATTCAGTAGCTTTCCTACTTGAAATTCAATAGTAGTATAAAGAGAATTAGTTCTTGTTCCAGCTCAAAAAACCTTGGCGCACGATCAGTTTGGCCTGTTCTTCGAAGATACTTCGATCATTGGATCAAGCAAAACTGACGATCAAGTCTGCTTCTATGTGAATACCTCCTCCTTACGTCAATGCCTGTGTGACCGCCCATATGCAACCCAAAATTTCCAAGATTCATCTAGATAATTGTGACAATGCTAAATTTCAAAAAAAAGCAAGACAATCTAATGACTTCATCCAAACAAGTACTAGTAGATCACCGTTTGTTTCTACAAAATATTGCACTAATAGTAATGACAGAACATTTGGCAGATTCAGTAGCATTTGAAAGATTCAGCCGTATAGAACAAGACCGTAAAAGTATCAAATAGATTCCCGGTTCATATTCAGTAGCACTTGATAGAGTCAGCACAATATTTCAAAGTGACCGGTTGGTAGTACATAGACAGTGACAAAAACAATTAACAGATTCAGCAATGCGGACATTGAAATTTAGTAGATGTAGCAAGGCCTGATTCAAAACAAAAGCAAGACCATATTCTGCACTCGACTGGTCGATCTGAACAAGTACTGAACAAAAAATTTGATAGGTTCAATAGCATTTGAAAGATTCAGCAATACATAATAAGAAAGAAAAATATCAATAGATTCCTAGTTCACATTCAGCAGCACTTGGACATATTCAACAGCATTTCAAAGTGACAGATTCAGTTTTCCCTCGATGATTGGAGCAAGCAAAACTGACAATCAAGTTTGTTTTTGTATGCATGCCTCCTTCTCACATCAATGCCTGTGTGTGACCTCCATAGGCAACTCAAAATGCCCAAAGCCTCGTCTAGACTATGAGTTTATGACAAGGCCAAGTTAAAAAGCAAGACCATCTACTACACTTGATCTAAACAAGTACCAGTATATTAGTATTAGTTCTATAAAATACTTAGTTACTAGCAACAATAAAACAAAGGCAAAGTAGTACCATCTCCTGCCATTGATCTAAACAAGTACTAGTATATAGTACAAAATACTCTGAAATACAAGAACTACTACTGTACTAGTACTACTTTTGCAGCCAAAATAGTTCAACAAGGCTGATACCAACTAAGCTATCCTATTACATAGTATTGCAATTACTTACGGTAGCTAGGTTCCATCGCGGGCATTGGCGAAGCTCGGGATGAACCATAATGGAGTCTTCAGAGATTTCCATGCAATGTTGGTTGAGAAACCAACAGCTGCTTCTTCGGTATTTAGACTGAAGCAGCATATTTCAGAAAACGACATATATCCAAGTCCTATTGCATGGTGGGAGGTGTAGACACAGTTGCTTCTCATCGAATATCCTGGGGCAACATCTGTACCACCTATTGCAATGTTAATCCGATAGTTCAATCCAAGGAAAAGGGAATATGCTCACAAGTCAGCAATCACTATCCATGTCTTAGGTGGATACAAGTAAGCAATGTCCTTTGAGTACACCTTACAGCCAAACCCATTAGCATAGGTGCCATAAGTGCGACCGCGGCGATTAACACTATGATCAGCAACATGATTGCCATGACAATAATAAGTACCGCCATAAAAATCCTCATCAGTAACGCCTTAGGTATGGATAAGAAGAAGGCGAGATTTATCTGCAGATATTGCTAAGAATCATAAACTAGGTTCATGCTCGTCATCATCTATGGCATCAAGGTTGCCCTCCTTGAGATGCGCGCCAGGTGGTGACGAGAGCAGAATAGGACCTTGAAAAAGAAATAACGGCCAAATCATCCAACACTAATGTACATCCATTAAAACTGAAGCTAGTGTTTAGAACAGGAGTGGATCAAACTTACCAAAATGCAGATGATTCCAGTCATAAACACTGCCACTCTCAGCGGCTGCAAACACCAGAGCCTTGTGGATAACTGCATCGCTGCATCTGAAATAGCGCTGGAATTGGTTCTCAAGAACTGTCCATGCATACTCATTGCCATCAAGGGTAGCAATTGAGTATTCGAAGATAGCGACAAGAGAGAAATCGAAATAATCCATAGCAGTTGTGGGAGCTCGGCAAATACCAATATTCCGGAGGAGAGTAGGGCGATCATTAAGCATGAATGTAAACAGATCGTTTGTGGGTATGAACCCATTGACTTGTGGGAGAGGAACGTGTTGATGAGTGTACACATTCACAAGCTACCACTTGCACTCGGACCCAACAGTGGTGATCCAATATCCATTGGAACCTACCCACTTTACCCATACAATTTGGGAACACAGCGTCGGAGGAGAACCTGTCTAGCGGCGTCAGCCTGCATCTCGTGCCCTTTCCCTCTAAGTACTCATTGCATTCCAATGGTTTCTTAGTCGAGTGAGAATGAAGAACACAGGGGAGGCCAAACGGATGAGAAGCATGTAAAGTTGCACTATATTTTGCCGAGTCAAGAATATGTTTGGACGACCCGACGAGGCTCATGGCGGTGATGACATCGCATCTAGTTATGAGTTCTTCAAGCGGGCCTTTGATAAAAACTTCCTCGAATAGCTAAGAATCATCACTGTCCTTACTCGGTGCAGCCATCGCAAGGGATCTGATGGAAGCTAGGATGGTGGCTTGATTTGGTTTTCTGTAAAAGAGGGAAGATCAATGGCGGCGGGCGGGACATGGATAAGAACAAACACTCTCATACTATACGGTGAACAGGATCAGGAAGCAGCATTGTGGAGGAGAAGAACGGCGGCGCTTGGCATAGAGGTAGGGCAATAGGGAACTAGGGATAGAGCATATAGGCGAGTTTGAATAAAATGAAACAGATGCATGTTCCTCTGCTCCAGTTCCCTTCAGAATAGTACTACTCTTCTCTAGTTCCTTCCATAATAAATCTTTATTATAAAATGAAAATGGAGTACTACTGATTAGAATGTAGGGGTAGTTGTAGGAGTAGCGATCCACCTGTAATAATAATTTCTCCCGTTCTCAAGCTCTTTTGTGGTACTAGTTTCCAACAAAAAACTCTTGTGTAATTTTTGGTCAAATTGATGGCCATGCCAATTTATAAGAAAGATTTCCATATATACGGATTGAAACACCAAAACAATATGTGGTGCGATTCTGATGTATTTTATCTGTACTAATACTTACTTCATAAAACAACACTTTTTTTGCACCTGAGAATTTAATATGCTATTTTTGGACATAAAGGGTCCAACCATACACTAGAAACATTATTTACCATTCCACGATGAACCCATCTACAAAATGTGGGCACATTATCATAAACAGCGAAATAGATATGGAATTTGGCCTCGGTCATCTTGCTTGAAACCTAGGAATTTTAATACATATAGTAGGCCATATTGCGAAACATGGTTTTCAAAAGGCTGCCAAAAAATTGTCCTTGTTTTGAAAACAATCAAACAAAAAAGAATGAGTACTAATAACAAAAGAATGTGCACGACGTTCTCCTGCATGTACTACTTTACATGAAGATAAATATGAGTTTTGACAACTGTTTAAAGACAAACATGAGTATGAACATTCTTGGATTTCAAGCCGAACGACCAAGGTCAAGGTCATATCTACATCATACTTTATGCTGATGATCCTATATCCAAGAATTTGCATGCCGACAAATTTTGCCATATTTTGAAAGCAATCGAAGAGGAAGTAGTATAAAGAGTAGGGCTCGATCATCTACTCTCTCAAGAAGGATCCGAACCAAAGTGTTTTTCTTGCTTAATTTTAGGGTTATTTGTGCTAAATGTATGGACCTTGGTGTAATTTTCCATTATTTAGGTCTTTGAAGCAAGTAGTACTCCCTCCTTCCCAAATTAGGATGCGTATTACTTTTGGTCAAAGTCAATTTTAATAAATTTTTACTAAGTATACGACATCAACTTAATGTTATTAGAATCATCATGAACTATATTTTCACATTATTAGTCACTACAAAAGTCAATATGTTTTTACATATAGTTGGTCGAACTTTATAAAACATTGACTTTGATCAAACCTAATATGCGTCCTAATTTAGGAAAGAGGACGTAGTATGAAGAGTATGGCTCGATCAGCTTCTCTCTCGAGAAGGATCGGTACCCCGACTGTTTTCCTTGCTTAATTTTATGGTCATTTGTGCTAAAGTATGGACCTCAATGTAATATTCCGTTTTTAGGTCCTTGATGTAAAATGTACTCCCCCTAATTGTGTAAAATTTTAAATAGAGGAGTATAAGTAAATGCGGCAAATTGCTCTTATAGTTTTCCAAAAATCTTTCGAAGCTAACTAGGAATTTAGTTGAGCAAAATGATAACTGCAAGTGCACAGATAAATTGTAGCTAGTTTCAAAGTAAACATATCGAACCCACAAAGAGCTATTGGTAAAGGTCTTTATGCCCTTCATCACTATCTACCAAAGGATACTTATAAGTTGCCTTTGATCTCAAGTAAAGGGTGTTTGAAAGGTTTTTGATTGTTTGCAGAAAATTAATTAAAACAACTAACAAGGTTGTGTGAAAACGTGGCTGAACTCAATAGGGATAAAATGTTCTCCGGGATGTAGGATATACAACTAGCATAGTATTGTTATTATTAATAATCCAGATAACATAGTTCTTATGTCATGAGATCTGTGAAGAGAGCTCCATAATAAGATGTTCACTACAAGACTCGTAGGAAACCACTTTGTTGAGCCAAGAGTGAGGTTACCTCTAAATAACCACTGTGATGTCTGAGAACAGTCACCCATACAAACCACCGCAATTAAAGGTTTTCTCGTGGATATCGTAATTAGCTTAGCAAGTCCCTCTTTATCCTCCTTTGATCGTGTAGGTTATGAGCCGGCACCAATCTGTCACGAGGCCATGCCAGGTACAATCCCAAAACACATCCAAAGGATTTCTCCCTCACTTTAGTCCCAAGAGCAAATGATATGTGGCCAACTACACATACCATCTAAAGAGAGTGATCAAACACGAATCAGAAATCTATCATAGACTGGCAAGTCATATGGATACAAGAATATATCATATTTATTACAAATTCATAATTGTGCTAGGGTTTCTTCATATCCCAAAGAACAAAGGAACTACTCACACATGGAAGCAATCAACAATATCATCATAGTCAAATGAATGGATAAAAGTATGGAGATAGATCTAATGCAAACCACAGTTGAATCTGGAATTACAACAAGATCTAATAGATGAGAGATGGGGGTAATGGTGGTGATGGAGATGCAACGGTTGATGGTAAATGGGATGATGTGTTGTCCTCCAATGATCTGTGAAGCAGTCGAGATTTTACCCCAGCTAAGTTCCTCCTTCAAATCCCTTTCAGATGTGGTTTTTCGTGGTTTCCGGTGGCTGTGTATATCGGATCCCTCTCTAGTCTTCGCCAAGAGAAAGTATATGATGAGGCGATCACGCTAACACCTAGTACAAGCAGACAGTATGGACGTGCTCCGCCCGTACCACCGGTCATTATTGGTACTGATTGCTTCTCCTCGTTTGGTATTCTCCCGTGTGCCAAACTAAATACATAAAATACCTTTTATCACTTAGAAATATCATATTATAACACAATATGATAGTTCCAATTGATATGTTCATATAAGACTTAGTTATTTGGGATCATGTTAAAATAAGAACAAAATGGTGCGTGCAAACGCAGTGAAATACAAAGATCCCTACTCTATTTATGCAAAAAAAACAAAAGGTAAATATGCTTGAATTTTGGACTCATCACAAAACCACCGAGAGTTCTGAAAATTCAAGTTCTTCATTAGCTATGCAATAACTTGACATGGTAGTGTTCCATGTTTGGTACATGGGTGCTTCAATCTTGGCATGGTGAACAATAACACAACTAATGGGAGTTTCCAATTTATAGGAACAAAATAAATTCAATTTTCAAAGTAACGGCAATGTTTTTCTGTAAAGCAAGCACGAAGAAAATGGCTCGAAATGCCAGAACCCTAGTTTTCACACAAAATGTGGACCATGATTCACTTACGATTAATTACCAAGATAAACATGAGCATGAACCTGTAACACCCTCGAATCGTCCCTATGCAAGTTTTAGCCCTTTCCGCCAAACCCGCATAGAAACGACTCAAGGACGCCCACCAGGCACTTTCGTGCGGGTGGAAAACGAAGTAATACCATTACACAACAGTCCTTGATGGGACCCACAGAACAGATATTTACAACAACGACTCCATGAGTCAAGAGTACAGATATAATATACAAAGATCCAAATCACCTTGAAAACGATAGAGCGTCCGACTACGGACAAGATGCAAATGGGGCTAAGAGCCCTGAAGAATAACCAATGACGGCCATAACCCTGCCCAGACCAAGCCGGAAGGGTAACCCTGCTAACGACGTCGATCTCAAACCTGCTAAAACAAAAGGGGTGCCGACAAAGGGCAAAGAAAAAAGAGGAGCGTCAGTACTGAGGCCAGTACACGGCGAGGCTAGAATTCGGCGGCTCTCGCCTACATAGGTATGGTGGGCTGAAGCGGCAGCGCAGCGACACGAAACAACCTATAGGGACTCTGTACTACTGACGGCTATTAGAGAGGGATAAGAAAGACCTATCCGGATCCAACCTGATACTAACACCAAACATACCCATCCTGGTATTCCCCCTCGAGACCTAACGAGGAAGTCAAGCCGAGGAAAACTCACACGGTTGGCAATTTTATTTAATCTTTCCAAGGCAGTTATCCCACTTACTAGTCTTCTCACATACAAGTCAAATTATAACAGTAAACTTTAGTTGTAGTTGTCTATGGTCGAGAACTGTGCTCCAAGTCGTCCATAACCGCGGACACGGCTTTTCGAAAAGATTTAACCCTGCAGGGGTGCACCAAAGTATCCACACGCACTTCGACCCTTTTTGCCAAATCAATTAACATACACCCATCAGTATGTCGGCGGGGTCTAAGTCATGACGTTTCCCAGACCCAAAGCAAGTACATGGGGGCCACCCCACTAAGCTACCCGCAACGAAGTCGGCCGGCTCCGGAACGGACCCAGGGTTTGTGCCAATGGCTGTAAACGACTGGGAACCCGAAAGTGTGACTGGGCTTGTCGATACCGCGAAAACATTCCACATCCTAAACAGTACAGGTGCTCCACGCACAAACTTAAATAAAGCAGTAAAGCATGGCATAAGTACAGAATAGTAATAAAGCCCCAAACTACTTGTGGCCCCCGGTACAATACTTTGAAATTAGGTAGTAAGCCGATGGGGGTGCCCACACACCCCACCTGTGGTTAGCACGCTCGATCTCGGAACAGGTGTCAAGAACTCGGGTCCTAGGGGACACTAGTGAGCGGTTAAGAACAAAATACTTACTATTGCCCACCGGTGCCTCTGCATTAATCTACCATCAACATTAATTAAAAAGCTGTAATTAGAAACATGATCAACACCACCATTAAACATTTGCCAACATCCCAACAACTATGGAACATCGACGACGCGAGGCAACACCTGAGCAAGCAACTACGACTCGCAGGGCCAGCTGTCTATCAAACAACGGGTAATAGGAGGTGTCCAAGGCAATATAACGGCTGCAAGGAATATATCTGGCACGGAACTCTAAAGCATCGCGACACGGATAGCAATAGATCAATAGGAGGAAGTAAAGACTATAAATGCAAAATAGGTAGAAAGAGGAAGAATGCTCGCCTGGGAAACACTGCCGGAGATTCATATCCGAAGAACTTGTCGATACTCGCATCCACTCATCGGTCTAATCCGCGAAGAAGCAAACACTAGCAGAAAAACCGGATGCAATATTTAGTACTACCGCAGAAGATCCGGCATGATTATGATATGATGCATGACATGGCCTAGATGCAGTGCAATTAGGCAATATTAAGCGGAACCGGGGTCCCGACAATTAATTACACGGTTCAAGTTATTTAGAACCCCCGCAATTTAAATGTTGTATTAACAGGGAGAATCATGGCATCGGTTCGCTACACAAATTTAGATGGATTCCGGAATAAGACTAGAATAGCCCGCATATAGACTCCATATTTAATTATGAGGTGAATCGACTACACAACCCGGACCCACAAAAATATGTATGCAGGCATGAATAATTACCATGCGACAAGTTGGATGTTATATGTTATAAAATAATGGTCTCGGGTAGGGGATCACATTAGAGTTCCGAAGATCTTGGGGTTCACCGGGGCTTCGATGGGGTTCGGGTTCGGTCTTCGGAGTCTGCGGTTTCTCAACATGGTCGCTCTGCGACATGGATCCTTGTGGTCGATTTCTTCTTATCCACGAGCGTCGGCAACATGGAGCTCCTCGAGCAACATGAGGCGAACTTGGCTTGTGGCGAAACTCGGCGATGCTCGACCTTGGCCGCGACATGACACACACCCAAAAGGGGTTCTGAAACTTGATGCTGGGCAGGCATGCGTGGCCTCTGTCACGAATTGACACGAAAGAGTAAGCGACAGACAACAAAACAAAACACCGCAAGCTGCAGGTTGCCTCCAGCGCACATACTGAAACATAGCTGGCTGTAGAACTTGGAGGCTGTGGAACGACATGACGCCGGAGGTCCGTGGCGACACCGGGCCAAGTCGACGAGACCTGGAGAGGGCCAATGGCAACATGGCTGACGACAGGGTGCAGCGGACGCGGATGGAGGCCGTCCGCGGTGGCGACGGTCATGGGGCTCGGGTCGCGTAGACGCAGATGGCGGGACGGGGCTCGACGACGCGCCGGGCCGCGGGGCCGGAGGACGAGCAGAAGCGGCGGTGCCTGGGGCGGCCATGGCGCTGGCGGCGGCCTCGCGGGGTGGTGGCTCGGAAGGCGGGAGGCCAGCGAAGACGACGCTGGTGGCAGGGAGAAGGATCTGGCGGTCGACAGGAGGAAGCGGCCGAGGTGGCTCCTGACGGCGGCGAGGCGCGTCGGGGCGGTGGTGAGGCCCTGCGGATAAGGCCGGGCTCGGGGCGTGCTACGCGGTGGCGAGGAAGACCGAGGAGAGGAGGCGGCGGTGCTGCGGGGAAGAGGAGTTGCTGGCGGCAGGGGCTCGGACCCAAGGCGGTGGCCGTGACCTTGGTGAGCAGAGAGGAGGCCGGCGAGTGGAGGCGATAGGAGGGGCGGCAAAGGACCGGGCCAGGTCGTGCAGGGGCGCGGGCGTCGGGGCTTCGGGCGCTCGATCGGGCAGCACATTCCGCGGAGCTTGGCGGCCAGGTGGCTCGAGGAGGCAGGGCGGGTCCTGGCGGCGGCGCTGCCTGAGAGGAAGGCGAGGGCAGGGCGATGGGATCGAGGTGGGCCGGCGAGCGGGGATGGGGAGGGGTTGGTGGCGTGGTTGGTGGGGAGATTGCGAGGAGGTGGGGCTGGGCGGAGACCAGGTGGGTTGGGAAATGCGCAGGAGGTGGGTGAGGCGCGTGGGGGCGTGCGAGGTGGGCCAAGCAGGTGCCGTGCAGGAGCGGGCGGCTCCGCGGCTGCGAGGCGATCGAGGCGGGGGTGGGGTGCACGCGGGGTGGGGTGGTTCCAGGCTGGCGGCTGGGGGTGAGGTGGCAGGCGGCGATTGGTGGGAGTGAGGTGGAGGGAGGCTGTGTAGAATAGGGTTGTGTAAAGAAAAGGACTAGATGGTTTAGACTAGGGTTTAGAGGTGGCCGGCCGGGCTTTCAGGCCCGGCGGGCTGCCTCCTAAAAATAAAAGGAATATTTTATTATTTAAAACGGGACTTTTGAAAACCGTTGGTAGACGAAATAAAATATTCCGGGGACCCGGGTTTTGGATTTGAAATAATAACCGGGCGTTTAGAAAACAAAAACAAACTTTTCGAAAACAGTTTTATGCAAACAAATGCAAGATGACATGACGATGCTCAAATGCAATGTGGCATGATGACATGAGCATGCGGTCATGACGATGCAATGCACAAAAACAACGCGATTTTCTAGTAGTGGTTTTTGCGGGGCGCCACAATTCGACACCACTAACAATGGATCTTGCCCTCGAGATCCGCCTCGTGGTACCGGGAAGAAGGTCGGCGATCTGACTCTTCTCGCTTCGTGTAGATCCTCGCGACACCACTAACAAGAGGTCGTTGTCAGTGATGGCCGAGAGAGCACTCCGGAAACAAAGGGCGGAGGTAGAGGCATCAACAAATAAAGCCACCTCTAGCTTCCGTGGACGGAGTAAATTGCTGGATTCACCAATTGAATATTCAAAAGCGAATGATAAGAGTAGTGGTATGGTCGCGACTCCATCCTGCACTCATATCATTACTCCGTATACGAATAGCAGGATTATGCAACCAACTCTCGGAATCAGACTATAGATCTCGACAAGCATGGTGCGGA
Source organism: Avena eriantha (assembly GCA_910589775.1). Classification (NCBI taxonomy): domain Eukaryota; kingdom Viridiplantae; phylum Streptophyta; class Magnoliopsida; order Poales; family Poaceae; genus Avena; species Avena eriantha. The sequence continues at coordinate 197,039,977 of OU342745.1, forward strand.
ACAAAGGAGTGATGTAGACTCTGCACCGGATCTGGTGTAGATGATGTCGTCGCGTCGGAAAACACCGGAAAGCACGAGCAGGAACAAAGAGAATTACAACAGATAAAGGATTCCTCAGATAGCGCGAAGACCGGATGTGGAAGCACCGTTACCAAAGAAGGAAGCGAAACCCTGAAGGTACGACGAAACCCAACCACGAGAAATCCTGGACTTGAAGAAAGGCAAGAGAGAAGATTTAAAACACGCACAGGTAAGAGGAGAATAGCATAGGGATAAGTAATAAAATCATACCTAATCAGATCTATCCAACCGATTTTTTTTCCAAAATAGTTTTGACACTCTACTTCGGCCGTTAGCTAGGTTATCCTACAGGCTGGACTTGTGGGGTATCGCAACTGCTGAGCTCTGATACCACTCTGTAACACCCTCGAATCGGCCCTATGCAAGTTTTAGCCCTTTCCGCCAAACCCGCATAGAAACGACTCAAGGACGCCCACCAGGCACTTTCGTGCGGGTGGAAAACAAAGTAATACCATTACAACAGTCCTTGATACACATAATAGATATTTACAACAACGACCCCATGAGTCAAGAGTACAGATATAATATACAAAGATCCAAATCACCTTGAAAACGATAGAGCGTCCGACTACGGACAAGATGCAAATGGGGCTAAGAGCCCTGAAGAATAACCAATGGCGTCCATAACCCTGCCCAGGCCAAGCCGGAAGGGTAACCCTGCTAACGACGTCGATCTCAAACCTGCTAAAACAAAAGGGGTGCCGACAAAGGGCAAAGGAAAAAGAGGAGCGTCAGTACTGAGGCCAGTACACGGCGAGGCTAGAATTTGGCGGCTCTCGCCTACATAGGTATGGTGGGCTGAAGCGGTAGCGCAGCGACACGAAACAACCTATAGGGACTCTGTACTACTGGCGGCTATTAGAGAGGGATAAGAAAGACCTATCCGGATCCAACCTGATACTAACACCAAACATACCCATCCCGGTATTCCCCCTCGAGACCTAACGAGGAAGTCAAGCCGAGGAAAACTCACACGGTTGGCAATTTTATTTAATCTTTCCAAGGCAATTATCCCACTTACTAGTCTTCTCACATACAAGTCAAATTATAACAGTAAACTTTAGTTGTAGTTGTCTATGGTCGAGAAACTGTGCTCCAAGTCGTCCATAACCGCGCACACGGCTTTTCGAAAAGATTTAACCCTGCAGGGGTGCACCAAAGTATGCACACGCACTTCGACCCTTTTTGCCAGATCAATTAACATACACCCATCGGTATGTCGGCGGGGCCTAAGTCATGACGTTTCCCAGACCCAAAGCAAGTACATGGGGGCCACCCCACTAAGCTACCCGCAACGAAGTCGGCCGGCTCCGGAACGGACCCAGGGTTTGTGCCAATGGCTGTAAACGACTGGGAACCCGAAAGTGTGACTGGGCTTGTCGATACCGCGAAAACATTCCACATCCTAAACAGTACAGGTGCTCCACGCACAAACTTAAATAAAGCAGTAAAGCATGGCATAAGTACAGAATAGTAATAAAGCCCCAAACTACTTGTGGCCCCCGGTACAATACTTTGAAATCAGGTAGTAAGCCGATGGGGGTGCCCACACACCCCACCTGTGGTTAGCGCGCTCGATCTCGGAACAGGTGTCAAGAACTCGGGTCCTAGGGGACACTAGTGAGCGGTTAAGAACAAAATACTTACTATTGCCCACCGGTGCCTCTGCATTAATCTACCATCAACATTAATTAAAAAGCTGTAATTAGAAACATGATCAACACCACCATTAAACATTTTCCAACCGCCCAACAACTATGGAACATCGACAACGCGAGGCAACACCTGAGCAAGCAACTACGACTCGCAGGGCCAGCTGTCTATCAAACAACGGGTAATAGGAGGTGTCCAAGGCAATATAACGGCTGCAAGGAATATATCTGGCACGGAATTCTAAAGCATCGCGACACGGATAGCAATAGATCAATAGGAGGAAGTAAAGACTATAAATGCAAAATAGGTAGAAAGAGGGAGAATGCTCGCCTGGGAAACACTGCCGGAGATTCATATCCGAAGAACTTGTCGATACTCGCATCCACTCATCGGTCTAATCCGCGAAGAAGCAAACACTAGCAGAAAAACCGGATGCAATATTTAGTACTACCGCAGAAGATCCGGCATGATTATGATATGATGCATGACATGGCCTAGATGTAGTGCAATTAGGCAATATTAAGCGGAACCGGGGTCCCGACAATTAATTACACGGTTCAAGTTATTTAGAACCCCCGCAATTTAAATGTTGTATTAACAGGGAGAATCATGGCATCGGTTCGCTACACAAATTTAGATGGAGTCCGGAATAAGACTAGAATAGCCCGCATATAGACTTCATATTTAATTATGAGGTGAATCGACTACACAACCCGGACCCACAAAAATATGTATGCAGGCATGAATAATTACCATGCGACAAGTTGGATGTTATATGTTATAAAATAATGGTCTCGGGTAGGGGATCACATTAGAGTTCCGAAGATCTTGGAGTTCACCGGGGCTTCGATGGGGTTCGGGTTCGGTCTTCGGAGTCTGCGGTTTCTCAACATGGTCGCTCTGCGACATGGATCCTTGTGGTCGATTTCTTCTTATCCACGAGCGTCGGCAACATGGAGCTCCTCGAGCAACGTGAGGCGAACTTGGCTTGTGGCGAAACTCGGCGATGCTCGACCTTGGCCGCGACATGACACACACCTAAAAGGGGTTCTGAAACTTGATGCTGGGCGGGCATGCGTGGCCTCTGTCACGAATTGACACGAAAGAGTAAGCGACAGACAACAAAACAAAACACCGCAAGCTGCAGGTTGCCTCCAGCGCACATACTGAAACATAGCTGGCTGTAGAACTTGGAGGCTGTGGAACGACATGACGCCGGAGGTCCGTGGCGACACCGGGCCAAGTCGGCGAGACCTGGAGAGGGCCAATGGAAACATGGCCGACGACAGGGTGCAGCGGACGCGGATGGAGGCCGTCCGCGGTGGCGGCGGTCATGGGGCTCGGGTCGCGTAGACGCAGATGGCGGGACGGGGCTCGACGACGCGCCGGGCCGCGGGGCCGGAGGACGAGCAGAAGCGGCGGTGCCTGGGGCGGCCATGGCGCTGGCGGCGGCCTCGCGGGGTGGTGGCTCGGAAGGCGGGAGGCCAGCGAAGACGACGCTGGTGGCAGGGAGAAGGACCTGGCGGTCGACAGGAGGAAGCGGCCGAGGTGGCTCCTGACGGCGGCGAGGCGCGCCGGGGCGGTGGTGAGGCCCTGCGGAGAAGGCCGGGCTCGGGGCGTGCTGCGCGGTGGCGAGGAAGACCGAGGAGAGGAGGCGGCGGTGCTGCGGGGAAGAGGAGTTGCTGGCGGCGGGGGCTCGGACCCAAGGCGGTGGCCGTGACCTTGGTGAGCAGAGAGGAGGCCAGCGAGTGGAGGCGATAGGAGGGGCGGCAAAGGACCGGGCCAGGTCGTGCAGGGGCGCGGGCGTCGGGGCTTCGGGCGCTCGATGGGGCAGCGGATCCCGCGGAGCTTGGCGGCCAGGTGGCTCGAGGAGGCGGGGCGGGTCTTGGCGGCAGCGCTGCCTGAGAGGAAGGCGAGGGCAGGGCGATGGGATCGAGGTGGGCCGGCGAGCGGGGATGGGAAGGGGTTGGTGGCGTGGTTGGTGGGGAGATTGCGAGGAGGTGGGGCCGGGCGGAGACCAGGTGGGTTGGGAAACGTGCAGGGGGTGGGTGAGGCGCGTGGGGGGCGTGCGAGGTGGGCCAAGCAGGTGCCGTGCGGGAGTGGGCGGCTCCGCGGCTGCGAGGCGATCGAGGCGGGGGTGGGGTGCGCGCGGGGTGGGGTGGTTCCAGGCTGGCGGCTGGGGGTGAGGTGGCAGGCGGCGATTGGTGGGAGTGAGGTGGAGGGAGGCTGGGTAGAATAGGTTGTGTAAAAAAAAGACTAGATGGTTTAGACTAGGGTTTGGAGGTGGCCGGCCGGGCTGCCTCCTAAAAATAAAAGGAATATTTTATTATTTAAAACGGGACTTTTGAAAACCGTTGGTAGACGAAATAAATATTCCGGGGATCCGGGTTTTAGATTTGAAATAATAACAGGGCGTTTAGAAAAAAAACAGACTTTTCGAAAATAGTTTTATGCAAACAAATGTAAGATGACATGACGATGCTCAAATGCAATGTGGCATGATGACATGAGCATGCGGTCATGACGATGCAATGCACAAAAACAACGCGATTTTTTAGTAGTGGTTTTTGCGAGGCGCCACAAACCGCGGTACAAGCGTGGGCGGTACAAGCGCGGCATGTCCCCGGCCATGGCCGCCTGGCAGTGGCGCAAGGGCTCCCAGTGGTTCGAGCTGGACCGCACCCTCACGGCCGACGTTGTCGCCGACTACATCTACTTTGCAGTCTTCAAGAGGTTCTGCAAACGCAACTGCTATGCCGGTGAGCACTACCTTCCGATGTTCCTCCATATTCGGCACCCGGCAATAGCTACCAAGCGGAGCGTGACGTGGGTCGACTGGTCCCATGGTGGGCCGCACCCATCACGGTTCACGAGGATGGAGGTCACGGTGGATTTCCTGCGGTGGCTCAAGGGCGGAACGATGTGCGAGTACAATGGAAGGACCACCACCGTCTACTTCATGTTCGCTAGGAAGTTCCTGCCCAACTCGCTCACCCGATTCATGAGATTCACGCCAAAGGTGATGGGCTTCGGGTGAAGGACCTATGATCAGGCAATTTTCGATACATACATTGTCATACAATTCTTTGGTTGATCGATGTTAACGTTCTTGTTCAGTAGCTCTTGTACATACATGTAAATGATAGACACTCATTTTTCTTTCTTCTTTTTTGTTCACACATTTTTATTTATGATGAAAAATACTCCGTCCGATCCATATTAATGTTCTTAAATTTCGCTAGATTCGGTCGAATCTAGACAAATCTGAGAACACTAATTTGGATCGGAGGAAGTATATAGTTCCTCCGATCCAAAATAATGTTCTCGGATTTGTCTAAATTTGGGTTGTCTAAATTCGGTTGTGCAAGAGCCTTAGAAAGCGAAGAAACAAATTAGTCAAAGGCCCATAGATATGAGCAATGCTAAATTGATAACTAGAACAAAGTACTAGAAGCATATATGTAAATTTGTAATGCTAGTAGAATTCTCTTGATATTCTGACGAGATAACTTTAATACTACTACCTCAAAGAAAATTGGTGTTTGTCCCATGAAGACAACCTTTTAAGTGTGATCATAGGGTTAAAATGACGTTAGCGTAGTTAATTGTCAATGGTGTGACCTCAGTTAAGAAAAAACAGACTAATTTAGAGACACCAGACTAGAAACTAGCACTTTTATTGAAATACTATCTGTATGTCAAAATGTCGACATTGTTGTACACGGTGGGGTGGCCGATCAAGCTGCATCGGCCAAAGAGGATACAACAACGCATTGGACATGCACACGAATATTCATTTTGTTTTCTTTTCTTCTTTATTATCCTTCTCGACCACTACTGGGGCTGCAGGTATGCTGAACCACCACTCTCTCAACCTTCTGGTGCACCTCTCTGTGCTTGCTCTCCTTAGAGGGGAGTTATTAGTGAACACCTCCAGAAACATGACCAGGACAAGCAATCTTGTGGGCAGGAAGGCAAGGCTTAGAGCCATCATCACCAGAGCAAGGATAGCTTTATCGGTAGCCTGTAAAGTACAAGAATTAGGGGAACGTAGAAAACAAAGAGATATTATATTCAAGGTCGACCAATTGTAATTTTCAATAGAAATACAGAATTGTACGTGCATAATTAACACACATGCACGTACAAGTTGTAATGCTAAATTGATAACTAGAACAAAGTACTAGAAGCATATATGTAAATTTGTAATGCTAGTAGAATTCTCTTGATATTCTGACGAGATAACTTTAATACTACTACCTCAAAGAAAATTGGTGTTTGTCCCATGAAGACAACCTTTTAAGTGTGATCATAGGGTTAAAATGACGTTAGCGTAGTTAATTGTCAATGGTGCGACCTCAGTTAAGAAAAAACAGACTAATTTAGAGACATCAGACTAGAAACTAGCACTTTTATTGAAATACTATCTGTATGTCAAAATGTCGACATTGTTGTACACGGTGGGGTGGTCGATCAAGCTGCATCGGCCAAAGAGGATACAACAACGCATTGGACATGCACACGAATATTCATTTTGTTTTCTTTTCTTCTTTATTATCCTTCTCGACCACTACTGGGGCTGCAGGTATGCTGAACCACCACTCTCTCAACCTTCTGGTGCACCTCTCTGTGCTTGCTCTCCTTAGAGGGGAGTTATTGGTGAACACCTCCAGAAACATGACCAGGACAAGCAATCTTGTGGGCAGGAAGGCAAGGCTTAGAGCCATCATCACCAGAGCAAGGATAGCTTTATCGGTAGCCTGTAAAGTACACGTACAAGTTGCATATCCCCCCCCCCCCCCCCCCCCCCCCCCAAGCAGTGATTCCCGCTGCCATTCTCCAGATGAGGTGGGAACCATTATCTGGTACTTCAAGATGTTAGAGCATCTCCAGCCAGCCCCACCAAGAGGCCCCCCAGATCCCCCTTTTTAGCGCCAGCGATGCAAAAACGCAAAAACAGCCCAGCCACGCCGGAGATGCTCTTAGATGTGGTACTTCCTGAGAAAGGGCACCTGACCAAGATCAAAGACAGGCATGCCGAGGAAAGTAAGCTGAAAACTTCATCAACACTGCGACTAAGTATGTCCATAAGATCCAGGGATGGTTTGCTACAGGTAAGCAGATGTGCCGCAAGGAGACAGTTGGGTGCTGGATCAGACAAAGCTGGCAGAGAATCTTTCAGGAGTGGCAGCTTTTCTCCCTAGCCAAACCACAAAAGATGCATTGCAACTTAAATCCTTGCATTACATAAAAAAATTGCAAGTTAAAGTGCAACTTTGGCCTCCCTTTGGACAATAACATCTACACAATCTACAGTGTGCATTACATTCTTAGTACACTATTGCACATATAATATAACAGAGATCAGAGAAACAAAGCTGCAAAACAAAAATAATTGATTGACGGAAAATGTCTTTGGCACATGGGAGCACCAGTGCTCCTGTTTTTTTTTAAATTAGAACTTGTACTTAGGTCTCCAAATATTTTGAAAAGAAATATATAACTAGATACATACATCCAGAATATACAGCAGAAAATTCGTTTAAATATATGTTGTATTTTGGGCTACACAAAAAAGATAATTTTTTGACAAAATACATATTTCTAGTCTTATTCACTGTCAGAAATTTGTTTTATTCCTGTAGCCTAAAATAAAATGATTTTTTACTGAAATTTCGCACAAATATATGGACCATGTACATGTATTCCTAAGATTTTTTTAATTTTTCTTTAAACTCAACAGTACAAAAAAAAAATAAAGGGAGCACTGATGCCATGTGCACTAAATCTCCACTGGAAATATTGAGAACTAAGATGATAGTCACCTGAGATGGAAAAGCCAGCAGTAAAGCTCTTATCTTCAGAAGAACAATATTTGCATCCTGGACAAGCTCTTCAACTTTGGAAATGGCATTTTGAACAGCTAAGAGCTGTTCCATTGTATTCATTGAAGGTGGAGATGACACCTTGACCTCGATCATTGGCTTTCCTTGACTAGTTAATCTTGTCAGGAGCATGAAGGCTGCTGATAACAGTAGGACCATAACAACAAAATAGACTATCCATCCCCTGTATCAGCATAGAAACATAGGATAATCAATAATCACTAATATGGACGGATGAAAATGCATTGATTAATTAGCAAACTGAAATTAACATTCATCATATCCGAGTAAGGTGTCAAGTGGGATCCCACCTAGATCCCACTTTAAGTTTATTTTGAATTTTGTAGTGCAAAATTTTGTCAAAAATTTACACTAGAAATCTCAAAATGAACTAGAGGTGGGACTTAGGTGGGATCCCACTTGACACTCTATATCCCAGGACTTGTACTACGCTCAAATTACTAGTAGAAGCTACAGTAGTACTTTGGAAAAGGGACTATTGGTATCCCTAGACGTAGTTTGGCATAAATGCACGTGCACATATCAACTGCTTACTAGAGCAGAATGTTTGGAATTGATATTCTGCTATTGCTCTTAAAGGAGAGACTCCTCTAATAAAGATACTTCAGAAAAAAAAAGTGTAATAGTAATACAACCAGTCATGAACATTACTTATTTCAGGACAGTGTAAATACCAAACAAAAAGCGCTGGGACTTTTGATTCTATATAGTGAAAAATACACCATGAGGTAGGGGGTTTTATCCCAGAGCAGAATGTTTTTTCTCCTTTCCTGGTTTCATATGTTACGGCGCATAACCTTTTATAGCACTTAGTTGACTAGCCCTAAAACTCATCCAATCTGAACTAACAGTATGAGATGAAGTCCTGATCCAGAATCTATGTCAAACTCTCAAGTAGAATTTGCAGGCTAAGTAAACTACTGATCGCAACAATAACAACTTGGATGCCCCAGTAACCAAATGAATTTCATAAAACTGAGAAGGTTACTACAAATGGTGAACATCAAGCTTGCATATTTGCTCAGTAATTGAATCTGGATATTCAGACCAATAATAGTAACATACATCTTCAGTTTCATAAGCTCCGGTCTGGTCACAATGATTCAACCGTTATACAGCTAGTTACTAATAGGTCTTCATCTCCTCCCCTGTTCAGAAAAACAAATGGGCCAATATTTCACCATCGGGATAAAGATCTACTTACTCTCTCCGTCTCAAAATAGATGTCGTAAATTTGTCTAAATTTGGATGTATCTAGTACTAAATAGTGTCTAGATACATCCAAATATAGACAATGTTGCGACATCTATTTTGAAACGGAGGGAGTAGTTGTTGCGCCAGTCATGTGTCATGTGGACATTCAAATGGAAAAGTTGGCCTGCTATAGCTTCCCAAGAATCACAACATTATCATTTAGCAGGGTAGAATAGCGCATCGCTAAAATGATTCTTCCGATACAATTTTAGTGCTGCCATTATAAATGTACTTCCACAACCTACCTACAAAAGATATCCAGACTCCAACCACCAGCACATTCTTTACACGAATATTAGCTCCTGCAAGTCTCGTAAGTTTACTCTGCAAGCCTTCTTCCAAGAGCTGTTTCAAAGCATAATTCCTGTCCTTATTTACGTCCTATTTGTACGTTGGATAATATAAATAACCAACACCACATACTAGAGTGACAAAGCATCATGTCTGACATAAAGAACATGAGAGCATATATGCACAAATTAGCACACCTGATGATAATAAAAGAAGATAGCAAGCAAAAGACCAATGACTTCAGAGGCTCATCCCATAATGCCAGTGATACCAAGAACCTCCAAAGCTCACTTACAGGAGATAACAGTTCCTGAATACAATTAATAATTAATTTCAAAATTGCCTATAGAAAAATGATATTTGACAGACATGGTTAGAGCCATAGTATTGAAAACATAAACCATCTAGCATAAGTATGAATATAGAAAAGAGTAAATTGCACTACAGATTGCTGACCCTCTCCGGTAAGTTAAACTACGCTACCAAACTCACAAACTGAACACTCATGTAAGTGGGTCACTGTAGGTCGTTAGCACACTGTCCCAGGTACATGACCAGTAGCATGGCATGCCAATTCATGCCCACTATATAGGGTGCTCAGGAGTGGCATGTGACGAAAAGTAAATATGCTACTGTAATCTGCATTACACCCTTGATATTTGGCCTTTCACAGATGCACCAAATCCACCTATACGTTTTGAATTCCTAAATAACTAAATTGCCTTCTGTCAGAATTTTCAATTTGGAAGTGTAAATGACTAAATTCACAAGTTCGAAAGGGATGTAGATGGTAAATTATGGTCCATGTGCTATCTATAAAACAGATGCAACAATTTGCCAATTTTGAGGTGCAAGAAGAAATACACACGATCTTAAAACTGCAGGTGTACACAGTGGAAACATCTCCGACAGAATATAGATTCGGTGGGCAAACAGTCCAAATACCTAATTGATTCAGTGGACATATAAAAAAAACCCAGAAGCTACCAGCTACAAACAAAGGACAAGTAATTTTACCTACTACTTGGTATTGGGCAGTTATACTGATGAAAAACATGAAATGGAAGCCAAAAAAAGAGACACACTATCTATACCTTCAGTTACAGATTATACTAGTAGCAACACTTGCTGTTTAATTTATAAGTAGAACAGTAACATCAGTAAAACAAATTGATGCCTTATACTAGGGATACGAATATTCCTGCTTTGTTTTTTCTTCGATTCCCGCTGACACAATAGATTGCTCTGTACCATGCAAGTCCTCAAACTAACGTGTTTTGAACCTAAAGAGGCCGACAGAATGATTGCAACCCAAACACTTTCCCCCTCCCATCTAGGACTTCCACAAGACAATAGGTATGCATTTATATATTTCCAGTTTCTAGAACTTAAATCAAACAAGAACCTGGCTCAAAAAAACAAAAGTCCGTAGTCAAGCTGAATTAAGTGAATGCCGGATTGAACAGGTGATAAGCTAACAATGCTCAAAAAGGCCAAAAAACCTGAAGTATGAGCAGATTAAGAGACTATTTTTTGTTCTGCATTTACCTTCATCACTACCAAGTTGGTATCAAGCCCGTCAACTTTGACTCCATCAACTGTGGCTTGTGCCAGTTCAACCTTCTTGTAGTTGTTCATTGACTCATTAACTGCCTTCTGCAAGGAACTCATTTCACCAACGACTATCTCACCAACAGAGAGTCTCTCACTATTATTACCTGGAGATACCACGCCCAGGTTTGACAAGACAGCGAAGGCAGACATGGAACGCATTCCAATGTTCATGCCTGGTTGGTTGACTGGAGCTGAACTTCTTGACGATATAGCACTGGCTAGTGTTTCAAGTATTACATCTCCTCCAGGAAGTTTGTCACAAAGATTGAACATCAAAAGAGATTCATATCGAATGGGAACTGGAAAAGCTAATTCCTCAATGGCTTGTAACCGCAAGATACCGAGCGAGGCCTTCAGAATTATTTCCTCTTTATCAACTCCATTTATGTCGAACTTCCTAACAAATCTGTGGACATAAAGAACTTCTGATATGATGGCCAACCAGTAATCACGGCGAGAGTGTCCAGCCAGCTCTGGAAATTCTATGATCGCTGGTTCTGTTCTGCATTTCACATCATGAATAAACAGAGTCATAGATGTGTACTTAAGGAGGATAACGACAAACCTATATGTAACTATATGAAGTAGAACACTAGTCCTAACCAAACAAACTTTCTGTAAGATAAACAGCAATCAGCTGTAAGTTAAGTGATCAGTAAAAGACCATATGTTCAGTTCATGCAGTATTGCCTATGTGATTTGTGTTAAACTTACAAGGTTGTCGATTTGTACATAACGGCTTTATCAAAGAGCCGTGAACCCCATGGGCCAGTCAGCTCAGGTTTAACAACCTGCTTTAAATCTTCTGCAAGTTCATAAGCTTTGGGCTTATCGAACGTCACAACCTTAACAGCTTCAAAGTAAAGAGCATGATCTGTAAGTGTCAATCTTCCTGCATCAGAAAGGGTAAAAAACCAGTGATATAAGTAAAATGAACAATGAAAAGTACAGAAATTAAGAAATAACGAACAAGTAATCAAACATGACAGCAACTTGATCAGCCCCATCAGTAAACCAGACACACCTGGCCATGTTGAAATCCCAACATGCTCAAGTACTGGTTGTGTTGTCAATGTCCCATCTACTTCTAGAACCCTTCCTCCTCTCTGAGATCGGAGGCCCGATAGAAGCGATGACTCAGATTGTGCCTTCATTTTTTTAATAGCTCTATATGAGACAGAAAACACTCTGAGTCCTGCCTTTAACAAAAAAATATCCAATAGAAACTCATGCTTACATATCCTATGTTAAGAGGAAAAATAAGAGTAACTATTTGAAAATAAAGTTAATAGACATGTTATCTCATGCATTTGCCTATGACCCACTTTAAAAGAGTCAACAAGATTCAACACTAAAAAGGAACGCTCATTGCCATCCTATTTCAGATAGCGATACCACTTCAGAATGTTTGTTAGTACGTGCATGTTTTTTAACTGGTCAAAAAATTGTCTCCCTGTATGAACAACAGGGTATAGATAGTCAACTATGAGAAACATGCTCCCCAAAATGTACATTGTATACTTATTCAAGCTCTATGATCTCAATATCACATTAATCTACATCCTGGGGAAGCAACCATGATTTCGAGCAAGCAAAAGTATAGTTGTTATTTGCCCACAACACAACCTTCTTAATTCAAGCAGGAGTCTAATGCCACGGCAATGAATTAGGAAGCGAGTGGCCATGTAATGGTGTATATTACTACCTCCGTTCGAATGAATAAGGCCTATATTTTTTTTGAAAAATCCAGCAAAGTAAAGTTTGACCAAACCTCTACACAAGACTATCAAGAGCTATGATACTAAATAGATAGCATATGAAAATATATTTCATGACGTACCAAACGGTGTTGATTTTGGATTGTACATATTAATATTTTTTCTAAAAACTTGGTCAACCTTTACGTAGTTTGACTTTTCGAAAAAAATATAAGCCTTATTCATTGGAACGGAGGTGGTACAAGGCCGTACAGGTAAAAGTTCAAGGAGATGAAATCTTAGTTGGTCATTGCCCAAAAAATCTCCTAGTTCAGAAGGGACTTATGTTTGTTGAGAATAAGCAGTAAGAACACAAGAAATCAAATGTGTGATGCAGTTGTATGCTTCATTTGGTTAACAACTAAGAACAGGCATACACATCATGGGGTTGACACAAAAATAGCTGCTTTTGACTACATTACACCATATATCAACATTCCTTTATTTCATCGACTAGCAAGACACCAGTGCTACACTAAAGAACCAAAAAGAACAAGGTGGAACGTAGTTTACAGTTGCAAGTTGAATTAGTTCACTACACATCCATTTACAAATTATGGACTACGGATTAAGGATATAGCTACTATTACGTGCAAGGCGACTCGGGACAAAGTCTATAAACTAGATGAACCTTGGTAGGCTAGCATAGCAAGGTTCACTCCCAAGATTCAATGAGCTTTGGAACCAACTAAGGTAGTCATTATTGGATTTGAATTTTGAAGCATGCTGGCGGAGATTGGAAATCGGAGAAGACGGATTAGGTGATAGGGGGGAGTAGAGGGTTTGAGAGAGGGTCACTTGTTGCTATGCTCGTACATTTGCAGGGCCCCACTTGTTAGGGTTGAAACAAGGAAGATATGAAGAAGGGTGAACGGATGACCACCAACTCAAATCTATATTGTCGGATAGCTGGTACAGGGGTACCGCGATCCGTCTACGTCTGGCTGCCCCTATGGGCTCGGGTAAACCTCGCGAGGGAGGGGATCCTCCCTTCAGGAGGTGCGCCAGGACCCATCCTCTGGAGACCCCCGGAGGGGGAAGCCGAGAGCGGAACACGCCCCCCTCCCGAGGGAAACGACAAGCACGACCATCGCATTGGATACCCCAGTCCCAACGGCCCCGAAGACTGGGTCTTGGTCAAAGGTGAAGCCGACAAAGCTCTGGCCCGCGGAGCAGGAGGCCTCAGCAAGAGCAGTGCGGCACAGTGCCACTTTGACATGAAAGAGGTAGTGAGCCGTGCCATGCCAGCACAAAAGGTGAAAAAGGAGATCACTTTAGGAGTGGATGGGGAAGCCTCGGCGCCAAGGACTTGGTCTACCAAAAAGTAGTCTTGTAGACCAGCGCCTCGGGGGGCGGCACTGTGGTGACCCTTCCTGCCCATGGATCGGGGGAAGAGGCCCAACGCCGCCCTATATAAGGATCCCTTCTCCTACCTTGCAAGAAACAGATCCTAGAGATCTAAAACCCTAGACTTTCACCCTCCATTGTAACCTCGCGAGGCACGCGAGCAATACAACAAAGCAGGAGTAGGGGCTTTACCTCCTCACGAGGGTCCCGAACCTAGGTAAAAAAAACCGGCGTAAACTCTCTGTCATGTTTGTGTGTGCTCCGCCACCGTCGCCGTCGTCGCGCTCCTTCGGAATCGCGTGTTCAGCCCCCTCTCGAACCTAGGGATCGTTGGACCCTAGTTCCTTCGCGGGACAAATCTCCGACATTTGGCGCGCCAGGTAGGGGGCTGAGGCGCGTCTCCCAGGACCTTCAGGCGAACGACGCCATGGCGAGGAGTTCTAGTACGGAGGCCACCCCAGGAGGTTCCTCGCCTAGAGGGCCAGCCGGAATGGTCGCATGTATCTTGGGTGGCCTCCAGGCCTCTGCCCACGGACCACACGTCGGGCAGTTCACCCGGGGGCTGGCGGCGGCAAGGCCTAGCGCTATCGCCGCCCCTCTCCGGTGGTCACGGCAGCCGGTCTCCTTTGGCGCCTCGGACCACCCCGGCTCCACTCGCCTGGTGGGCGTTGTGCCCATGGTCTGCACCCCCACCATCGGCGGGGTCGCGGTGTCCAAGACCCTCATCGATGGCGGGGCGGGCCTGAACGTACTCCCCGAAGAAGCGTTCGGGCAGCTGCGGGTGCCCAGCACGCGCCTCCTCCCCGCCCCGCCGTTCATGGGGGTTACGGCAGGCACCACCGTGCCCCTCGGCCGGGTCCAGCTCCCCGTCACCTTCAGGACGAGCGACAACAACCGCACGGAGCTCATCGACTTCGATGTCGCCCGGATCTCCCTGCCTTACAATGCCATCCTGGGCTACCCGGCCCTGGCCAAGTTCATGGCAATCACGCATAACGGCTACAACCTGGTCAAGATGCCGGGCGGCGCCGGCACCGCCATCACGGTGCGCTGTGACGAGGTCGAAGCCATGCGCTCCCTCAGGCAAGCCTGCAAGGAGGCCACACCAGCACGGCCTTAGCCCACGGTAGGCCTCCCACAGCTCTCCCCATCCCAGGGAAAAGAAGACGCCAAGTCGGCGGCGCCTCCCGACGAAGACACCGTGTGCATCGTCGGGGTCGCTGGCAAGAAGCCAACATTCTCTCAAGAGAGGGCCAAGACCAAGAAGGTCCCCCTCGACCCGGCGGTGTCGGGGGGCTACAATCACCATCGGCGCCATCCTCTCCCGAGAGGGAGGAGGCCCTCGTCGCTTTCCTTCAGGCCAACGCGGACATGTTTGCCTGGTCCTCGTCAGACATGACAGGGGTTCCTCGCGAGGTGATCGAGCACCACCTGGCGGTGTGTCCCACGGCGCGTCTGCTGAAACAGAAGCCACAGAAGCAGTCGGCGGAGAAGCAGCCGTTCATCATCGCTGAGATGGAAAAGCTCGTCAAGGCACACTTTGTCAAGGAAGTCTTGCACGCCGACTGGCACGCGAACCCTGTGGTGGTCCCCAAGGCCACCGAGGGTGGGAGGCTCTGCGTCGACTTCACCGACCTCAACAAGGCATGCCCCAAGGATCCTTTCCCGCCACCACGGATAGACCAAATCGTCGACTCCACGGCGGGCTGCGACCTACTGTGTTTCCTGGACGCCTTCTCGGGGTACCATCAGATCAAGATGGCCAAGGAGGACGAGGAGAAGACTGCCTTCGTCACCCCATGCGGCGTATACTGTTACACTGCATGTCGTTCGGCCTCAAGAACGTCGGCGCCACCTTCTAGAGGCTCATGCGCATCACGCTAGGCAGGCAGATGGGGAGGAACGCGGAGGCCTACGTCGACGACATCGTGGTCAAGACCCGCGAGAGGGACACCTTGGTGGAGGACCTGACGAAGACCTTCGCTATTTACGCCGGGTGAACATCAAGCTCAACCCCGCCAAGTGCGTATTTGGCGTCCGGTCGGGCAAGCTCCTCGGGTTCTTGGTGTCGCACCGGGGGATCAAAGCCAACCCCGACAAGGTCCGGGCCATCGAGGAAATGCATCCGCCAACGCGGCTCAAGGAGATGCAGCGTTTGGCCGGATGCGTGGTGGCTTTGGGAAGATTCATCTCCAAGCTCGGCGAAAAGGCCTTGCCTTTCTTCAAGATTATGAAGCGTACCGGCAAGTTCCAGTGGACTCCGGAAGCCGGCGAAGCATTCGAAGCCCTCAAGTGTACCTCACGAGCCCACCGATCATGGTGGCTCCCAGGGAGCGTGAGCCGCTACTGTTGTACCTGGCTACCACGTCACAAACAGCGAGCGCCGTCCTGGTCACCGAGCGTGAAGAGGTGGTAGAAAAGAAGTGGAGGCCCTAAGCTGCGAACCCTCCTAAGGGCCCGGGGGCTACGCCCGAGGGCGGCGGCGCCCCAAAGGGAGCTGATGACGGGGCCGGCGTCCAAGCCACGGACAAGACTACGGAGCTCGTGCAACGGCCGGTCTACTTCGTCAGCACGGTGCTCAGAGACGCAAGGGAAAGGTACCCCATGCAGCAGAAGTTCCTCTACGCACTACTCGTAGCGTCGCGCAAAATACGCCACTACTTCCAGGGTCACCCCATCAGGGTGGTCACCAAGTTCCCTTTGGAGGTAATCCTACGCAACCCCAACACCACGGGCCGTGTGGCTGAGTGGGCCATCGAACTACAGCCCTTCGAGCTGACATTCGACACCACGCCCACCGTGCGCGCAAGGGCCCTGGCAGAGTTCGCGGCAGAATGGACTGACCTTGGGGAAAGCGAGCCTCGGGAGGAAATAACCCAGCTTTCCGGAAAGCTAGCCCCAGGGCGTTGGACCGTGAACTTCGACGGGGCGTTCAACGCGGACGGCGCCAGGGCGGCCGCTGTGCTCACGTCCCCCACAGGCGACAAACTCTCCTACGTCTTGCAGCTACGCTGGGCGGAGACAAGCGCTCCAACAACATCGCCGAGTATGAAGGCCTGATTGCTGGCCTCAAGGCAGCCATCGCTCTCGGCATCAAGCGCGTCACGATCCAGGGGGACTCCCTGCTCCTGGTCAACTTCTCCAACAAAAGCTACTATCCCAAGGACGAGCACATGGCGGCGTACTTGGAGGAAGTGCGAAGGCTCGAGAAGTACTTATGGGGATGGACCTGCTTCACATCCCTCGTGGAGACAATTACATGGCGGACGAAATCGCCAAGCGTGCGTCCAAACGGGAGCCCTAGCGGTCGGGGGTATTCGAGGAAAGACTGTTCAAACCCTCAGCCACCCCCTCCCCCCCCCCCCCGGAAAGGAGACGGCCCAACCTGAGGAGCTCCCGCCCCCACCCTCCACAGGCGCGCCTGACTGCGGCCTGCCCTCGGGAAGCAGACTCGTCTTGGCGGCCACAGCCCAGGAGCCGAGTTGGATCACCAAACTCAAAAGCTACCTCCAGGACGGCATCCTCCCGAACAGCGAGGACGCGGCAGAAAGCCTAGTACGCCGAGCAATGAAGTACTGCATCGTGGACGAGGACCTCTACTGCCCCCGCCCCAATGGGGTTGCCCTCCAATGCATCTCCAACGACAAAGGGCGCGAACTGCTGACCGACATCCACGCAGGGGAATGCGGCCACCACACTTCGGCGTGCACCCTGGCAAGGAAGGCCTTCCGCAGCGGCTTCTACTGGCTCACCGCGCTCTCCGACGCAGTAGAGCTGGTAAAGTCGTGCGGGGCATGCCAGTTCCACGCCAAACAAATACATCAGTCGGCTCAGTAGCTGCAGACCATCCCGCTCTCATGGCCGTTTGCGGTCTAGGGGCTGGATATCTTGGGGCCTTTTCTGCGAGCGCCCGGGGTCTACCGATACCTCTACGTCGCCATCGACAAATTCCCCAAATGGGACGAGGTAGAACCGGTCAGAACCATCCCGACACGGTCAGCGGTAAAATTTATCCAAGGCCTGGTGTGCCGCTTCAGTGTGCCCAATCGCATCATCACCGACAACGGCAGCCAGTTCACCAGCAGGCTGTTCCAGTCCTACTGCGAGGACATTGGCACCAAGATCTGCTACGCGTCAGTTGCCCACCCTCGTAGCAATGGACAAGCAGAGCGAGCAAACGCGGAGGTCTTGAAGGGGCTCAAGACCAAGAGTTTCCGTCGCAAGCTCAAAGAGTGCAGGCGAGGATGGCTAGATGCCCTCCCAGGAGTGCTATGGTCCATCCGAACCACCGCAACCAAGCCAACGGGTAAGACCCCTTTCTTCCTCGTATATGGTGCTGAAGCTGTCATCCCTGCAGAGCTCAAGCATGGCTCCCCCCGGATGCTCGCCTTCAACGAAATGGCACAAGAGAAGCTACGTTATGACGACCTCAACCTTGTCGAGGAGGCTCGCCACAAGGTCAGCGTACGAGCAGCCAGAAACCAGCAGACACTGCGCCGATACCACTGCCGCAACATACGGGCGCTCACCTTGGAAGTAGGGGACCTAGTCCTTCGTCGCGTCCTCTCTCGTGAGGGCCTCCACAAGCTCTCTCTAATGCGGGAGGGCCCTTTCAGGGTCGCACACGTCGCAAGGGTCGCACACGTCGCAAGGCCAGGCGCGGCACGACTGGAAACGGAGAAGGGCGTCCCGATCCCCAACGCCTGGAACATCCAGCACCTCCGAAAGTTCTACCCGTGAGCTGGCCTCGCGGCGACAGCGGTAACAAGCAACCTGCCCCCCGAGTGGTGTTAAGATTCTCGAACGATGACTCATTTTCATTTCGGTTTACCTGTTGGTTTCCTCGTTTGCATCTTCGTTTTTTTGTGGTGCTTCTCCCTTTTTCCACACCGCGTGAGCGGGGGCTGGTCACGGTGCCTACCGCCGTTGCCACCCTCGGTCAGCACGGGGGCCTAAAGTGTCGAGCTCTGAACTTATGGACTGGCTCCAGCAATAAGTCACCTCAACCAAGGTTCCCGGTGCTTGATGATCCTCACAAGGTGCACAAAAGGAGAGCATACACCGTGCAGAACCTACGGTGACCTCTTCGAGGAACTATACAAGGAAAGTACGCTCGCTACGGTCGCCTCCTCGAGGGACTTACGGGGCGGAACTGAACATACAGAGCCTACGGCCTCCTCCTCGAGGGACCTACGGGACGGGTACAAGCCCCGCGACCTCCTCGGAAGGGGAGCTAGTGGGGCGACCCTTAAGACTACCCCTCAAGCGGCGTGCGGAACCTACGATTACCTCTTCGAGGAACTATACAGGGAAAGTATGTGCCCTACGATCGCCTCCTCGAGGGACTTACGGGGCGGAACTGAACGTACAGAGCCTACGGCCTCCTCCTTAAGGGACCTACGGGACAGGTACAAGCCCCACGACCTCCCCGAAAGGGGGGCTAGCAGGGCGACCCTTGAGACTACCCCCCAAGCGGCATGCGGAACCTACGGTTACCTCTTCGAGGAACTATACAAGGAAAGTACGCGCCCTACGGTCGCCTCCTCGAGGGACTTACGGGGCGAAACTGAACGTACAGAGCCTACGGCCTCCTCCTCGAGGGACCTACAGGACAGGTACAAGCCCCGCGACCTCCCCAGAAGGGGGGCTAGCGGGGCGACCCTTGAGACTACCCCTCAAGCGGCACGCGAACCTACGGTCATCTCCACAAGAGGCCAGCGGGACAGTCCTCTCGAGGGCCCCACGAGAGAACCACGCGCCATGTCCTGGAGGCTAGAAAAAGCAACAACTGACAGTTAAGGCCCTTGATCACAGGAAGGGTGCCCTTGCAAGTCCTAGCAAAGAGACGACAAAGTCCAGAGACGCTCCGCGAGCATTACATAAATAAGAATTATACCCCCCAGCGGCGCCCTCGGTGGTCGCCTGGCGGAGATCTTCCTCTTCCGGCTCGGCGGAGTCACCCGAGTCGTCGGCTCGGACCTCCCCCTCGTCATCCACCACTCGTGGGAACGCCTCGACCAGCAGACTGACGAGCGGGGCGACCCTCGCCTCGAGATCCGGCACAGCGGCCGACTGTCGCATGGCCAAGGAGTAGTCAAGGTCGGGCCACAGCTGCAAGAGGTTAGTGAAGAGGGACTTCCCCACCGCGGTCAGCATCGCCTCGCACTCCGAGGAGATGAAGCCGTCTAGGGCCTGCACCGCTAGGCTCAGGGAGCTCAGGAACATGCGCGCAAGCTCCAGAAGCGCCTCGACCTCGCGGCCAGCTTGAAACTCTGGCGCGACGAAGCCTTTGACCCCCTGGGGAAGCTCGGAGGAGGCAGGGGTGTGCAGAAGCTCATGGATGAAGCCCGCCATGACGAAATCGTCGGTAACGCCGTCCCCTAGGGCTAGGCGGTCTCCCACGGCGAAGTCCCACAGGTCGTGATGTGCTTCTGCGGCGGAGCGATCCTGAGGCGAATGAACTCCATAGCGATGAGAGGTCAGTTAGACCTAAGGAGTTGAGCAGCTCAACGCGGGCGATGAGGGCGTCCGCCCTGTCCTCCTCCAGGGTTTCCATGGACCATCGGTTGTTGACCTTCTCGACCAGGCAGGGACTGTCCTCCACCACGTCCATCAAGACCCACCGCTTCCAGAAGTCGTCCACGCGCTTCGTCCAGCCCATTTGGGGCCCAAACAACCCCTCCTTCACAAAGGAGGCGCAGCCGGCGGTGCGCTTGGGGGAGGTGATGCGGAGAGCATACATCTGGCGCAGCAGCGCCACAGAAGGCTTCACCCCCACGAACATCTCGCACCAACAGGCGAAGATAGCCAGGGTGGTGACGGAGTTGGGATGCAAGTGGAGAGCGCAGATCTGGTAGTGCTCCAGAACCGCCATGAAGGGGGAGAACGGCGGGACCAACCCCGCGATGACGGTGTGGTAGAAGAACGGGTGCACCGGGCCAGAGAGGCCCGCCGGATCCACCGATCTAGGCCATACTCGGGTCCTTCCCCACTCGTTCCAATCGGTGGCTAGCTGCAGGCGACACCGGTAGAGTCCGGCATCCGTCTTGATGGTGGAGGGCAGCAGCACCTCTCCCGTCTCCTCCTCCTCTTCTTCTCGAGGAGGGCTGGGCGGAGGACGCTTCCCTTTCACCGCTGCCAGGACTTCACGGCGAGACATCGCGCGCGGTGTGCGGGGACGGTTTATCAAGGGAAGCAAGCGAAGGAGAGCAGGCAGAGAAGAATAGATCTCGGCTCAATCAGGGCGCTCCCCTCTTTTATGGGCCAGGGGTGTATCCGATCAGGTGCACGCCTTTCGGGAAAGCGCCTAGAGAACCTAGAATGGCAGGCGTCTTGTGAGGCGCCAGACGTCAGGGTGGCCGTCCGGGCCCTCTGCGGCCTGGGCATGGCGCTCGGCCCGAACGGCCTGGGGCTACTGTCCGATAGCTGATACAGGGGGTACCGCGATCCGTCTACGTCTAGCCGCCCCTACGGGCTCGGGTAAACCTCGCGAGGGAGGGGATCCTCCCCTTAGGAGGTGCGCCAGGACCCGTCCTTTGGAGACCCCCGGAGGGGGAAGCCGAGAGCAGGACACGGCCCCCTCCCGAGGGAAACAACAAGCACGACCATCGCATTGGATGCCCCGGTCCCATCGGCCCCGGAGACTGGGTCTTGGTCAAAGGTGAAGCCGACAAAGCTCTGTCCTGCGGAGCAGGAGGCCTCAGCAAGAGCAGTGCGACACAATGCCACTTTGACATGAAAGAGGCAGTGAGCCGCGCCATGCCAACACAAAAGGTGAAAAAGGAGATCACTTTAGGAGTGGATGGGGAAGCCTTGGCGCCAAGGACCTGGTCTACCAAAAAGTAGTCTTGTAGACCGGTGCCTCGAGGGGGGGGCACTATGGTGACCCTTCTCGCCCATGGATCGGGGGAAGAGACCCGACGCCACCCTATATAAGGAGCCCTTCTCCTACCTTGCAAGGGACGGATCCCAGAGATCTAAAACCCTAGACTTCACCTTCCATTGTAACCTCGCGAGGCACACGAGCAATACAACAAAGCAGGAGTAGGGGTTGTACCTCCTCACGAGGGTCCCAAACCTGGGTAAAAAACCCGGCGTCAACTCTCTGTCGTGTGTGTGTGCTCCGCCACCGTCGCCGTCATCGCGCTCCTTCGGAATCGCGTGTTCAGCCCGCTCTCGAACCCAGGGATCGTTGGACCCTAGTTCCTTCGCGGGACAAATCTCCGACATATATAAGTAGGAAAGATAAGGTGATATACAATGGTACATAAGCATGAATGCAGAAAATGATCGAGCTTAGTAATCTCGTACGCAATTAGAAATTAGAATATGTAGCAATCCACATGCACATTTAATTATAGGAAGTACCGAGTGATGTCATATATAACTCTGCAAAGTAAAATTCTTTACACCACAAGGGAAGCCATGTAATGAACACCAAAGATGTGAGCCCAAGACCAGATATGTAGCAAAAAATTCTTACATAAAGTGTATTTTATTTTTAAGAACTAATAAGCATTATACCAGAAGAGATAAAATTGCTATCACAAAATATTTGAACAAGGCAATGTGTACAACATATCAGTAAAGAAGATGACCTGTCCAATCCTGCAAGATACTTATCATACACCGGAAACGGAAGACGGCCTCCACTTGTTGATGACAGCGCATCAAAGAGATTTGAAGAAGTTACTACATCAGCAATTGTTGGTATGGCAGGTGCTATTCTTGAGAAAGCCTCTAAACTTACTGTGCTATCAACCTCAACCTATAAACAAAAGGAGATGGAATTCTGTATAAAAAGGATATTGCTACATAACCATAATGTAAGAACAGACAACTGTTAAAAGATGATTGTAATGCAAACTCAGCTCATTCTGTATGACCTATGAGTTACATAGTGGAAGCAAAAAAAGCAAAGCACCTTAACAGTGAGCTGGCCTGAAGAAGAGGGAACTTCCCAAGCTAACATCATATCAAATGTCAGGCGACGAAGGCTTTTGTCAGCAAGATACCCCGCAACTTGTGAAACCTGTGCAAGTGCCCTAAAGCAGCAATATTCCAAAAAGTTTCTTGCAAAGTTTCTTGGGTGCCTTATGGAATCAGACGCTTGCATATCAAAGTCATACTGCATGTCTTCGATGGTAACGTCGAGAATTCTGAAAGGTAATTAAACACACAAAAAAACAGCGACTCAACAAAATTGATGTCGTGAAACTAAGACAAGTTGAATTTGTTACAATACTAATATTAGCTTATAATAAAGTAGGACAGTGCATAGCCATGTCTGATTATTTGTGCTCCACAAAACAAGGCAAAATGAAAGAAAATCATTACGACATTTCCGTGAAACAGAGAATGCTCAGTAGGTTCCCAATCAAGCTAATAATTAAACAATAGATGATTCGACCGGGTTAAACTATATCAGTTCACACAACAAAATTCTTTCTAAAATGGAGAACACCCAATGATCTTGAACAAAACATAATTGACAGGAAACTCAAAGTGTTTCTGTCAGATAAATGGTCACACCAATTCTATTTCACACAATGTCCATTTTCATGATGCAATGCGCTTTCCAATCCAACCTACTGAATTATATGGTTCACAAAAGACCCTTGCTTCCACGGAGAAGTCACAATGCATGCATCAACAGTTGCACACACCAGTTACGATTACCGCACAACAAACTAAACCCATTCACGACCAACACGAACTCATTTCAGACCCCAATGCCCAAGGCGTTCCTCGGACTCCGGTACAAGCCACGGGTACAGCATAGCAGTTGCAAGGAGAAAATTGCACATAACACCAACTTTTGGTAACATAGTTGCACAGAACACAGAATCAAAGCAACTTTTGCAGATTACCCCAACTTTTGGTGCAATGTGTTGCGGCTAGCCCAAATAGATATCTTAAGGGCCTTAACAGTGTATCTCTAGTGTATCAGACTCGTGCAACCAGATTATTTTTATACCGTATACCACAATCATACAACAATTTTTTTTAAATGGTCAGCAAAACTGTAGAAAACACAACCATTATGCATATACAAAATATTGTGGTATACCATTTTTTCTACCGTAATGTTGTTGTTATGCTGTCTATTTTTTAAAATCTATCTAATATATACTAAAGACAACGTTATTCATTTCTAAAATCTATCTATTATGTACTAAAAAATATATAAATGTGTTTTTGAAACACAAGTTAATCCATGTCAATAAATTATCTACATGGTAGGATGAGCACATATATTTACGGTTTAATTAGAGATTAAAATAATTACGTAACACCAAACCTTGAATAACATTTATATTTGTTTTAGATTTATTTCATTTATCAAAATAAATACATATAGAATAAGAGATATATTTCTTGGCCTTTTGTCAACATACCAAAGACGATGCCCTAGAGTTTACGAGGCCACCTTGCTAATATCATCGTGTACCATTTCCTTCAAAAAAACAAATAGTTGTGGAATACAGTATAAAATATGGGCCCACAAGCTAGATAAGCAGTTAAGGGCCCTAAACCATCTATTTGGGCTAGCTGCAACCTATTACACCAAAAGTTGGTGTGAGCTACAAAAGTTGTTTTGATTCTGTGTTCTCCGCAGCTTTGCTACCAAATATTGGTGTTATGTGCAAGTTTCTCCAGTTGCAAACTACTTCACTGAGGATTGTCACCTCCATCGACTGTACACTGTAGTTTAGACAGCAGTACCGGTAAGCAATTCCCTAGAAAAGGAAGAACTAAATACAGAGGATTGGGTTTTCGCAATGATCTAATTGCATTGCAAAATAGGTCATGCCGGTTGCGAACCAAATATTCGTAAAAGCTTCCGGAACGAGATTCTCTTAACCCCATAACTTATGT
Organism: Avena eriantha; assembly: GCA_910589775.1. Classification (NCBI taxonomy): domain Eukaryota; kingdom Viridiplantae; phylum Streptophyta; class Magnoliopsida; order Poales; family Poaceae; genus Avena; species Avena eriantha. The sequence goes on from OU342745.1 coordinate 197,064,758, forward strand.
GAGAAATAAAACACAACATCCCAGAGCATCATTTCCTCTTCCCGTACTCAGAACATAGAAGCACGATTGTTTAGGACATTACCGGGAGCAGCGAGAGACGACGGCGCTGGCCATGGGGGAGAGGCCGGCGACGGACGCGCTCTTGCCAACGGAGGGAGAGCGGCCGGGGTCGTCGTCGTCGTCCGCCGCGCGGCGGGGGACGGGCCACTTGAACGAGCCGTCCCGCACGAACCCCTCGAAACCCTCCATTAGCAGATCCCGCGTCCGGCTCATCATCGCCATCCTCAACCCGTCCGCCGGATCGCGTAGAGACGGTTCTTGCCGTGTTCGCGTGGTATAACTGCGTAGGGTCTAGGCGAGCTGACGGGGACGGCGGTATAGGCGGTGGGGCGGGGACGAGGGAAGATGAGACGGGAGTGCGGCGAAGAAGAAGCCCCCGAACGGGGGAATCGCACGATCTCTTGCAGGGGTTTTCACTTCTAACTACTCCCTCCGGTACATATCAGTGTCCTCAACCTCCTCCTGTTCATATTATTAGTAGTGTTCTCAATTTATCTAGATTTAGATGTATGTACTTAAATATTTAGACTAGATTTATTCGATATAAATAAAGTTAAAAACGTTAATATGAACCGAAGGGAGTACTCCTAGTATACTAGTAGTATACTAGGAGTAGTATAAATCACTAGCTAAATATCACATAGGAAAAAGAAATAAAATATCATATAAATACGTTGGTAAGGGAAAAAGATGTGTAGACCCGCTTGGCCTCTCTATCACAACTATAAGTACTAGATTTAGTTGTGTTTTAAACTAATTTACATTTTGTTAAGGGAGGGAAAAAAATCGTGTTATTAGTTTTTACCAAATGAAAGCTGGATATCTACCTGGCTACATGGTATCGATAGTAAAGTAGCTTCAAGGATTAAATTTGATAGGAGATTTCTAATAAGATTTTAATTTAATGCCACTATGAACAAATTCAAAAAGATGTGTTGGTAGTATTGAAAAATCTAAGTGATAAGTTCATTGGAAAAGTTGAACCTGTCGATGGCCTTGCCATTAAATGGTTAATGTAATTTAAGTGTTTCTATTTTTTCTTCAAGTTCAGTCCGCGGAGAGCCAAAGAAATTACCGAACACCGGAAGTACGTATCAAACGGGCCATTAATTTTGTGAAGCATTTGAACAAAAATCGAATAACTGGAATCCTGAACGTAACATGGTACATTAGGTAGACATATTATGTCAAACTTAGCAAACAAACACTTCACAAATAGAGAGGAGCATCTATAGGTCATAAAAATATGGGCCAAAAGCAGGCACACCGCCATCTTAGTATGGTAGGACTATATGGAACTAAAACAACTTCAAATGGGAAGATAGAAGTAGGCACAGCCAAACAATATGTATACAAAAAAGGATAAACCTATATAAGTGGATGGTTTCTGCCTCACTATCTAAAGAGAAGCTTGAAGCCTCTAAATTACATGAGAGAGAATTTTAGACAGTAAGCTATCACTAAGAAGTCTTAATTCGCTATAAGCAATTACGATTAGTAGTGTTGATTGTTTCTACCTCACTATCTAAAGAGAAGCTTGAAGCCTCTAAATTGCATGAGAGAATTTTAGACAGTAAGCTATCACTAAGAAGTCTTAATTCGCTATAAGCATTTACGATTAGTAGTGTTGATGGTTTCTACCTCACTATCTAAAGAGAAGCTTGAAGCCTCTAAATTACATGAGAGAGAATTTTAGACAGTAAGCTATCACTAAAAAATCTTAATTCGCTATAAGCCTCACTATCTCATTTCTGGTCTGTAGAGTGTTGACTGTAGAAAACCAAAGCTTAAATCCCATGGATGAGTTTCTTTGATCCTCATTACGATTAGCCTAAACCATGAGGAACTAAGGTTGCAGTCAAGACACACGATTGCAAAGCGACCGGTTGTCCACCATAAAGCAGTAACCATGTACCTGCAAAACATTGCAAAGATATACTCCTGGCAATAGTCTCCTATCAGAAGGCACTCGCTCAAATTCTCATACCTGTAGATTTTTAGTTCCCAAGGAAGCATAATCATTTACTCTTTCTAAGATATGTAAAATGAGGTAGAAGATATAAAAAAGCATCTGAGCGAGGAACTGAGAACTAACTTGATGATATGACTTGAAGAGTTCCAACTCCAATTTGCTTCTGACTATCTGCTTCTTCAGTTCAGAAACCTTGGCGAAAATAAGCAATCTTGACAAAGGAGCGATGTACTATATGTATTATTATTTTTAGAAGAGTTCAAAAAATATACATGTGTATTATTATTTTTAGAAGAGTTCAAAAAATATACACTTTCGTCTTTTGTACACATGCAAAGTAGTTCCAAAAGCATATTTTAAATATTATTTTTTGGGTAAATTTTTTTGTTTCTTCCAATCAATACGCGAAATACAAAAATACAAAGGAATATTTTTGATAAAATATTAGATTATAATCAAAAACTAATAGTACAACCTTCTATATATTATTTGGAACAAATAACTGGATAAAATGAGATAGGTAGGTAACACGTTTCGTAATTCGCAAGAACACCACGATGTGGAAACCACCGCTAGAGAGCCCATCACCATGTAGCCAGGTAGATATCCAACTTTCATTTGGTAACAGAGACCATAAACATGAGTAATATATGCACGCAATATATTCGCAAAAATCTCTAGCACATATTAAGTTGCTTCAAATAATTGTTCTAATTAGCAAAAGACACTGAAAGACCGTAATCATTTAAAGAATGCCAATAAGACACTATACTAGGTTTATTAAATTATACGCCCAGTTCAAAAAAAATAGGATGTTAACATATATAATGCAAAAAAACTCAACTAAACACAAAATACTAATCATATGTGACTCCAAGTCTCCAAAGAAGGCCCAAATGTTGACACCTTGATTCTTGAACACCATAAAATGCATATATTGACAATATGTAGACGATTACAATTAGATGTCTGTTTGAACATCACATAAGTAAAAAACGTTTACTAATGATGCTAAAAAACATAATGGCAAGGTAGTGAACAAGCTTAATTGCATAAATGGATTCCATATGATATAAATAGCAATACTTGGTAGCTAAAAAACCATTCCATCCACTGTGCTCATTAATTAGCATGCCTTCTCTATATGACGATGTAGTACATTCTGAACAAAAACATGCAAGATCGTCAGCCAGAACAGCTATAAATTAGCTGCACACTCCAATTGTCTCTAGGAAAAAAGGTCAATAACTCACATGGAGCCGCCACAGTTGGTTGTGAATGACAAAATCTGGTATATAAGATCAAGAAATCAAACAAAATCTCGCTGTCAAAACTTCAGAAACTAAAACCCATGACCCCATTCACTCATGTACATTGGGATTGGCATTCTACGATCTCTCTGTCATTTTCTGATGGCGGCTTCGGTAGAATCCCCTTCCAACCAAGGAGGCAGGGGTTGAGGAGAAGCCGCAGTACAACCGCGTCAAGAGAGCTCATTGAGCAAGGCATGCGAGCAGGTGTGGTCTGTGGGAAGCGATGCTTGGGAGGACGAAGAACGACGGGGCACCATGATGAAAATAGAATTGAAACCGGCCAGCAAAAGAACTCGATGCGAAATCTAAGCCACCGAAAAAAGTAAACATAATAGAAAACAATTGGAAGGCTGTAACATCCCAGCATTAGAGCTTAGGAATAGGCTGAGATGAGGTGTGTGCATTGCATTCATGCATAGAAAATCCGGATAATTTTTGCGCTTTTAAATAAAACTTGTCAAAGTGATTGAAACTTCTCTTAACTTGGTGGAACTGAAGTAGATCATCAAGTTGACTGCGATAAGTTTCTATATGACCTTTGCTAAAACCTTATCTTTGGATAATATAATTTGATCTAAGGGTAGATCAAATGTAATAAAACTAAGTCATAACACACTATTTAATAAGAAGTACTTGATCTTCTAGAGATCATTACATGGTATTCCATACCACAACTCAAGGATGAATACTTAATGTTCTAAAGATGATATCAAGGTATTATCTACCACAAACCTTGAATAGCAAGTTAAGTACATAACTTAAGTAAAGAAACTTTATAACTAAATTTTGATACACTTGATTTCCATAATTATTCCTACCATGGGTATCATGGTAGTTCTTAAACATTAACTCTTATCACAAATAGAGTAAAAAGGGGAGTCAAGCCAAGATCATCTGTCACATACCCTTAGTGTCATGTTAATAGATGACAATCCTATTTAACCAAGTCCTAGTATCAATTGATCATCAATATTGGGCGATCAATTCCTGATCTAGAACTTATTGACTCAAAGCCCTTGACCTATTGTGTTGACCTTCCAAATACCTTAAGTAAATTAATCTGAAGGAAGGAACTAGATATGGTTGAGTGTGCCATCATCAATGGAATGTGATCCTTAGTGGAGGTCAAACCATCTGAAGTTGGAGGAGTTAACTCACTCATGAGTTAACCAGAAGAAGTATTTAAACCCAAGAAGTAAATAGTATTTATGAAGCTATGAGAAAGCTAGTAGTATTAGAGTATTCAATAATAATCCTGTTAAGACAATTAGATACAAATATGGAGCAAGCTTCTTAACAAGATAAATCCTATAGAAAGACTAATACAAGTCGATTACTTAGTGTTTATAGATCTTGATCAAATAATTAGAAGCTTAAGCTTTGTTTGATCAAATGATTGTGGTCATTATTCTCAAGTCACTTGAGAATAGATGACTAGGTGTTGAAGGAGAGTTGTGGGTATGCCAAATTAGGTAAGGCCTAGTAAGCTGAATCATCTAGCTTGAACATGAGAAGTCAAGCTAGAGTATGATTAAGTATATAACATAAGTTCAATGGAGTAGTTGGAAGTATAATAGTTTAACCAAGGTAACACAAGAACAAACTTGTATTATGGAGAGTAGTACCATACATATTTCAGAGGATTGATATCACATGTGATATAGAGAGGAGTATAATCTTGAAAGCCTTGGAAGTAGTTGCAATATGGATTTAAGAAAGTTAATAGTTGGAGTTAGTAGTAGCAGCATTGATAAATGCATCAATGATAGTTAATTAAGAGGAGTTATATACTAGGAGTAAGAAGGAGTAATGTTGAAGTGGCATAACCATGTCATCATATGCTGATGGATGTGGTGGAGTCAGATGATTGACTTATTTAGGAAGATGTGATCTTTGTGATTTAAAAGAAGAGAGATATATAGAGTATATTTAGGAAAGGAATTCCTTATCTAAAGATAACCTTAGTGAGGTATTAAAGGTAAGGATTCTTTAGAAGCCTTAACCAAGATCATATCAAACCATGCCAGAATCATGTCTACCTCTTTGTTTAACTCTTGAATGAAGAGGGTAGTTAAACCAATTCCTATTTTTAGGCAGTCAATGGATAATATCTTTTAGTCAAATGAAAGGTCTAAAATATAAGTAGAATATCATTGAGAGTGTATGGAAGAAAGCTTTGTACACTTTATTACCTTAACCCTAATAGAAACCTAAACCCATGAACCAACAAGATTGCCCTAGAAAGTAATTCCAAATATCTCACCCTAAGTTGAGATATCAAATCTACTCATAGATTTAGAAGTAGTGTTCCTAAACCTTGATCCTTATCCATATTCATAATAGAATATGAGTCTATTAAACCTTTCCAAAACCCATGGCAATTATTTGGAGATGAACATTTTCATTTCCTCATTAATGATTGATATCCATGCACAATGACTTAACCAAGCTTGTTTTATAGTAGTTTTAAATCCCACAAACTAAGTAAGGTTGGAATGGGAGAAACCACCAAATATAGAGAACCATGAAATTCAAAGCACCACTTCATAAACCACAAGGTTTACTACCTTATAATAAATATATATATTATCCCTTTATGAGGCTAAGTATGAATCGAATTCTCTACATATCATTCAACATTTTAAATTCTTGTCATAACCATTGTCATGGTGGAAATAAGCACATTTCCATAAGATTTTCCTTAGAAGAAACAAATTCACAAAACCTTAATTTCTATTTGCTTTATTAAATAAAAGAACCTTTCATACACTCATAAATTCCGAAAACATAAAGGAAATGAAGAAAAGATTTAGTATAATGAATCTTTAAACCATTTGGAATATTACACCAGAACCTTGAGGATTTAGATCCTTGTAGAACTCAAATTTGAAATGAATTTATAAATAGAAAAGAAAACAGAAATAAAAACAGAATAAAGAAAAGAAAAAAGAACAGTCAGCCGCTCCAGTCCACGACCCAGTTCCACATTGTTATCTTCCGCTCGCGTGCACCAACCGCCACAGTTTGCTTGCTCCGCTACGGCCCAGCAGCAGCCCGACCCACATACCGGTTCATCATCGTCACTTCCACGCACACACACTGCTCGCTGGAGCACCTCACCGCCGCTCGATGCCGTCCGCCATCGTCAGCACGATTTGACCGCCATGATGCTCGCCGACGTCCCGGACCTCGTTGATAAGATCAACCGCGTCGACCTCTATCCACTCGTACCAGTCTTATCCTCTCCTTTGCCCTCTAGCGCCAGTTCCTCTTTCCCACCGAAACCCTAGCTCGGGCGAGATCTCTGCCATCGCCATGGGAGCCTCCCCTGGCCTATCTGAGTGCACCACAGCGCTTGCCTCGGTTTTCTTGTTCGTCTCCGACATGCCCCGTAAGCAGGCATGCTCTGTGTGGTGTGGAATCGAGTTCGACAGCTCGTCGGCCGCCACCGTCATGATCGTCAATTCCGGCGTCACCTGACTTCGCCTCGTCTCACCGACTGCACCAACAGCATCCTGGTGAGCCAACGATGCTCAAGCACCTTTCCATTTGTTTTCTCCTGCTTTGAATCGCTATAGCGATGTGCACCGTTGTTGGCCGCCGCAACAAATGGTCGCCAGAGTAACTCCGGTGACCAAAAAGGGGCAGCGACACCACCCCGAGGTCCGCCTTGGTCTCCTATATCACACAATGACCTCGAAGCAACCTCGCAAGCCCCACATCGTCGGGTCCATCATCGATTGGGAGGATTCCTCCATTGATTACGTCATCGTGACCTCATCCCCGGACCCACCATCAGTTTGACTTGGGTCAAGTGCTGAGGTGGCAGCCAACATGGCCAGACCCCACCTGTCTGTGACTCAGACTAGAGTCTACGTGTATGTATCATGCTGACGTCAGCACTTACGCAATAAAACATTTAATATTTATTTTTAATTCCAGAAAATGAATAAACCTTATTAAATCAATATCTTTTGTTTTATAATTCAGAAAATATATATTATATATCAAAATGTTCAGAAAAATAAATCCTATAATATAAATCTATTATCATATTTTATTTTCTAACTTAAATAAAATAATAATTATTAATTAGTAAATAGCCTATTAGGGATAAATCTTTAATAAACAAATTCTATTATTTAAAATTCCCAAAAAATAAGTATAATATATCAAAAGTCTTAGAAAAAATATAAATTTATAAAGTTGTTTTATACATTTTTATATCACCTAGCTAATATTTATTATTGATTAAGTATTTATAAAGTGATAAAACTTTTAAAAATCATAGTTTAATATTTAGAAATCACAAAAATACTTATAATATACCAAAATGATCACAAAAATGAAATCTACACACTAAAAATATCCTGTTTCTTAATTGAAGTCAAATAAAAGGTAAAGGTCTAATAAATCTTATTTTAACTCTTTTATTTTATTTTAATTTATTAAAAATATATAAAAATTTACTATTGCCTTTAGTATTATTTGTTTAAAGTCTAAAAATGTAATAACAAGTTTAATTGATGTTTAAGTGAAGTTAAGATAGATCTAATCATTTTAAGTTGTACTTACTAAACTACCATTTACAAGTAGGTAAGTTTTACTCTCCAAAAGTATTTTATTAATTATAACTTCATCAAGATTTGAGTAATAATTCTTTTACAAGTTTGGAAATTCACTTTCAAGACTAAGAAAAGTTTATAAAGAATAAACATGATACCATTCCCATGTTGTAGAGATAAGTGTTACTTCTATATTAAGAAAGTAATTCTATTCACCTATAACTTTAATAAACATCGACTACCCTACGCTTGTTTAATGTAGTAATGTTTTCCTCTTTAATAATCTTAGCTAATAAGAAAACCTTAAAATGTTAGCTTTAAGTTTAAATACTTTTTACTTTGTAAAGTAATATTTTCCTCAAAAGTTATTCTTTTAAGAAACATTAAAAGTAATCCTTGAACACTTCTCTAAAAGCTCTAATTAAATCTTAATCTTGCTTAAGGAATCTTTCAGATACCATAACCCATTTGAGTGCTTTAGTATTGCATATTACTTATTGTATTTACTTATTGTTTCACACACACACTCTCACAAGCCTTAATAAGAAGCACAAGTGTGAAACTGAGATAAAAATGCAACACATTCCTAAGAACTCATCACAAACTCCAAACCCTAGATCAGATACGACTATTCCGGGGTTTCGCATTTATCAAATTGCATTACATTACTTATGCATTGTTGCATCTTGCTTCTTTAAACATTAGTCCTTACCGGACCAATGATGCAGTTACAGAATTTGGATCTTCTATTATCTCGAAGACCGTGAGTGCATAATCTTGCAATCACAAAAGGCAAGTTCACAACTTGCTCATGTCCTTTGATTATTTTCTATGCTTGTAACTCAACTGTGTCATCACCTGCATTTCAAAAAGGTCGAAAACACTATTTTCACAATTAATTGGAAATATTGGTTATTGATCCAGGGTGATCAGCTAATCTATCATAACTGGCAATGGAAACGCCATTGTACAGTAATGTATCATCTAGGACTTAACAACCAATGTCGCCAGTGATTCTAGCGCCGTATATTACGCGTCAACCATGAGATTTGGAATGGGACAGAGAAGTCAGTTGTATCTTCTTCCTTTCATATGGAGGCAAGATGACCTTATCGTGACGATGTGATTCCTTGTGTGGATCCAGCATATGGGTGGGCACCCTTAGGCCCCATGATTTTGGTATCTAGATTATCTATGAGTGGCTGCCGGAGGTATAGTCAGACCTTTATGGAGCTTGGCAGGGGCATCACCAACTCATAGAGTCTTCGGGAACTCACTAGGGTTGTAGCTTGCCCAACATGGGGGCTTAATAAAGGTGTAGTCAGCCCCGGAGGATCGTGCAGACATATGGGCCGCGGAGAGAGCAACGATTGGCTTGGATCCTAAGTTGGGCTTCAAACCAAGGAAGTTTGAACAGGGACATACTCCCGGCTGTGCAACAAAGCTTAAGGTCTCTTGTGGGAAAAGTGACGCACCTCTGCAGAGTGTAAGAATTGTGACATGTTACTCCCTGTTCCGGGAAGGAGCTACGAACGCGGCAGGAAAAGAACCCCACAAAGGTTCTGGTCAACCTGTGAAGGCTGTCGGACATAGTTTTCAGAATAAAAGGAACCTTTGAAGAAATGTTTACGAAAACCTGCATTGCCTACGACCTATGGTCTATGGCTGTAGAGATAGTGCATCATACACTCCTTTTTAGTGAACTTGCTGAGTACGCTCGTACTCAACCGTACCTTCTTAACCCTTGCTAGGTTCTAAGCCATTGAAGACGACGTCAACATCAATTTCTGCTCAAGAAACCATCATCGACAACTCAAGTTCTTCAATAAAGTCAATGAAGTCAACATATACATCAGCTGAAGTGAAGATAAAGTGTCGGTTTAGATAGGAGTAGATTCTCTAGCCATAAAACCTATTTCCGTAGAGCATTGCAATAGCAGCAATGGCAAGCCAAATAGTTTAGATGTTAGTCTTAGTTACTAGATTTTTTGGAGTTATTATTTCTGGTTCTTCTTTGTAAGAAGTTCTTTCTCTCTCTTTAACCTAGAGTGTTCTCTGGATCTTTTGTAAAGAGTCGAGTTGTAATCTATAGTCATGTCTTGGACCTGCTGTGTTTCTGTTGTACCACTATGAGGGATGTAATACTAGTGAACGGTGTTTCATTGGTGTTATGTCAATGACTATAGTGTACTACGTCATGCAGTAGTATGCTGGGTCACCGCAAAGGCAAACACAATGTGGAGGAGAAATTAGTAAATACAAACTTCACCTTCTGAAGACACACAACCGTTCCAAAACACGGTGGTGGCACCAACCGATGAACCGACACGAAAGTGATCCTCGTACCTACACGTATAACTATATGATTTGTAACCTGAACGGAAGCCTTTTCGGGATGGAACCATCGTATGCCAAACTAATAAAGAAAGGTAGAGAGAAAGCATGAGCCAAAAGCATTTGTGTGCAGTCCAGAAAGCTCTACAAGCAGTCGAATACATAAAACATAAAATAGTCAAGAGAGTAACAGATAGTTGCTCACCATTGTAAAGACCTTTCTTGTGAAACCCCTTAAGTGCATAAAAATATCTTGAGTTACTGCAATAGGTTTCGTTTTTAATAGTTCCTACCATTTCTAACACCTGAAGTAGCAAAAATATCAGGATATGTGATCAAAGAGCCACGTAAAGTGTCCTCTATAATCTTATTATGTATTTCAGTTGGAGAGTAACTTGCCTCCTGAAAGTAAAGCTCACCATAGTTCATCCAGTAGTGCACAGGGATAGTCAGCAACACGATATGGATCTCCTAGCCATCCTTCATAGTCCCTCTTCACAAGCTTTGGCGAGCTCTTGCAGGCTCATGGGAAATATCAGAAGAGCTTATTAGTCAAGTAATACACTTTTTTAGTATGAGCATGCATGAAGATAAGTGGGCGTCGATGATAGGAAATGCATAGCTCAAACTACACAGTTTTGGATAGCAATATTGCACTGTTCTCATTTTCTTTGAACATGGACCTGTAAGTTCAATTAGATGTCTCTATAAATCCAAACACAAGCAGTAACACTTTTTGTTAGCGCATTTCCATCCACCGTCTTGGACATACGTCCTCTTATATTATCAGTCTCTATCACATAAATTTATGGCAATGTACAGAAAATCAAAAACAAATATCCAAGGAATCATGTGTTGTGCGTCTAATGCACACGCAACAATAAGCATCTTCTCCTTGAAAACTAAAATGCACACATGATCTTATGTGAACATGAGGCAAAAATATTCAGACAAACTTTGTGAACCCAAAATGCATGGCTCGTTTGTAGACCGGTGTACATATTAGGAGCGCACGGAAAATGCAGGAGCCAGCTCGTGACAAACTAAATACCCCGCCTATGATGTAGAGTGAGAGAGAGAGAACTTCCACATGGGGACTTACCAACGCACAGGGCCACAGGCTTGTGGGATGGAGAAACTGATATCCTCAACTTTGTAAAACATGATAGGTTTGGCTAAATTCTGAAAATGGGGGCATGCAAGCAAACAAATTTGTCCTGATTACTTACAATTGAAGAAATCCCCTAATTTTGTCATGTTGGTGGCCTAAAACACCAGAACATAAACATCTATCAGATATTAATCACCACATACATTGCACTGTCAATTGAATGTGGTGGAACACTGGTCATAAGATTGATCCAATCATAAACATAATCAAACTGGAATCCTCTCAAATAAAGAGGTCTCTAAAAAATCTCTCCAGGTATTGATAGTCCATATTATCCTCTTATTTATACTTACCATCCTACTTACCACCAAGATACCAAACATACATATCCAAGAAAGCGAAGAATGGGCATTGGAGTGTCATGTCTTACCTGCTACTCTCATCGAAGTGGGTCTCAAGATGGAGTGCATGGCTTGATGAGGCGAGGGTTGTGTATTCATGGTTCATTGCCAAATTTAGTTAGTTATTTGCTGCTCTATATGATCTGACAAACAAATTCAGTTAGTTATATGGAATCATTTCAAGAAACTAAAAAGCATGCTATTTTGTATCCATTTGATCAATAAAGTTTAAACAAACCTATCACACATAAATAGCAGTAAAGAAATTATATATCTACGATGAAGCTAGTATAGGGGATAGAAATCCTCGAGCAACCAGTAAAGTCCCTCAGCCATCAATCTACAAGGCTGCAAGTACCTAATATATATATATATATTAGCGATGAAGTTAGTATTGTTGGAAATATGCCCAAGATACAAAATAGTAAATGGATTATTATCATATTTCATAAATTTTATGATTAAGTTTTATATCATGCTATAACTGTATTGAAAGGAAACGGCAATACCCGTGTGATATATAAACAACCAAGAGTTCTCGGTGAAGCTCTAGTCACTGGTTGATTGGTCAACGGATGATCAAGGTTTCTTGATCATGTGGCATTTATACCAGTTGACAATGGAGTCACCTCATTACGAGAATGAGATGATGAGATATACCCAACCTAAGCATCGTGACCCGATCATGTCACGAAGTTCAAGTTATAATGATTAAAATAGACCTAGTGTCCTATTTCTTAAACCATGAGGCCATATCAATCACCGTTACCCGAGAGTACTTTGATAGCATCAAACGTCATCTGGTGACTCGATGATCATAAAGGTGCGTTCAGGTATTCAGAGGAACCATTGAGGCAATATGCGTCAAGAGCGGGATTTGTCCATCCGCGTGACAGAATAGATACTCAAGGGCCCACTCGAAGAAGTTATATCCAATAGCTGCGCAGCGTGTGATTTGATCACGGATATATCACTTGTCGGAAAGAGTCAAGTAGCATTTGTTGGTAAAAAGATTGAACACGACTTGGTGATGTCATTGATCAGATCTCGGACAATGCAAGTATTGAGAGAAAAAAGGAATATGACACACCATTCATGGTTCAAACGACGAAAGATTTCATGGAATGCATAGCGGTCACATGGCCATCCAGGTCCCTCTGTTGATCATTAGTGCGGGAGGGTACCGACCATGTCTAGAGTGTTCCCGAATCGCGGGGTATCATGCTTAAGGGCTTTATGATGCTCAGAGAGTGTTTTAGGATCGGCAGAATCACCGAAGAAAAGAGAAGAGAGAAAATCGGAAGGGTTTCGGTAAGACCAGAGGATGTCCGGAACGAGAGGGAATGAGTTCCACATCAACGGGGATTGAATAATATCTAAGTGAATGTTAAATATTGATTAAATTATTCAATTATATTTATTCAATAAAATAAAAAGAATTAAAAGGGTCAAATACCTTATTAGGCCAAATCCGGAGGGAAAAGGGCCCATGAGGGAAAGACCGAAGGGAGGGAGGGGGAAGGGGGTGGCCGGCTGGGCCAAGGTACCCCACGTGGGGCCCACTTGGGCCTTGGACGGCGGCGGCCAATCCCCCCTCTCCCATGTCCCTTGTTTAGTCCCACATGGCTAAGCTAGTTAGCTATGGGTTTCCCCCTATATAAAGAGAGGTATTTTGGCAAATTAAATACACAATAATCAATAAAATGTTCCCTCTCTTTTGGGGAGACCTCCAATTGATTCTCTCTCTCTCCCATGACCGTGGTCCCAAGTCCGGATCACGTGAGCAGGAGTCTTCGTCACCACGGATCATCGTCACGCTGCGGGATTCGGATCCAGGAGCTCTACTTCCGCAACTGCTGCTAGATCAGAGGAGCGGGAGTCATCGCCAAGCACCAGACATGTGTAAATCCATGCGAGGTGCAACACTTGGGGAACTAGGAGTCGTTGGACCCACAGGAGCTGCCGAGACTTCAACACGACCTTGAGGTCGGCTTCGGTTTGTCTACATCAACCACGCTCTCCCGAGCATTGGCAATGCTTTTCGGTCTTCGAGGGTAAGTTCGCGAAAAGCCCCTCCTGTTACTGCATTACTAATAGATAGGTCCTTGCAACTAGGGTTCTGGGCGTAGGGAAAAATTTATTGTTTTCATGTGCGATCCCGTACAGTGGTATCAGAGCTACATTTATGCATAGTATTGCTAGTACGGGTAGAACACACGAGTTGTAGCGTGTGGGCGTTGATTGTTTAGTTGTTACCCTCCCACGTGTACTCGTGTATACCGCAGTAATGCTTGATGAAGCGACCCCCAACAGACTTTACACGTTCATTCGTGAGACTGGTCCACGCTTGACATATGGCGTGTACCGTATAAAGTGGCTTTGGGGGTGCCTGTCTCTCTCGCATTAGGTGGTATGGCATTTGCAATGAAGGGCCCGAAAGGAGTGTAGTATAGACAACTTGTTGGGGATATACTTTCCGGGTATCCTCGACGTTCCTCACTGACCAGGGTGGCCCACTTTGGGTTAGAGCTTTGCTTCACAGGCGGCCAAGTCAGGGAGAAGAGACGGAGTCCAGTCCGGCTACGGGAAGGCCCAGAAGACTTACCGACATAGGCCCGTAGTGTTACTTGTAGTTCAAGATGTACTATGTAACCGACTCTTAGTCGTAGCCGGATAGATCTCTCATGTAAACCCTAGGCCAGATATCTATATAAGCCGTCCTAGGGAGAGCCTTTAGGAAAACACAATAGTCTACAATCTCAACTCGCACAGGCGAACCCCTTGTAACCCATATTCCGGATCTGCCGTATTACTGGATTGCTAGCAGGAGTAGGATCCCTCCAAAGCCGGAGGATTCGAACCTGGGTAAACTTGTGTGCTCACCGTCCCAGAACACCATACGTCTCACACCCCTCTCTTCCGCACGCCTCGAGGACCCCCTCATGGCGTACTTGTCATCAATCCGACGACAGTTGGCGCCCACCGTGGGGCAAGTGAGCTTCGGATCTGCGTTCCGAGCAAAATCTGCAAGAATCAAAATCGGCGAAACTACCGCCATCGGTCGCATCCTCTACGCCAGCGATGTCCCTCTCATCGTTCTTGATGAGACCTTGATTCTAGCTAAGGAGGCTGTGACTGCCTACACCATCATGTCTTTTGGCGAGATCAATGTTTACATCGGCTTTGCTGAACCTGCCCCACCCACCCCAGTGGTGATGATAGAGGCAGAAGAAATTTCTGGGTCCCCTTTGTCCGCGGAGGCGGCAGAGTTCCGGATCTCAAAAACCCCTAATCCCACCCATCCCGCACCAATCGCGGAGATAGTGGAGAAGCTGAGCCTGAAGCAGATCTTGCGGTTCAAGTCGAATCGAGAATGGATCTCCTGGGTAAGGTCAAATCCCAAATCGATCTGACTACTGAGGTCGAGATCCAGGAGGAGCACAGTAACAACCATGGTTCCGGCTCTACCAACGCCGGAACAGATCAACCGTTCTTGAGGCATACGTTGAGGCGCATGATACTGCAAGATGCAAGCGTGGATGAGGTTCTCGAAACCATCAGGATCTTCGAGGAAGCCCACGAGGAAAGCCGCAACTACCTCAGGACCCACACGTCACACTTCGTCGGATACGTTGGATCCGGATCCGGCTCTGCCGATGCTGGAGAAAACACCGACTCAGTGCTGGAGGCGATCGGAACAAACGCCGACGTACCCGCATCCTCGGATGATTCGATGATGTCGGCAGATTTCTGAAAGTTCTCCGTGGAGTATGAAGAGGAGTATAACTCCAAAGCTGCAGAGGAAGAAGAAGCCATGGATGAAGGATCCAGGGAAAACTCTCCCAAAGCGCAGGATGACATGGAAATCAGAGATAATCCTGAGGTCCAGATGTACGAAAGTACCGATCAGAGCTTGACTCTGGGAAACAGACCCAAAGTCGTCTTTGCTACCGGCGCTGCCAAGAAGGCAAAGATGAAGACCAAGAAGAACAAGACCCTGGCAAAAGATCTTCCGCCAGAGGAAGTGATTGCCGAGGAATACGAGGAAGACTCGGATGGAGCACTTATCCCAAACGAGCCCAAAGAAGAGTTGGTGGACGGACACGTGATCACTGAAGGTGCGCGTAAACTCATCGATGCTGCATTAACCACACCTATCCCTGCAGCTGCAGAACTTACCGCCGAAGAACTGGATGAAAGGGCCTAGGCCCTAGAAGCGCGTCGTCAAGTACTCCTGGATGAAGCCAAAAACATCGAGGAGGAGAAGAAACACATGACAACTACGAAGAAGTACATCTCTCGGCAGCATCAGAAGACCCAGAAGTGCCACGTATGTGACAATCAATTCCCGGAAGTACACAAGGTTCTCTTTGAAGGAGACCCAAGGATGCCTCGTCTCGACAACAATGGAGATCTGGTGTATCCAACACCGGTACAGAACACTATCGCAGCTCAAGATATCCTATCGAATAATCCAGGCCTAGAACAGGTTCGATTGGGCATCAAGCTACTCACCAAGGGTCTAGAACAGCAAAGGGCCATGAAATCCGGAAGCGGAAAACTGATCTCGAAATCCGACCAATGTCGCACGGACACGGCCTGGAATGATATAAGGCCCCAGCGTGTTCCGGAATAGCACTACCGTTCCGACCGCCGGGAAAACAACTACTCAAGAACCGGATCTTCAGGACAACATCACAGAGCTGCACGTGACTGGCGCAATGTCACTCCAACTGCCGAGCAAGAAGCAATTGCTGCACTGTATCCGAGAAACCCTCCCCGACGAGAGTCGAACGATCGTAGGGGAGAAGACAAAGAGAAACGTCGGGAGGAGGAGTCAAAGAATGCCACCTCCTAGACCAACAAACCGCTCGGCTGATCCCCACCATGGTGGGAGTGGAGGACGAAGAGACGACGAAAACCATGCCGAGACAAGCCGGCAGGGGGCTCGTCGCAATGAAGACCCTCTCCGGAATCGGAATAATGACGCTCCGGACGGAGGCCGGCGATAAGCCGGAAACAATCTAGCTGCCCCACCCTCTCCACCAAGCAGCCATCACAACGACTCCGAGGGAGGCCAAGGAGGGCGTCGTGGTGGAGGAGGTGGTGGCAGAAGCCGAAGTCCGGCTCCAAGGCACCGCAGCCACAACCGTCATTCGGGACGATCTTTATCCCCGAACGATGCAAGGCACAATATTAACTCCAATATAGAGGCACGACGCTATGAAAATGATGATATATACGTGGGCCCAAAGTGCTTCGGACCACGCATAAGAGCTACAAAATTCCTGGAAGGATTCGCTATCTAAAGACACATTCAAGCCTACGACGATATAGCTCGGCCAGATACTTGGCTCCAGGATTTCTTCCAAGTTTGTTGTATCGCCAAAGGCAGAAACAGCCCGGTCGCAACCCGATATCTCCCACTCATGTTGCAGAAGACGACACGATCATGGCTCAATGAACTTCCAGAGAACACCATCCACAACTGGTATGACATGCAAAGTGCGTTCTTTCGGAATTTCGAAGGCACATATCGGAGGCCCTGTATGGTCACAGACCTGCAGTGTTGGACCCAGAAAGCCGAAGAAACTTGCCGGGATTATCTCGGACGATGGAACGATACCAAGAACTCCTGTGAAGGAGTAAATGGCCAAACTGCGATTGAAGCTTTCATTGCAGGTCTCCCAATTGGTTTACTACGTCATCGCTTGAAGTGTGACAAATTCACTGATTTGGGAGAGATGATAGAAACAACAAACAAGTATGCAGGTGCTGATGACGATGCAGATGGATTACTAAACGGCCTAGCTGTGCCACAGTCGACAAAACAACCAAAGCAACAAGCTCAGAAGCACAAGAATACCTCGGAAGAAAAGCCCAACGCGGAAACGGTAGTGGTCACTGCTACTTTCGGGTCTGGAGGACCAGGAGGATGTGGCGGTGGCCGCGGACGCCGTCGTGGGACGTCAAGAGTTCAAGGTAGAGGAGACCAGCAACCTGGCAAAACCTACTCTTGGGCCAACATTGCCAATAACCCACGCGTGCATCACCTAGACGCCAATGGGGGCTCGTCCCACACAAACGCCGAGTGTCATTTTAATGACGACATTAAGAGAGATGATACTGCTGGCTACAGGGCTAAGCGGAAGAAGGGAAAGAAAAATCCCGAAAAAGATATAGAGACCAAGGAAGGTTCTGACATGGAGGAAGCTGAGTGTCAATAAGCCGGATGGGAAGAAAAAATTTCCGACCAAGAAAGACACTTACGTCATCTTCCTCGGATCTCAACCAGCAAAGGTCAAGAAAGCAGTTCTATATGAGCTCAATGCAACAATTCCGGCTATCCCTCAATTCTTGGACTGGTCAGAAGTGGCAATCACCTTTGACCGCGCTGATCATCCGCCTAAGTTGCACAGGCGAGGAAAATACGCCTTAATCCTCAATCCACTTATTGACGGTTATGGTTTCTCCAAGACTCTAATGGGCGGTGGTAGCAGCATTAACATTCTGTATGTCGAAACGCTACGCCGGATGAAGATCTCGGAGACCCAGCTAAACCACAACATTGTGATCTTTCATGGGGTTGTCCTAGGTAGACAAGCAAATTCCCTGGGAGAAATCACTTTGGATGTTACCTTTGGAACTCCAAAGAACTATCGGACGGAAGCACTTTCCTTCGAAGTGGTCTCGTTTAAGAGCACGTACCATGCTATATTCGGACGTCCGGCTTACTGGGCTTTTATGGCTTGTCCGTGTTACATTTACAATATGATGAAAATTCCAGGTCCCAATGGTGTAATCACTATCAGGGGAGACCCGAAGAAAGCGCGAGAGTGCGAGGATGGAAATGCCGCCTTTGCTGAAGCCGTGCTGCACGCCCAGGAGTACCAGGAGATCAAGAAGAGCATAGATCTGTCCGAGATGCCCGCAACAAAGAAGGAGGTGACAAAGCCTAATTCGGAGTTTAAGGCATCAGAAGGGACGAAGAAGACGTAGTTGAAGGATGATGACCCCTCCAAGGTGACCCAGATAGGCATAGGCCTGGATAGCACATAGGAAATCGTGCTCGTCAAGTTCCTCAAAGAAAATCAAGATATCTTCGCATGGCAGCCATCTGACATGACCGGAGTACCTAGGGAATTTGCCAAGCACTCTTTAAATGTAAACACAAACGCTAAACCCGCCAAACAGTCCTTACGATGTTTCGGCGATGAAAAGCGTAAGGCAATAGCTAAGGAACTAGCACGGGTCGAGTTAGCCGGATTCATAGAAGAGGTCATCCACACTGAGTGGTCGGCCAATCCTGTAATGGTCCCTAAAAAGGACACAACTGATTTAAGGATGTGTGTTGATTATACTGCCTTGAACAAGGCTTGCCCCAAAGATTCGTTCGCTCTGCCTAGGATTGATCAAGTTATCGATTCTACGGCAGGCTCGGAACTCCTCTGTTTTCTCGACGCATATTCCGGTTATCACCAAATACGGATGAAGGAATCTGACAAAGTCAAAACTTCATTCATACCCCCCTTCGGAACCTTCTGTTTTGTTATGATGCCTTTTGGGGGAAAGAACGCAGGAGCTACGTACCAACACACAATCGGATGCAATGTACATGCATATGTGGATGATATTGCGGTGATGTCCAAAAAGAAGGAAACATTAATTTTTGACTTGGAGGAAACGTTCGCCAATCTATGAAAATACAACATAATGCTTAACCCGAAGAAATGCTTCTTTGGAATCCCAGCCGGAAAATTGTTAGGTTTTAGCGTGTCTCAAAGAGGCATAGAGGTGAACCGAGACAAAATCAAGGCTATACTCAATATTTCCAGGCCAACTCGCCTGAAGGAAGTACAAAGACTAACTGGTTGCATTGCCGCAGTTAGTCGGTTTGTAAGCTGGCTCGGTGAAAGAGCCGCACCATTATACAAACTCCTGAAAAAGACCAAGGATTTTGTATGGACCGATGAAGCTGAAGCTACACTGCAAGACCTGAAAGCAGTACTCTCATCTGCTCCCATCCTTGCTGCACCAGAACCACAGGAACCGATGTTGCTCTATCTTGCTACGACAAACAAAGTCGTCAGTATCGTCATGTTGTGGAGAGACCGGAGGAAAATCAGGAACACTTGGTGCAGCGTCCGACTTATTTTCTCAGCGAGGTCTTAACATAATCAAAACAGCGGTATCCGCACTATCAAAAGTTGTCTTACGGCGTGTTCTTAGAATCTCGTAAGCTACAACATTATTTTTAGGAACATCCAATTACTGTGGTGAGCACAGCTCCCATGAGAGATATAATCAACAATAGTGACGCCACAAGACGCGTCGCCAAATGAGGCATAGAGCTTTCGGCTTTCGATATTGAGTATAAACCTCATACAACAATCAAATCCCAAATCATTGCTGACTTTGTTGCTGATTGGACAGAGACAAAGGAGAATATGACCCTCCCCGAGTTGGAATATTGGACCCTATATTTTGATGGGTCTAAGGCTCACGGGGGCTCGAGGGCCGACGTGGTGCTCAAATCACCCCAAGGAGATAAACGTTTATACGTGTTGTAGATCCACTTCACAGCGACAAATAATATTGCCGAGTATGAAGCACTGATGCATGGAATCTGGATTGCTAAGGATATCGGCATCCGACGTTTGATGTGTTATGGAGAATCGGATCTTGTTGCTAAGCAAGTGTCGGATATTTGTGACGCAAATAAGCACATGGCATCATATAAAGCTATCGTGGATGATCTATCTAAATCGTTCGAAGGGTTTGAGGTTCAACACATCCCTCGAGCAGAAGATGAGGAAGCAGATGCATTATCTCGAATAGGCTCTACACGGAAAGAGATCCCAGATGGTGCTTTTTTAGAGCACCTCAAAGTTCCCTCAATAAAGGGAGTGGACGAGGAATATCCGACCAAATCCGACTCACCTTTAGTAGCAGTTCTGGCTATAATTCCTAGCTGGACTCAACGCTACCTTGATTACTTGGTAGATGGAAAATTACTCGAAGACGAAGTTCTGAGCCGACAGATCGTCCGACGAGCAAAATCTTACACTATAATTAGTGGTGAGCTCTATAAGCGGAGTGTGTCTGGGGTTTTTCAGCGCTGTGTATCTCCGGAAGAAGGAGTGGAAATCTTAAGAGAGATCCACGAAGGTGAATGTGGTCACCATGCTGCAGCCAAATCTTTAGTGGCAAAAGCTTTTCGACATGGTTTTTTCTGGCTTACAGCCAAGGCAGATGCTGAATGGCTGGTCAAGACGTGCAAGGGTTGCCAAAAGTATGCCAAACAAGCTCACGTTTTGGCTGATCAGCTGCAAACAATACCTATAACATGGCCTTTCGCGGTCTGGGGGCTTGACATGGTAGGACCGTTCAAACGGGATCCAAGTGGATTTACTCACCTCTTAGTGATGGTGGATAAATTCACCCAATGGATTGAGGCTAAACCCGTCACTAGTTGTGATGGAGAAACAGCCAAAAGATTTGTCGAGGATGTTATAACCCGGTATGGTTATCCGCATAGTATTATCACGGACAACAGGAGTAATTTCTCTATGGGAGAACTTGCCGAATTCTGCAACGAACAAAATATCCGTCTTGACATTGCATCAGTCGCACATCCGCAGGCTAATGGACAAGTCGAAAGAGCAAATGGTTTAATCCTACAAGGCCTAAAACCGAGACTCAAAGCACCACTACGACGTGCTGCGGGGGATTGGGCAGAGGAATTACCTTCTGTAATATGGAGTTTACAAACAACCCCGAACAGGTCAACGGGATACACACCTTTCTTCTTAGTCTATGGCGCAAAAGAAATTCTTCCTAGCGATTTGATTCACACTTCTCCTAGAGTGGCCGCGTATATCGAAGAGGATGTCGAGGTTTCTCGACAAAATGATCGACTTAGTCGAAGAAGTTCGCGTCGTTGCTGAAATGAGATCAACAGCCTATTAGCAGAAGTTACGCAAGTATCATAGCCAGAGAGTCAGAAACCAGTCTTTCAATAAGGGCGATTTGGTTCTCTGGCTTGTGCAACAAAGAAAGCACGAATTTTCCCCAGTATGGGAAGGACCATTTTTAGTTAGTCGAGTATTACACAATGGTTCATACTACCTCACTGATATGTGGGCAGTCAAAGAAAGACCTGCTACTAAGAAGAGAAAGAGAGCTGGAGGCAGTACAAATCTGGATGAATTAGACAGACCATGGAATATTGCTCAGCTACGTCCCTTTTATTCTTAGCTTATCCTTCTTTGTAATCATATATGTGTACATGTTCTATGAGAAATAAAAGTTTTGGTTCCCTCATTTTTTCTGAGAAGTTTATACTACCATCTTATTTCCGAATGATCATGTCACAACATGGAAATCCCAAAATACTTGAAAGTACTTTATGCTCATGCTTGTTCTGGTTTAGATTTCCGATTCTAAAATTGCTACCTATGGGTATAAATCTAAATTTTCTAGTCTATACTTTGGTTCTTTGTCTGATTGACGGATGCGGGTATTTTCCGAGTAGTGAATTGTTGGTACTGGAAGCCGACTTTGTTTCTGAGTTTAAACTGGTTTAGCAATTGAGTTCCGTTGCTCGGCAAAGTTTCCGTGCTAAAGGTTTAGCCGACTCACGAAAGGGAAAAGGCGGAAAGCCAGATAAATGATAAGTATAGACAAAAACACAAGTGCTTATGCAAACATTTCAGGCACATAAATATATAAGCCATAATTGCTGAATAGATAAAAAAACTTGGCACTAGCAAAAGTATCATGCTACTTATTTACAGATCCATAATGTTTTTAGAATAACACAATTGTTTTCTGACATTCATGATGCAGGAGCAGAGGTAGGAGTTGCCAGTTTGCTGGATACATCGCCTTGATAACATTCCATGATGTCCAAATCCGATATGGTTTGGCCATCATTGAAAACTTCTGTTGTTTCCTCTGTAGGTGGAGGTGGCGTGTCCACGCGGGTGAAGAACGGAGTGTCGTAGCTGGTTAAGTCAGCTACGTGACACCCGTATCTGGCGCAGGAGTCCATGATGGCCTTGATATTTTGCTCATGTCCATCTTCATCCACTTTGCAGTACCTTCTGGTTACTTCCCAGATTTCCATGTTTCCATGGTGGCTCATGACCATTGTGAGAGCATTCTGCGCTGCGGATCGCGCGTAGGATATGTTCCAGTCCTAGACAAGCTGCGGCATCTCCTTTGCCTTGTCTCGCACCTGAAAGTCGGACATGCTAGGCATATCCAGAACCTTGAGAGCTTCGCCAATATCCTCGAGGGATTGGCGGTAGTCATGAATCAAATCACCGACTTGGGTAAGCCGGTGGGTGCGAGGCTCGGCAGAGGCGGAGTCCGTCAAGTTCAGAGGACCTATGCATATAATGCAAAATGGTTAAATAAATCTGACATCAAAAAATTCGAAGAATACAAATAAGTCAGAAAGATGGAAGCATACCAAAGATGACATCATCGACTTTGGTTTTCTCCTCACGAAGACTCTAGAGCTCAGCCCAAAGTGCTTCAGTTATATCCCTCTCTCTGAACAAGTCATCGGAGAGATCCGAGATTTTCTTCTCGTGGAGAACAATCTTGCGATCACGTTCCTTGGCGGCCATGGAGGAGGATTCGAGAACTTGAGCAATGCTCTTCTCATGATCCACCTTAAGCTAATTTAGCTCTTGGCGGAGATCTTTGTTTTCCACCACCAAGGTCTTCAGATTCTCGGCCTCTTCAATGATAGCACAGGACTGCTTTACCAGTGCTGTAAGTCAAAAAGAACAACAGTTCAAACAAAAATATTCGACTATGAAAAAGCAAGACAAGGTTTGAGTCTCAGAAAGTTTACCTTCGGCCCCATCCTTGAAAACTTTAAGCTCAGCATTTTCAAGTCGGAGAGCTTTGATCTCTCTCCGCTTATTGCAGATATTCTTCAACAATTCCTAGTTATATGAATTAACTTTCTGTAAGTCAGAATACCCAGAGTCAGAAGTCTACTAAAGACTCGGGCTAATATTGTAGCTAATATCAGCATGAGCCTTGGGGGCTACACTAGTTCATTCTTTGGCATCCTAAGGAAGCATAAACCCGGATTGTCTATCCAACTTCATGCTTGGGGGCTAGAGGATATGATATAAAGTACCATAAAGAAAAACGTGAGTTGGGATTCCGACTTACATGATGTTCATGTGTGAGCTTGCTCAGGCACATGTTCACTTCAGTAGTAACCTTCTCGGCGAGGGTGAGTGGAATAATTGGAGGTGGTGGAAGCACACCAGCTCTTAACCCCTCTTCACGAAGGCGGACTTGTTCGAGAAGTTGGGAGTACTTGACGTCCTCCGCTTCTTGTGCTTCTTCTTCAGCAAAAATGGTCCGATTCTCAAGGCATTCCTTGGCCAACCGTTGGATCTCCTCTGCAGATTTCCGACATAAACCAAATTTGGCAAGTCTCGAATTGCTCATGAGGTTATTGGTGAAAAATTCTGCCGAGGGATCATTACCCGAAGAGGGTTGACCCTTATCTAAACCTGAGTCACCCATGGTGACTTCAGTTTGTGATTCAAGGATCGCTGGCTCTATTGAGGGAGCCAGATCTTCTGCAACGATCGGAGATGGAGTAATCTCCGGCATTGCAGAAGGTTGAGGGGCAGAAGTCGGAGGAGCCACGGTAGGAGAAGCCATAGTTAGCTTCGTCTGACACAGGGGCTTTGAAGTAGTTCCCTTACCCTTGCCCTTGATGACCTGTTTAGCTCTGAGAAGGTAACAGAAGAAAGAACATTATATCTCGGAAGAAATCATGAGTAAAAGTACAAAGGCGGATGTTGCGTGGAAAGTTACCTCTTCACAACTGGCACTTCCTTTGTGCCGATAGCCATTGTCGGAGCTTTGCGCTTCCTGGGCACAATGTCCAGTAGTGGGACCGCTTCATCCTCTTGAGTAAACTCGGGAGGATATCCCTCGATAGGAGCTAGTTCCGACTCGGGGAGGTCGGCAAGCTGAAAAGAAGATAGTATCTCAGTGTTGCGAAATAACTTAAAGGTGAAACACATAAAAAGGGTTTATAGCTAAAGCTTAGCAGCACTACAGGGTCTTCCGCTGTATGCTTGTCCAGGGACAAATCCAGAATCTTTCTCTCGATCCGCTCCTTTATCAGCCATTTGATTTGGCTTATATAATCTTATGGCTTTAAGGCCTTGGGGCTTATGCGGAGGGAGTCTTGTTTCGACGCCGGGATGGAATGCATCAGTCGGTCACTGTGGTGCTGGAGAGGCTGGATCCGGCGTGCCACAAAGCATTGGACTAAGTCGGACCCTTTCAAGCCCTTGTGCTTCATCAGGTATTCGATCCGTCTCTTGGCGAGAATCAGATCGTCACTGAGAGCCGGAGCGGCCTCGTCCCAAGATGCTCGGGGCATGGCTAGCTTTGCCGGGAGCGGGAATATCCTTATGATAGAAAAAGGTAACCGGCCACTGTTTGACCAACTCGCTAGCTAAAATCCGAGGATAAACGTGCTCACGCCTAACCGAAAGCCTAATCGTACCGGTAATGTAAGGATTACCGGCGGTGATGGAATTTCTCCAGACATGGAAATAGTACCGGAAGAGAGTGAGACTCGGCCTAATGCCGAGATACCCCTCGCACAAAGACGGATAGGCGCTCATCTCTAAGATGGAGTTCGGGGGGAGATGGTGAAATTGAACGCCGTAATGATCTATCACCTCAGAAAAGAAATCTGAGGGAGGAAAGGAGAAACCTCTGTCGAGGTGGGTGTCGAAGTGCACTCGCTCGTCGTTGCGAGGGTTGAGGACAGCTTCGCCGAAGCCGCTCCGCCAATCGCCGGTGCTGAGGAGCCCTTCTTATTCGACGCCGCGGAGCTTCTCGTCGTCGAGGATGCACGGGATCCAAACCCCACGATTGCTCTCCTTTTCCGCTGCCACTACCGTCACTGCTGTCGCTGTTGAGCCGAAAGTTGTAGTGGAAGCCATTTTCCTGGTGCGCCAGTGACCTTGGATGGGCGGTGGTGGGAATTTTAGGGGGCAAGGAAGCTCTGTGCGCGTGGGAGAAGTGGAGGAGAAGGAAATGGTGCGGAATAGGTGAAGAAGATGAGGAGAAAGGATCCTCACCCCTTATAACCACCGACCATGCCAAGATTCGTGGAAATGCCATAGTAACCGTGGCACACATCATGGAAAGAACAGGGAAACCTCCACGCGATGACGTCGCCTCGATCTCCGCGCACACATTAAAACGGTGACTCGGTTACGTGAAAGGCGGACCCACCAACGGTCGTGCTGACAGGAAATGTCTGTTAGTGACGTGACTTGACCATGACTGGTGTCAGATGACGTTAGAGAGCAAGTTTTGGCTTAGTTTGAATATCAAGCTGGAAATCCGAATAACGTAATGATAGGTCCGACTTATTTTTGAGACCCGCATCGTATCTTTTGTTTTGAAGTTTCAGGAACCCTTCAAGATTCTGCAAGCCGAAGATCAAGCTAGACGATGATGAATCCGACTTTGGATCTTGGAGACTTCCGGGGGCTGCTGTTGGGGATATACTTTCCGGGTATCCTCAATGTTCCTCACTGACCAGGGTGGCCCACTTCAGGTTAGAGCTTTGCTTCACGGGCAACCTAGTCAAGGAGAAGAGACGGAGTCCAGTCCGACTATGGGAAGGCCCAGAAGACTTACCGACATAGGCCCGTAGTGCTACTTGTAGTTCAAGATGTACTCTGTAACCGACTCTTAGTCATAGCCGGATAGATCTCTCCTGTAAACCCTAGGCCGGATATCTATATAAGCCGTCCTAGGGAGAGCCTTTAGGGCAACATAATAATCTACAATCTCAACTCGCACAGGCGAACCCCTTGTAACCCATATTCCGGCTGTGCCGTATTACTGGATTGCTAGCAGGAGTAGGATCCGTCCAAAGCCGACGGATTCGAACCTAGGTAACTTGTGTGCTCACTATCCCGGAACACCGTACGTCTCACCCCCATCTCTTCCGCAAGCCTCGAGGACCCCCTCATGGCGTACCTATCATCAATCCAATGACACAACTACTTGATCATCGTTGTGGTGTAAGTTCATAGGTAAGAACGGTTCTTGTCCGAATGCCCTATCAGCCATGTAAAACATGCAAAGATAAAGCAGAGGCGTCTAACTTTGTCTTACAAGGGGCGTTGTGATGTGATATGGTTGTGGCAAAAGTAAAGTAGTTTAATTTATGTTGCTAAGTAGTAGTACAAGGTCATGGAGATGATGGATGATACGTTGCTAACATATCCATAATTTCTGATGTTCCATGCTTGGTTTTATCTACTTTCTTATGTTTTGTCCACACTTTGGAGTACTTTTCATATGATTTCTTGGACTAACCTATTAATAGAGCCATAGTGCCAGCTGCCTGTTTTCTGCTGTTTTTGGTTCCAGGAAAGTCAGAAAATGAATATTCTCGGAATTGGACGGGACAAAAGCCAAAGTCAGTTTTTCACCGAGGGACACACGGAGCCAGAATACGAGACAGAGAGGGGCCAGAGGGCGGCCACACCACCTGGCCGCATGGACCAGGCCTGGCCACGCCAGGGGGTGGTGTGGCCAGCCCATGCACCCCCTCGGCCTCCCCTTCCAACTATAAGATGCCTCCGATACAGAAACCCTAAGTACCCGATCAAAATTCCATGAAAGAGTCTGTAGCCGCCGTCGTCTCCTTCCCTAGATCGGGAGGGATATGAAGCTCTACCCGGCACCCTTCCGGAGAGGGGAATTCACCCTGGAGGCCTTCTTCATCATCATACCTTCCTCTTGGGGTTCCCAAACGAGCTCGTTAGTACACGAGTCAGTAAGTGATTTTCTGGCGCCGTTGTCGGGGAGTCAAGGACATCTTCACAAGGGAAGTCCCTCATAACCAATCTCTTTACTTTGTTGTTTTTGTTTTGCTTAGTTTACCTTTTGCTTTGTTTGCTTGTTTCTTTATCAAAAACACAAAAACATTAGTTTTACAAGTTTGCTTTGTTTATTAAAAACACAAAAAAATTAGTTCCTATCTTAAGTTGCCATTATGTCTAGCTTTGCTCCAATGACTATGTCACCTGAGGACATGATTTTCACTTTTAAACAAGGAATTGAAGAGAGTTTCAAAGAAGCTTGGTCTAGAATCTCTGATCTACATGAAAAAACTGAACCTAAAATGACTCAAAGCTTGTTCCTTAACAGTTTTTACCTTGGAATTGCTCTTTGCTATAGATATGCTTTGGATGCTGTTGTGGGATGAGATTTCATTCAATGCAATGAGGACGATGCTGTTAATGCCATAAAGAAGTTGATCTTTACTTACAACTTGCCTAGCAAATTTGATTCTTCCTTTATAAACATATTTGCTAGATTGAACACTCTTGAGACCCACACTACTAGTTTAAAGGATTGCTATAACACGCTTAGAGAGCATCATGATTATGTTCCAATAAATTCTAAACCATCAAAGTGGCTCCCCACAGTAAAGATTGCTATAAATAGTGAAACTTTTAAAGCTCGCTGTGATATCATGTCTGAATTTTGTCTTATGCCCAAAGATGTCTATGAATCTTTGAATCTTTGGGGGCTTTCTGAAGGAGGAAAAGAGATAGTTCTTGCTAATAATGCCACAATACTACCCATTGGAATAGCTGAAGGAGTGTTTACAAAGATCCTAGGGAAAATGGTTTCTACTGATTATCTTGTTATTGAATATGTAGGAAAAGGACAAATTACACTTGGAAGATCCCTATTGAAGCTCCTTGGAGCGATAATAGATGTGGGAAAGGGCACCATGCACTTTGCTTCTCCACCAAACAATCATATGTTCCCTAAGGTTAAGAATAAAAGTAAGAGAGGTAAGGGCAAGAAATTTGGTTTGAATGCTTCTTCATTTGAGAACACTTGATTCTTTTTCTTGCTTCTTATGCCTAACTTAAAGGCGTTAAAGAAAAGTACTTATTGGGAGATAACCCAAAAGTTTTAGATGAGTCTTGAAAGTTATTACCTCTGTAATAACCTCCCTTTATCCTTTTTATTTGCTTTTTGTGCCAAGAGTAACCTCTAATGAGAGAGACGTAATGATTGGGAAAGTTGCTATACTGAAACAGATTTT
Organism: Avena eriantha; assembly: GCA_910589775.1. NCBI lineage: Eukaryota > Viridiplantae > Streptophyta > Magnoliopsida > Poales > Poaceae > Avena > Avena eriantha. The sequence continues at coordinate 197,093,660 of OU342745.1, forward strand.
TGTTCTTCACCGTACAAATTCGTGTAAAATGTCTGTATGTCCTTTTGACGCGTGAATTTTTGTGCCTATGCCCCAGGTTGTTATCTAACTTTCGTTAGTTCAACACTTTTTGATTTGAGCAACTGAAGGTCTTCGAAAAAATTTGTATTTACCTGCTGGTCTGTTTTGACAGATTTCTGCCATTATTTGCATTTGCTTCTTGTTGGTTCCTTTTTGAGTTCTTTTGGGGGATTGAGATTTTTGAGGGAAGTGCTATAGTAGCTTGTGTTTTAAATAAAGTTTTATTGGTGTTGGAACTGAAACTGAAGACTTATTATCTTGAGTGCACTAATGTTGCTAATAAAGATTGTGTGAAGTTGTATGAAGGAAAAATTTCAGGTGTATGGAAGGAACGAGTAATGAGATGAAGGATGGACTAAAGCTCAAGCTTGGGAATGCCACGCGTGTCACCCCAAGAAATATCCAAGAAGTACAAGCGTCAAAGCTTGGGGATGCCCAAGGCATCCCCTTCTTCATCAATAAAAATCCCAGGTTTCTTCCAAACACTTCATTTTTATTGTTTCATGCATAGTTGTGTTGTTCTTGGAGCGTCTTCTTTTTCATTTTCGTTTTGGTTTTTCGTTTGCTTAGTTTTCGTAGTTTGCTGAATAAATTGGTTGGACCCCCTCTTTCATGCATTGGTTTTCAAATAGTTTGGTTTGGATGGGAAAAGAGTAGGAAAGTTCATGCTTAAGTGGGAAAGAGAGCTTATTTTTGACTGTGGCCTATGCTTTGTCATGCCATGCTTGATATTGTTTTGGCTTTAGGCATAGTATTCTTTGCTGTAGCATGAAATGTTATAAACAATTGAGATTGCTTAATGTGCCTTGGAAGGATTATGCGTTGTTTTAGCATATTAAAGCATAGTATTGTGGTATTCTCCTTTGATGCTTTATTTGGGTTGACTTGGCACATGCTCACACGATGTTATGACTATCCAAAGTCACCATAGCCTTGATGATCCTTTAGTTTTCAACTTGTAGTATCACTTTATGCTTTGATCAATGATGTTTTGTCGCTCTGCATGATTATGACCATTATTGCTCTCTTAGTTTGTCGCTCCCAGTCTTTTGCTAGCCTCCGTAACAAAGTGTGAGTTCCACTCATGCATCCAACTCCTTAAACCAAGTTATTCCAAAGAGTCCACCATACCTACCTATTAGAAATTGTTATTCCAAGTATATTCATGCTTTTATCTACCTTCCGAATTAAACTTGTTATGTGAAAATTAGTGAGTAAAGCTCTCACGAACTTGATCGCATACTTTACTTTTCTTGCCCTTAATAAACTTGAACCATTGTGTCGTCTATGTTGTATATGCTTGCACTTATTTGTTGGGGATTAGCAGAACCATGCTGTCATGGGGAACGCTTTCAACATTGCACTTGGTAATTGTACCTAGTTGATATCATGCTCTTTTGTCTATGGATGTCGACGGTGTGAAATGAAAGGGGAGCTTGTAAGTCCATGGAGTTATGTATATGTTTTAGAGAAACGCCTGGGCCGCTGGTCTAATCCATGCCGTCATGGTGGAAACCTGCAGCGTAACCATAATAAGCTGTCTATGAAGCATTCTTCTTATAAAAAAAGAGTCAGATATTGAGAAAAAAGAGAAAAAGAAAAAAAAAGATATGAGAAAAGAGGAAAGAGAGAAAAAAGCACCATTTTCCCATGGTAAATAAGAAGATTGCTGAGATGCTCGTTGTCTGCTTGCCTTGTCATTTTGATATGGGGATTCTTCCATATCATCGGACAAGGGGTACCCCGTTGGCGGTTCTCTATGATACACATGTACTTACGATGACAAGAACTTACCGGTGACTAAACTTGAGTAGCATGAGGAGCGACCCTCGTATTTACGGGACATGAGATTTCCAACTTATACTTCGTCAAGCATATCTTTCATAGTTTGTTCACTTTAACCTTAATCACTTCAAGATGCTTATGATAGGGGCAATGAGAGCTGACAAGTACTATAATTTTTGGAAGCTCTTTATGAAACTTGAATCTCTACTTCCTTCTATGAAGGCCTTTCTTCCACTTTTACATTGAGTCTCCACCTTCTATCTTTATGCACCTACTTTGAGAGCATAGTGGCCATTCTTAGTTCTATGTGCATTGTCCCAAGACTTGTTGATTGATGCATAACTTTGATATTGCTTGTTTTAAACTATTTGTATCTAGTCACACTTATGAACTTTGAAGGTGTCCTATGCATTTATATTTGCTACTCTATGAGGGAGAAGCTGAATGCTACTATGCTATGTTTTCTTTATGTGAAACAAACAAACGTCTTGCAAAGTATTGTTATTCTTGAATGTTTTGTTTGTAGTTTTCATGAACATAGTTGCTTTGTATTATTGCTAGAACTTTGTCTTTCATGTTATGATTTAAGTACTATGATCCCAACTTTCAATGTTTTACAAATACTTTGATCAAGTTTATGACGATGCATGTCACCTAAAAAATTATTCTTTCTTTTTATCACTTACCTACTCGAGGACGAGCAGGAGTTAAGTTTGGGGATGTTGATATGTTGCTAACGTATCCATAATTTTTGATGTTCCATGCTTGGTTTTATCTACTTTCTTATGTTTTGTCCACACTTTGGAGTACTTTTCATTTGATTTCTTGGACTAACCTATTAACAAGAGCCACAGTGCTAGCTGCCTATTTTCTGCTATTTTTGGTTCCAGGAAAGTCAGAAAATGAATATTCTCGGAATTGGACGGGACAAAAGCCAAAGTCAGTTTTTCACCGAGGGACACACGGAGCCAGAATACGAGACGGAGAGGGGCGAGTGGGCGGCCACACCACCTGGCCAGGCCTGGCCGCGCTAGGGGGTGGTGTGGCCAGCCCAGGCACCCCCTCGGCCTCCCCTTCCGACTATAAGATGCCTCCGATACAGAAACCCTAAGTACCCGATCAAAATTCCACGAAAGAGTCTGTAGCCGCCGTCGTCTCCATCCCTAGACCGGGAGGGATCTGAAGCTCTTCCCAGCACCCTACCGGAGAGGGGAATTCACCCTGGAGGCCTTCTTCATCATCATACCTTCCTCTTGGGGTTCCCCAACGAGCTCGTTAGTACACGAGTCAGCAATGGACTATCACGCCGGAAGGCATCGGTACCCTGGTGCCTACGGCGCCGAAACCCTGGCGCCGAAATCTAGAGGCACGAGATGGAGATCACAGTGAGAAGGACCATATCGCATCACACCTACATTCAATGTTCATTGTTTGTGCATATTACTGCGTGCTAGTATTATATACTCGACGGTAGCCTAATAAGATGATCCCTAATCAAAATACCAATATAAGTGTTCTCCCTTAGTGTGCACCACCAAGAAAGTTCTCCGATGCAAGGCAGGCTGTGACGATCGGGTGTCAGACATATTTGCATTCGCATAAAGTGGGTGTAAGCCATGTTTCACAGCAAATAAACTATTGTTGAGTTGGCAAGCCTAGCATGTGTAGACATGGCCTCGGAACACGGATGGTCGAAAGATCAAGCACGAGTCACATGGATGATGTGATCGACGTTTAGGCATCCACCTTTGCAACTATATCGCCGGTCGTGACGATCAGGGCAGTGTAGTGAATAGGGATCGTGTAATCACTAGAACCCTTCTAGGGATAGGAGTTTTTAGTGTAGTTATTATGCTTTAACTCATATAATTATAAACTTAGTCAAAATTCCTTTTGCAATTATAAATGTAGAGTTGGCTCACCGTGAAGCTTACTTTGACGTTGATGAGTGGGTAGTTGGTGAGAAACTTAGACTTGATGGATCGAACTTCCCTGGTTGGCTTGTGCACCTAAATGATCTCCTGACTAGGAATAATGTGGTGGATTACATATGCCGCACGATGGAATTAGCCGAGCCAGATGGCTATGAGACCCCACGAGAGCGGGCAGAACACTACTATCGTCAATAGGTGTCTACTTTTATCCAGATAATAATGCGTTACGGGATGGTGGATGAACTACATCCGCTCATGGGTGATCTTGATCCATATGCAATGGCAGATCAGCTGAGAGCAGAGTTTATAAGCCATGTGCGCATGTGGAAGCACGAGCTTCTTGGAGATTTCCTTTCCATAAAGATGGAGGAACACACATGTCTGAAGAGTCACTTGGAGCGCATGCTTGATGCACACACATGAGACTGGTTTACTTCAGGGACTACTGAATGACTGAGTCATTTGCGATAGGCGTGCTGCTTCGATCACTGCCTCCTAGCTACGAAGGACATGTCTGGAGTAGCATTATGAGTGGTGATACAGCAACATTGGACTTCCAGGATTTCATATTACATTTCAGAAACGTAAAGGTTGAACCAATCGTCGGAGAGGTCGTCGATGATGAAGGTATATATTTGATATATAGTTTTATAAATATTATAATCTTGCAAACACATATTGCAGTGTTAAAGTATTTGATACTTGTTCTATTTTGATGAAAATAGGTCCTTCTGCATGAGAGCTGCTTGCTGGAGAGGAGGTGACGTTGCGTGTTGATGGTGAGCATGATGATGATGACCAACGACACTCTCCCTCAACATTTATCACTTAGTTCATCGTTTTTGGATGATTATTGTAATCGATAGATTGTGAACGTCTTTAGTGTGTCTCACATTTTGTGAGACGGTTATTCATACGAGTTTGTAACAAACAGTTGTTCTACTTTTATGAATGATTTCTATTTGTGTTCATATCTTGATTATGTGTGAATTATCCTAGTTATGAAACTAATTGATAATGCATGAACATTTGTAAAATATTGAAAATGCCTTGAAAAATATCCAACTTAATGATATATTCATTTTGAATGAAACCATTGTTAAAATTCAAAGTTATGATGATAATATGTGAAAGATATTTGATTTATTGTCGCATATGAATCATGCTCAAGTTCGGCAAGATAACTTAAACACCGTGTATTGCATGAATACAAAGTGTTTGATGAATTGTTGAAAGAGAATGCATATTCGATGTATTGTATTTCAACAAAATGGTGATTATCATATTGTGATTGTTTGAAGTTTGTAAATAGGTTTACCAAAGGAAACATGAGCATGAAACTATTTGATATGATCAAAATATTTCATCATCCAAGGTTATTAAAGTTAAATGAGAATCTAATTACTATGATTTGATCAATAGTAATGAAATTCGACATTATGAGATTGGCATAAGAGAATTGTGAAATGCAATGCATTTGATACGACAAAATGCAAAGCATCACAATGTGATATTAATTATCAAGTGGGTGAATATATGACGCCGAACAAATCCTTGTAGTGTACAGTGTAAAGACCATTAGTTAGAAATAGTAAAAGCTCTATTAGTATGTAGAGTGAACCATCTGAATTCATGAGATCGGCGCCATATATTGTATGGATTGTCGTGGAAGTTTTGGAGTTATTCGATATCACCAAAACAATAGCGAATAATTCCTTTTAGAGTATTCATTAGAAAAATATGAATATGAAATCCATGGCTAGAACCTAAATAAAGGCAAAACTAGTGTTGCTTGAATTTTGGTGCTTTCTCAAGAAAGTTTATGTTATCGGCTGAAAAGCTTATGGAAGATTGTGAAAAGATGTTGAGGATTCAAAACCCTACATCAGAGTGTTGAGAAGCACAATGGAAAGCGTTCCTGAACGATTCTCTTTATAAAGGAAAGAATCAATGATCATTGTGTTTTCTCCACTGGTGTTTTCACTACATGAAGTAGGATTCAAAATGTACTCCACATCTTGAATGAAGACATTTGTGAATCGCTTGTCATATTTACAGAATATGGCATACCTACGAACTATGAAGGAAAGAAATGGTAAATTAAAATTATGAGAAATCCTAGAGGAAAATTTCACTTAAGATTAGAAAGCAATTTATTGCTGAATCTTACAAGTAATGGGTTACTTGAATTTTCCAAATGACTACAAAGTCATGAAGGAAAAGGTGAAATATAAAGGCACGATTTGTCATGAATAATGTATTGGACAAATTCAAAAGAATTTGATTTAGAAGTGCTGATATTCTAGTGGATTTGATACTATTAAAGTACCAGTGTCTCGTAATGAAACTCTTAGTTTGATAATTGATCAAAAGATTTTGAAGTTATTCAAAATAGTGAGTGGATTGCAATTTTCATAAAATGGAGTGGGAGCTATAAAAGTCTTCCTAAAATAATATGTGAATGACATTTTTTGAGTGGGAGCGATATAATTCTCAAACTCAAATGTGTTGGGAACATATTTTGAGTAGGAGATTAAAGATTGATTCCTAAATGTGTACGACACATTAAGAATAAAAGTGCAAGTACCGATAAATAATGATTTATAGGAATTAGAAGTTGAAAGTAAATATATTACAGTATTATGTAGTATTCCTAAAAGAGATTCTGAAAAGAGTTTTGGAATAGGAATTTATTAAGGCATGGTCCTTGGTCACTCAAATTAGGAATATCATTAAGTTAAAAATTAATGGTTGGAAACAAAAGGATGATCATCATCCACTATGTTGAGACATAGGTTCTGTCCTGGAAACCATGATGACAACTTAACATAATACATGATCCGAGAAAGAACGTTTGAAAGTGATTAAGCACAAATCATAGAACGTTGAGCTAAGTTTGTCCAGCGTCTAAGTGAGAACTGTAGACATGATTCCAAATCCATGAAGGATGACATATCTTAAATCCTAAAGGGTTATGTGTTAACCTTAGAAGATTGGAAATTCCTGTATCGATAATACCGACTAAAGTCAAGTAGGAAGCGAGGTGATAAAAACATCGAAAGTCGCACAGGGTGCACTAGTGTTTTAATGATTACATTTATAATAAAAGATAAGGGTACCATCTAACGTAATGTATATTGTTATGGCGGGACTAGTTCGTCTTTACGTGGAAGGTGTGTCACAGGGCATAGTGCCCATGAGAAAGGTCGATGTGATTGATCTAAAGTCACAGTTGGCTCCTGGAAACCGACCTCATTCTACTGCCATAACTACGATGCATACACAAAGATGTTATCATGAGATGATAAAGTATTAATGTCAATCAAGGTGACATTAGTAAGTTGCAAAGGATTTAGGACTATAAAGTACAAACCCAAGACTCAACCTCTTCCATGAGCAAGCATGTTCAAAGGTGCCGAGATATATGGTGCCAATGATTAAGAACAAATGCAGCTAGTTTATTTGTACTCTAGTGCAAGTGGGAGACTGTTGGAAATATGCCCTAGAGACAAATAGTAATATGGATTATTATCATATTTCATAATATTTATGATTATGTTTTATATCATGCTATAACTGTATTGAAAGGAAACGTCAATACACGTGTGATATATAAACAACCAAGAGTTCCCGGTGAAGCTCTAGTCATTGGTTCATTGGTCAACAGATGATCAAGGTTTCCTAATCATGTGGCATTTATGCCAGTTGACAATGGAGTCACCTCATTATGAGAATGAGATGATAAGCTATACCCAACCTAAGCATCATGACTCGATCATGTCACGAAGTTCAAGTTAATGAGTACATAGACCTAGTGTCTTATTTCTTAGACTGTGAGGCCATATCAATCACTATTACCCGAGAGTACTTAGATAGCATCAAACGTCATCTGGTGACTCAGTGATCATAATGGTGTGTTCAGGTATTCGGAGGAAACGTTGAGGCAATATGCGTCAAGTGCGGGATTTGTCCATCCGCGTGATGGAATAGATACTCGAGGGCCCACTCGAAGAAGTTATATCCAATAGTTGCGCAACGTGTGATTTGATCACGAGGATATCACTTGTCGGAACGAGTCAAGTAGCATTTGTTGGTAACGAGATTGAACACGACATGGTGATGTCATTAATTAGATCTCGGACAATGCAAGTATCGAGAGAGAAAAGGAATATGACACGACATCATGGTTCAAACAATGAAAGATTTATGGAATGCCAGGGGCCACATGGACATCCAGGTCCCTCTATTGATCATTGGTGCGGGAGGGTCCCCACCATGTCTAGAGTGTTCCCGGACTGTGGGCTTGATGATGCTCAGAGATTGACGAGGGGTAACCTCGGCAATGTCCATGGTGATGGACTTGGGGTTTTGTGGAAAAGACAACGTTGGGGATTTCGTCGGATGTCACGCAAACAAGAGAATCAAAGTCACCTGAATACTTGATGAACACCAATATTACAGATTTCCTTGGGTTTTTTCGGTACCACCTCATAGACTTCTCCCGTCCTATATATAATAGGTCGGGTCTCAAAGCTATATACGGATAGGTTACATATGTATAATTACAATACCAATACAACATGGGTTCATGTTTCCTTTCCTAATGCGACCAAGGTTTTTGTCGGTTGCTTTCCTAGGCTATCATCTTGGATCTTCATGGGCTGTGAGCCTTTATCTAGCCAGGGTAGCAAATCATAAGCATCCGAGTAATCATACCTATGTCAGTAACCCCCGAGACTCTACATGAACCATAGATTCTGGTTGAGTATCAAAGATATTTTCAGTTCCTTTCTTTCTTTTGTATTGTATTGTTTTTAGTTTTATAGGGATTTGGTACAACAGGCCTGATGGATCCGACGGATCGGGAGTCAGGTAATTGTTCCTGGGCAAAGACAATGTTGACCTACATCAAATTCAATTCCACAAGCCTTAACTCGAAATTATAACTAGTGTAATTCAGTTCGAGCCGCTGAGGTCTTATCGAATACTCAATCCCAGTTCTATTTTATCGGGTACCCAACGCGTCTGTCGGGATTTTTCATCGTATTCTTGATACATATATTTTACTGGCAGAGCGCATTCCTTGTGCGATTACTAAGCCACACATGACGAATCCCGAGGTCTTACCTTCATGTCTTGGACACGACATTCGGATTTTATCGTGTCGGGTGCGATCCGAGATTTTTGTGTTGACTTTTGTTGGCTGCCGTGTTTGGCTGCTGGAATTTCTAAATTTTATCAGACCTTTTGTTTTAATAATTTATAAAATCTCCCGATGAGAGTAACCTTTTAAGGATACATGAAAGTAAAACTCATAGGTTTAGGTATCGATTGTCTTGATTTTGTATGCATAATTTTGTATCGGGTGCATGCCAGCGCTCTCGATGGAAGTAGCCCCCGAGGCTATGTTCAGATGCATGTATCTGGACATAGGCTCATAATTGTTTTTAGTTTTATCAGAAAAATGCTTATATAGAAATTGAGATCCTTGTTTTGATGGCAAAAAGGATATATAATAAAGACTCGGAGTATGAAGAACTTATCTTTTATTCATATGCCAAAGCCGACCATACATTATTTAGCGGATTGCCGCTTGGCCGTTGGCCGAAATATTCTGGCTAAGAAGCCAGGCCATAGGCCTTATTGTAATTACTATTTGCGAGAAAAAAATATAAATTCTTAAGGCTAAAAGCGCCGTAGTTGTGCGACATTCCAAGGATTGGATTATATTACCCATGTCTTCTTGTCTTGTATCCAATATGCTCCTTCAGGAATAACTATGTAACAATGTAAGGTCCTTCCCAAGGCGACTCCAATTTATGATGGCCGTCTAGTTTGAGGCGAAGAACTAGGTCCCCTATAAAGAAGGACCTAGGACGCAGCCGTCGACTGTGGTAGTTGCCCAAGTTTTGCTGATATATATAGCAGCTCTTTGTAGGACAGTGTCTCGGGCTTCATCAAGTGCATCAACATCGTCTTCAAGTGCTTCTCTTGATGCCTCTTCGTCATATGTGGCTACTCCTGGAGATCCGTGTGATACTTCGACAAGAAGGATGGCTTCCACACCGTGGACTAGAAAGAAATGTGTTTCTTGTGTTGAGTTATTTGGAGTAGTAAGCAAACTCCAGAGAATAGATGGTAGCTCATCAACCCATGCTCCTTTTTCCCTATCGAGTGGTGCTAGTAATCTCTTCTTGAGGCCAGCAGTTACTAGGCCATTGGCTTTCTCCACTTGCCCATTGGTTTGCGAGTTGGCTACTGAGGCGTAGCTTACTTTGGTACCCATCTCCTCATAGTACTCCTTAAACTCATTGGTAGTAAAATTAGTTCCATTATCCGTGATGATGCTATTTGGCACACCAAATCAGAATACTATGGACTTGATAAAATTTATAGCCAAAGTTTCGTCCTAACTGGTAACGGGCATTGCTTCAATCCATTTAGTAAATTTATTGACTGTTACTAGTAGAAAGACGTGTCCTCTTGGAGATGATTTGTGAAGATTACCCACCATATCGAGTCCCCACTGAGCGAAAGGACAAGCAAGAGGTATGAGGTTTAACTCAGCGGCGGGTGCACCAGGCTTTGTGGCGAATCGCTAACATGCCTCGCATGTTCTAACTATATCCTTTGCGTCTTGTACTGTTGTGAACCAATAGAATCCTGCCTTGGACGCTTTGGCTGCGATCGCTCGACAGCTAGCGTGATGGCCGCATACTCCTTCATGTATATCTTTGAGTATAATTTTTCCTTCGTAGGGTGTGACACATTGCTGTAGCACACTCGAAATACTTCTTTTGTATAACTCGCTTTTGATGATTCTGAAGGCTTTTGATCTTCGAGTGATTCGCCGGGCTTCTGTTACATCTTCGGGTAGCTCTCCCGAGTCATATATGCATGTATGGGCGCATCCATGTAGATTCTGTTAGCATGACCTCATCAACTTCCAGTTCATCTTCAATGACTTCTTCTGTATTTATGCTAGCTCGTGGAGCCCCCGAGTCTCTTCGCGGCTTAAACTTCTTTCCTTCCTTTGGCGCTATGACCTCAGAAACTCTTTTGGCCTTGGTAGAACACTCAGTTATCTCCTCCCAAAAAACCCTGGGTGCCACTAGGAGGCATAAGGACCTGATGTTTGCTAGATTGTCGGATTCTTGATTGCTTGCTCTTCGTATGTGCGATACCTCACATCCATCAAATCGAGCCTCCATAATGCTATACAGATCACGGTAGGCAATCATGTTATCATTGATAGCATCGCGCTTGTTCATTACTTGATGCGCTACAAGATTGGAGTCACCAAAGATTTTGAGGCGAGTTGCACCGCAAGCTTTAGCCATACGCATACCATGCAACAAGGCCTCGTACTCAGCTTCGTTACTGGATGTGTTCGTGAAGGTCATCCGAAGTATATATCACATTTTATCGCCTTGTGGTGATACTAGTATGACTCGTGCCCCTGCTCTTTCCGTTCTTTTCGATCCATCAAAGTACATTGTCCATGCACTAGAAAGGTCAGGTGGGCCCGCACATTGTAATTCAGTCGATTCAGTAATAAAATCAGGCAGAACTTGTGATTTAATTGCTTTACGCTTCTCGTACGTGATATCTTGAGGGGAAAGATCAATGCCCCATAGAGAGACACGTCCAGTTGCCTCTGGATTATTAAGGATATTGGACAAAGGCGCTTCATTGACCACTATGATCGGGTGTTCCGAAAAATAATGTCGTAACTTTCGTGCTATCATAAACAGTCCATACGCTAGTTTCTGATAATGCGGGTACCTTTGTTTGGATGGCGAGAGGGCCTCGCTCAAGAAATAAACTGGCCTCTGAACACCATGGGTTTTCCCTTCCTCGGGTCGTTCCACGACCAGAACTATGCCGACTACTTGATTTGTGGTGGCGATGTAAAGAAGTAATGACACTTTCTCGCGCGAAGACACGACGACGGGCGATGTTGAAAGTTTCCTTTTGCGATCTTCAAAGGCGCACTGAGCTTCTTCCGTCCACTCGAATTTATCTGATTTCCTCATGAGGGCGTAGAATGGTGGTGCTTTTCTCCTAACCGGGCAATAAAGTGGTTGAGTGCTGCGACTCGTCCAGCCAGCTGATGCACACCCCGAAGATTTGTTGGCTTTTTCATTGTTAGAATCGCCTGTATTTTCTCGGTGTTAGCTTCAAGTCCTCTTGCTGATACGAGGTATCCGAGGAGTTACCCTGCTGGGACTCCAAAGGAGCACTTCGTCGGGTTTAGTTTGATGCAAAATTTGTCGAGGTTCTCAAATGTTTCTTGGTGATCTTTGATACGCGAAGACCCATGCTTTGTTGTAACTATAACATCATCAAAATATACTTGTACGTTTGTGCCAATTTGGTTTCCTAGGCAATTCTGCATCATCCGTTGATATGTTGCCCCAACGTTTTTGAGGCCAAAGGGCATCATTGTATAGCAAAATACGCCATAGGGCGTGATAAATGTTATTTTCTCCTGATCTTACTCCTCCATCCGAATTTGGTGGTATTCTGAATACGCGTCCAGGAAGTAAAGACATTTGCACCTCGCGGTTGCATCGATTACTTGATCGATTCATGGTAGTACGAAGTGATCGTTTGGGCAATGTTTGTTCAGCATGGTGAAGTCAATGCACATCCACAACTCTTTTGTATTTTTCTTTGGGACGCATACTGGATTTGCAACCCACTCTGATTTCTTTATCTCCTAAATGAATTTGGCGTCAGTGAGGCGATGGAGCTCCTTTCCGATGGCCTTACTGTTGGAAATATGCCCTAGAGACAAATAATAAGGATTATTAGCATATTTAATAAAGTTTATGATTAAGTTTTATATCATGCTATAACTGTATTGAAAGTAAATGTTAATACATGTGTGATGTATAAACAACCAGGGGTTCCTGGTGAAACTCTAGTCACTGGTTCATTGGTCAACAGATGATCAAGGTTTCCTAATCATGTGGCATTTATGCCAGTTGCAAATGGAGTCAAATCATTCTGAGAATGAGATGATGAACCGATACCCAACCTAAACATCGTGAACCGATCATGTCATGAAGTTCAAGTATGATGATTAGAATAGACCTCGTAGACTATTCCTTAGACCGTGTGGCTGTATCAATCACTGTCTCCCGAGAGTGCTTAGATAGCATCAAACCTCACTTGGTAATACAATGATCATAAAGGTGTGTTCAGGTATTCAGAGGAATAGTAGAGGCAATATATGTCAAGAGCGGTATTTGTCCATCCGCGTGATGAAAAGATACTCGAGGGCCCACTCGGAGAAGTTATATCCAATAGCTGCGCAACGTGTGATTTGATCATAGGGATATCACTTGTCGAAACGAGTCAAGTAGCATTGTTCGGTAACGAGATTAAACACGACATGGTGATGTCATTGATCAGATCTCAGGCAATGCAAGAATCGAGAGACGAAAGGAATAAGACACGACTGTCCCGGTTCAAACGATGAAAGATCTTCGTCCAATGCACAGGGGTCACATGGCCATCTAGGTCCCTTTGTCGATCATTGGTCCGGGAGTGTCCCGGCCATGTATGGAGTGTTCCCGAACCGTGGGGTATCATGCTTAAGGGCTTTATGATGCTTAGAGAGTGTTTACAAGATCGGTATAATCACCGAAGAAGAGAAGAGAGAAAACCGGGAGGGTTTCGGTAAGTTCGGAGGATGTCCGGAGTGGACGTGGAAGGTGTTCCATAGCCAAAGAGATTGAATAATATGTGAATGAATATTAAATATTGATTTAATCATTTATTATAATTATTAATAAAAGAAATCAATTTAATGGTCAAAGGGCTTAATGGGCCAAATCCTGGAGGGGAAAAGGCCCAAGAGGGGACCACACCCCTAAGAGGGGCCTAGGGGGTGGCCGGCGGCCCTAGTTGGCCTGCCCCACGTGGGGCCCATGGTGGGGGGCTGGCCGGTGCGCCTCCCCACCCCTCTCCATGATTAGTCCCACCCCGGGACTTTGAGGGAGGGTGTACCCTGCTTTCCCCCTATATAGTGGGGTATTTTGACCAGAAAAAGGACACACAATATTCAATAAAGGTTTCCTCACTTTTGGTGAGACCTCCAGTTGATCTCTCTCTCTCTCCCGTGACCGTGGTCCCAAGTTCGGACTGTGCGAATGAGAGACATCTTCACCACGGAGCGCCGTCATGCCGCGGGATTCGGATCCAGGAGCTCTACTTCCGCAATTGCTACTGGATCAGGAAGCAGGAGTCATCGCCAGGCACCGGATGTGTGTAACTCCCCGTGAGGTGTCACACTTGGGGCACTAGGAGTCGTTGGAGCTGCAGGAGCGCGAGGACTTCAACACGACCTTGAGGTCGGCTTCGGATCGTCTACATCAACCATGCTCTCCTGAGCATTGACAACACTTTTTGGTCTTCAGGGGTAAGTTCGTGAAAAGCCCCTCCCGTTACTGCATTACTAATAGATAGTTCCTAGCAGCATCAAGGGTTCGGGGGCGTAGGGTAATTTTTTATTGTTTTCATACGCGAACCCCTACAGTGGTATCAGAGCTAGATCTATGCGTAGTAATGCTAGTACAGATAGAACACACGAGATGTAGCGTGTGGGCGTTGATCTTTTAGCTATTACCCTCACACATGTACTTGTGTATACCACAGTAATGCTTGATGAAGCACCCCCAACCGACTTTACGCGTTCATTCACGAGACTGGTCCACGCTTGACATATGGCTTGTACCGTATAAAGTGGCTTTGGGGGGGTGTCTGTCTCTCTCGCATTAGTTGGTATGCCATTTGCAACGGAGGGCACTGAAAGGGGTGTAGTATAGACAACTACTTGATCAGCATTGTGGTGAAAGTTCATAGGTAAGAATGGTTGTTGTGCGAAAGCCCATTCAGCCACGTAAAACATGCAAAGATAGAGTAGAGGCATCTAACTTTGTTTTGCAGGGGGCGTTGCTTTGTGATATGGTTGTGGCAAAGGTAAAGTGATAGTCATGGAGGACGGACTACCACGCCAGAAATACACCGGTACCCTGGTGTCTACGGCACCGGAATCCGGTGACACCATATGGAGATCACGATGTGAAGGACCATATCACATTGCATTTACATTCAATGTTATTGTTTGTATATCTTATTGTGTGCTAGTATTAGATACTCGACGGTAGCCTAATAAGATGACCCCTATTAAAATTACCAATGATTGTGTTCCCCCTTAGTGTGCACCACCAAGAAAGTTCTTCGGTATGAGGCAGGCCGTGATGATCGGGTGTCAGACATATCTACGTTTGCATACAGTGGGTGTAAGCCATGTTGCACAGCGAATACACTAAGGTTGAGTTGGAAAGCCTAGCATGTACAGACATGGTCTCGGAACAAGGATGGTCGAAAGATCGAGCACGAGTCACATGAATGATGTGACCGACGTTTAGAGTCCCCTAGTACCCACATTGATGGCCGTGATGATCGGGGGAGATGTGGGGAAAAGGGGTCATGTTATCACTAGAACCCTTCAAGGGATATGTGCTTCTTAGTGGAGTTATTATATTAACTCATTTAATTATGAACTTAGTCTAAATTCCTTTTTGCAATTATAAATGTAGAAATTGGTTCTCCCCAATGCTACCTTTCCTGTTGCCGATTGGTTAGACAAAGAGAAGCTCAGGCTAGACAGATCAAACTTCTCTATATGGATTGCGCGTCTCCACGTTCTCCTTAGCGAGAATGACGTGGTCGACTATATACTCAACGAGATGGATTTGGATCAGCCCAGTGACTTAGAGACCCCAGAGCAGCGGGAAAACCGCTATTACCGTCGTGAGATGGCCTCCTTCATATTAGTGATGATGCATTTCAGGATGGTGGATGAGCTGTGGCCAGTCGTGGGTAATGTCGACCCTCGTACGGTGATGGTACAGCTCAGGACACATTTCGTGGAACAAGCACACATATGGGTGCATGAGTTGATGGGAGATTTCCTCTCCATTAAGATGGAAGAGAACTCTTCACTTGAAGACCACTTGGACCGCATGCATGATGCGTACATGAGGCCTGCATACTGCTTGGATAGCTAGATGACGAGCTCTTTTGCAAATGGTGTTGTGCTGCGGTCGCTTCCACCAAGCTACCAAGCACATCTCAAGAGTTGCATTATGAGAGGTGAGGCGGAAACACAGTATTTCCACAAGTTCATATCACATCTCAGGAATGTGAAGGTTGAACCCATTACGGGAGAGGTCATCGATGACAAAGGTATATATTTGATATACAATTTTATAAATGTTATAATATTGCAAACATGTGTTGCAGTGTTAAGTATATTTGATACTTGTTATGTTTTGCTAAAAACAGGTCCTTCTGCATGAGAGGTGCTTGCTAGAGAGGAGGTGACGTTGTGTGTTGATGGTGAGCATGATGATGATGGCTGATGACACTCTCCCTCAACATTTATCACTTAGTTTATCGTTTTGGATAGTTATTGTAATCAAAAATATTGTGAACTTCTTTAGTGTGTCTCACACTTTGTGAGACGGTTATTCATATGAGTTTGTAACAAACAGTTGTTCCACTTTTATGAATGATTTTTATTTGTGTTCATATCTTGTTCAATTATGTTTAAACTATCCTGGTTTTGAAACTAATTGATAATACATGAACATTTGTAAAATATTGAAATGCCTTGAAATTACCCAACTTAATGATATGTTCATTACTGAATGAAAGCATTGTTTAAATTCAAAGTTATATTGATAATATGTGAAAGACATTCGTTTTCTTGTCACATATGAATCATGCCTAAGTTCGGCAAAAATAACTTAAGCACTATGTATTACTTGAATACAAAGTGTTCGATGAATTGTTAAAAGAGAATACATATTCAATGTATTGTGGTTTAACAAAATGGTGATTATCATTATATGATTGTTTAAATTTTGTAAAGAAGTTTACCAAAGGAAACATGAGCATGAAACTATTTGATATGATCAAAATATTTCATCATCCAAGGGTATTAAAGATAAATGAGAATCTAATTACTACGATTCGATCAATAGTAATGAAATTCGACTTTATAAGAATGGCATAAAGAAAATTGTGTAATGCAATGCATTTGAAATTTCAAAATGCCAAGCATCATAATATGGTATTAGATATCAAAGTGGGCGAATAGATGGCGCCAAATAAATCGTTGTAGTATAGATGTAAAAGACCATTAGTTAGGAATAGTTAGCACTCAATTAGAATATATAGTGAACCATATGAATTCATGAAATCGACACCACATATTGTATGGATCATCGTAAAAGTTTTGGGGTTATTCGATATAACCAAAACAATAGAAAATAAGTCCTTATAGAGTATTCATTGGAAATTATGAATACGATAGCCATAGCTAGAAACAAAAGGAAAACAAAACTAGTATTGCTTGGATTTTGGTGCATTCTTGAGAAAGTTCATATTTAGTGACATTTCTCGATTATGAAGCTTTTGTAAGATAGTGAAAAACACAAGTGAGGATTCAAAACATGCATTAGAGTGTTAAGAAGCGCAACGGAAAGTGTTCCTGAATGATTCTCTTCACAAAGGAAAGAATCAATGATAATGATCATTGTGATTTCCCCACTAGTGTTTTCACTACATGAAGTAGGATTGAAAATGTAGCCCATACTTGTATGGAGACATTTGTGAATCATTTGTCATGATTACCGGAATATGACATACCTATGAACTACTAAGGAAATAATGGTAAGCTAAAGTTATGAGAAATCCTAGAGGCAAAATTCCCTTGAGATTAGAAAGCAATTCGTTGCTGAATCTTACAAATAAAGGGGTTACTTGGATTTTCCCAAATGACTGCAAAGCCATAGTGGAAAAGGGGGTGAAAGACAAAAGCACAGTTTGTCAAGTATTGGACAAATTCAAATGAATTTGATTCAAGTGTGCTAAAAGTCTGGTGGATTTAAAAACTAGTAAAGTACTAGTATCTCATAGTAAATCTCCAAGTTTGAGATTTGATCAAAGGATTTTGAAGTCATTCAAAATAGTGAGTGGATATGCAATTTGCATGAAATTGAGTGGGAGCTATGGAAGTCTTCCTAAATCAATATGTGAATGACATATTTTTGAGTGGGAGCAAAATAAGTCTCAAATTCAAATATGTAGGAACATATGTTGAGTAAGAGTAGTGACTCATACCCAAATATGTTGGGAACATATTTTTGAGTGGGAGCTTAGAGGAGTGATTCTTAAGTGTGTATACGACACATTAAGAATAAAAGCCCAAGTACCAATAAATAATGATTTATAGGGAGTAGAAGTTAATAATAAGAATATTACGATATTATGTAGTATTCCTTAAAGGATTCTGAAAATAGTTTAAGAATAGAAGTTAGTTAAGGAACTGGTCCTTGATAACTCAAATTAGGAATATAATTAAGTCTAACATCGATGGTTGAAAGAAAGAATAGGATGATCATCATCCACTATGTTGAGACATAGGTTCTATCTTGGAAAACCATGATGACAACTTAACATAATATATGATCCAAGAAGGAACATTTGAAAAGTGAGTAAGTTCAAATCACGGAACGTTGAGCTAAGTTTGTCCGCAGTGTCTAATAGAGATATGTAGACATGTTTTCCAGACCCATAAAGGATGACATATCTAAAAGCATAAAGGGTTATGTTATAAGGGAATATGTTGGAAACTCCTATAATACTGACTAAAGTCAAGAAGGAAGCGAGGTGAACAAAACATCGAAAGTTGCACAGGGTGCACTAGCATTTCGATGGATACATTTATAATAATAGATAAGGGTACCATCTAAAGTGATGTATAATGTTATGGCGGGGCTAGTTCGCTTTTAACGTAGAATGATGTGTCCCAGGGCACAATGCCCATGAGAAAGCCCTCGAGGTTGATCTAAAGTCACTATAGGCTCCTGGAAACCGACCTCATTCTACTGCCATAACGATGATGCATACACAAAGATGTTATGATGTGATGATAAAGTATTAATGCAATCAAGGTGACATTAGTAAGTTGCAAAGGATTTGGGACTATAAAGTACAAGCCCAAGACTCAACCTCTTCCATGAGCAAGCATGTTCAGGGTACCAGGATATATGGTGCCAATGATTAAGAACAAATGCAGCTAGTTTATTTGTACTCTAGTGCAAGTGGGAGACTGTTGGAAATATGCCCTAGAGACAAATAATAATAAGGATTATTATCATATTTCTTAAAGTTTATGATTAAGTTTTATATCATGCTATAACTATATTGAAAGGAAACGTCAATACATGTGTGATATATAAACAACCATGGATTCCCGGTGAAACTCTAGTCACTGGTTCATTGGTCAACAGATGATCAAGGTTTCCTGATCATGTGGCATTTATGCCAGTTGGAAATGGAATCAACTCATTCTGAGAATGAGATGATGAACCAATAACCAACCTAAACATCGTGACCTGATCATGTCATGAAGTTTAAGTTATGATGATTAGAATAGACCTCATAGACTATTCCTTAGACCGTGAGGCTGTATCAATCACTGTCTCCCGAGAGTGCTTAGATAGCATCAACCGTCACTTGGTAATACAATGATCATAAAGGTGTGATCAGGTATTCGGAGGAACAGTAAAGGCAATATATGTCAAGAGCGGTATTTGTCCATCCGCGTGACGGAAAGATACTCGAGGTCCCACTTGGAGAAGTTATATCTAATAGCTACGCAGCGTGTGATTTGATCACAGGGATATCACTTATCGAAACGAGTCAAGTAGCATTGTTTGGTAACGAGATTGAACACGACATGGTGATGCCATTTATCAGATCTCGAGCAATGCAAGTATCTAGAGACAAAAGGAATAAGACACGGCTGTCCCGGTTCGAACGATGAAAGATCTTCGTGGAATGCACAGGGGTCACATGGCCATCCAGGTCCCTCTATCGATCATTGGTCCGGGAGTGTCCCGACCATGTTTGGAGTGTTCCCGAACCGTGGGCTATCACGCTTAAGGGCTTGATGATGCTTAGAGAGTGTTTACAGGATCGATAGAATCACTGAAGAAGAGAAGAGAGAAAACTGGAAGGGTTTCGGTAAGTCCGGAGGATGTCCAGAGTGGAGGTGGAAGGTGTTCCATAGCCACAGAGATTGAATAATATGTGAATGAATGTTAAATATTGATTTAATCATTTATTCATAATTATTTAATAAAATAGAAATCAATTTAATGGTCAAAGGGCTTAATGGGCCAAATCCCGGAGGGGAAAAGGCCCAAGAGGGGACCACACCCCTAGGAGGGGCCTAGGGGGTTGCCGGTGGCCCTAGTGGGAATACCCCACGTCGGGCCCATGGTGGGGGGCTGGCCGGCGCGCCTCCCCACCCCTGTCCCATGATTAGTCCCACCCAGGGACTTTGAGGGAGGGTGTACCCCCTTCCCCTATATATAGTAGGGTATTTTGACCAGAAAAAGACACACAATATTCAATAAAGGTTTGCTCACTTTTGGGGAGACCTCCAATTGATATTTCTCTCTCTCTCTCTCTCTATCTCTCTCTCTCTCTCTCTCTAGTGACTATGGTCCTAAGTTCAGACTGCGTGAACGAGAGACATCTTCACCGTGGAGCACCGTCGCGCCACGGGATTTGGATCCAGGAGCTCTACTTCCGCAACTGCTGCTGGATCGGGGAAGCGGGAGTCATCTCCAAGCACCGGATGTGTGTAACTCCCCGCAAGGTGTCACACTTGGGGCACTAGGAGTCATTGGAGCCGCAGGACCACGAGGATTTCAACATGACCTTGAGGTCAGCTTTGGATTGTATACATCAACCACGCTCTCCTGAGCGTTGGCAACGCTTTTCGGTCTTCAAGGGTAAGTTCGCGAATAGCGCCTCCCGTTACTGCATTGCTAATAGATAGGTCCTGGCAGCATCAGGGGTTCAGGGGCGTAGGGTAAAATTTTATTGTTTTCATACGCAAACCCCTACACTTACAATTTGGCTCTGCGAAGTGGCGAAGCGACTGTTTTACTGGCTTTTCCTTTGGAACCAAGTTTAATGCATTCTCAGCGAGTTCCGTGGGAATTCCTGGCATGTCAGAAGGTAGCCATGCGAATATCTCCCAATGCTCACGGAGGAACACAAATGTCGTCTTCTTCGGGTCGGTATAGTGGATGTGTACTTCCTTTGTATCTTTCGTGGTGTCAAAATCCTGATCAGGATTGACATGTGCTATTACCAGAGGTTCTGTGGTTGCTGACGTTTTTAGTTGCTCAAACTCGGTTGCCATCCCAAAAGATTCAGAGATTCTGTTGAACTCCCGATCGCAATTGTCGGATCGTGTGAAGCTTCCCTTTATTGTTATGATTCCCTTCGACGCTGGCATTTTCATAACTAGATATGCATAATGCGGGACTTTCCATGAATCGTGCAAAAGCTGGGCATCCCAGGATTGCATGATATTGTGATGGCTAGTCCATGACTTTGAACTCGAGCTTTTCTCACCTGAAATTTTCTTTGGATCCAATAACAACGTCAAGATTTTTTTTACCTAAGGGAATTTCGGCTTTACCTGGTACTATACCATGGAAGGATGTTTCTGTTGGTGCTAGATTTTTCAAAGAGTAGTTCATTGCTCTCAGTGTTTTGGCGTAGATCAAATTTATGCTACTTCCTGCATCCATGAAACCTTTGCTCATGTCGAACCCTCCTACTTGCGCTTCAACTATCAAGGCTGAATGACCCGGTCATGGTACTCGAAGCGGGTGATCAACTCTATTGAAGGTGATTTCCTGTTCTGACCAGTGGAGATACTCGGGTGTGGCTGGTTGAGCCATCTCGGCCATGTTGACTTGTCTTGTAATAAGCTTCTGGATCCTGTTTGATGGCGCCCTTTCTGAATCATGGACATTGCCCCTTTGACCTAGGGTATTCACTACCTTGTTCTGTTGTGTTTTGTGGTTGTCCTGCTGGCTGGTGCGCTGGTGGTGGTGGTGCACCGATGGCTAGCGCGCTAGGCGTAGTGGCGTATCCTCGATTTGCTGCTTCGGTTGCCTTTATGTTGCACAACTCTTGCATCTTCAGGAATGTTTGACAGTCTTTCATGAGATGATTGGACCATCTTTTGCCCGCCGAGTCGACATAAAAGTGCATATTACAGTGTCCTTCAAGCATTTGCATTGCGGACATGGGTGGGTCCTGAGCTCTTGGCTGATACAACTGTAGTTATTGGCCTCCTCCGATGTCATCTCTGATCTTGTGGTGCTCCTTTTTGTAATCGTCATTCTTGTGATTACCCTCTCCCGAGAAACTGGTTGCAACATAACTTGGTCCCACATGTCCATCTTTGTTCCTCCGTCTTCTGTCATTGCTACGTTTATCCCTGTCTTCTTTGGGTGAACGTGTTCGTTTGTTATGTAGTGCGTTGATACGTCCATTTTACATCACTATTCTATATCATAATTTACTGTTATTCATTGATATAGTTCATATTAAGAGATGATACTTATGTAATTTCATCTGTTTTTGCATGGTTGATGACTTTTGGAGCATGGATCGCTGCAGTCAGGATTCTGATGGAAAAGGGGCTGTTTGGAGGCGAAATTCGAGAAGATCAAAAAATTCGGGAAAATACATGGAAAATCCTATTTTTCCAGAAGACGAAGATAGCCAGAAGGGGGAGTGGAGATGGGCCATAGGGGTCCCACACCACCCCCTGGCACAAGACACCCTAGGTCGCACCACCAGGTGGTGTGGCCGCCCTGGTCCACATCTAGCTCTCCCCTCTAGCGTATATTATCCTCCCGAAACCCTAAGACTCAGGGAGCAACCATAGAAAGATTCCGCCGCCTCTGCGGGACGGAAAACACCGAGAGAGAAAGATCTCTCCGGCAGACAGAATTCTGCCGGGGGAATTCCTTCCCGGAGAGTGGAGATTGTCACCATCAACACCACCATCAAGCTGGACTTCATCGGGATCATCATCATCATCATCATCATCATCACCACCATCATCTCCACCAGCACCATCATCACCATCTCCATACCGCTGTAACAATTGGGTTGAATCTTGCATAGTTCTTAGGGTAAACTTTCCCAGTGTTGATTACTCTTTGTAGTTGATGCTATTGAGTGGAACCATTGAATTATTGTTTATGTTCAGATTGTTATACATCATTATTCCATCTCTGATCATGATCCATATGATGTCTTGTGAGTAGTTCGTTTAGTTCTTGAGGACATGGGAGAAGTCTTGTTGTTAATTGCGTTGAGAAAGATTCAATGGTTTGTTAATTAAGTTGTGGTGTACTTCTTCTAGTGGTGTCATGTGAACGTCGACTACATGACACTTCCCCTATATGGGCCTAGGGGAATGCATTGTATATTTGGCTACTAATCATAGGGGTTGACGGAGTGATAGAAACCTTAACCCCCGTTAGGAAAGCATTGCACAAGGGACGTCAGGGTCTTAGAGTTTAAAGCTGTGGTTAGGTTTCTACCTTAATTGCTTTCTTGTACTTGCGGATGCTTGCAAGGGGTTTAATCACAAGTATGTATTAGTCCTAGGAAGGTCGGTACATTAGCACAGGTTCACACACACAACACTTAGCAAGCTAAAGAAGATTAATCAACTATACGAAGCGAAAGCACTTGACAATATTCCCATGTGTCTTCGAGAACGTTTGGTCACTTAAGTAATGCAACCGGCTTGTCCTTTGCTACATACAGGATTGGGCCACTTGCTGCATTTATTCTTATTTTCTTTTATTTACTCGTACTTTATTTACCTGCATTATCAAAAAACCCTAAAATCCGTTTGCTAAGTATTTGTAGAGAATTCCTGATCCATACCACTAGCCAGCACATTCTCCTCCTCGTTGGGTTCGACACTCTTACTTATCGAAAATACTGTGATACACCCCCTATACTTGTGGGTCATCAAGACTATTTTCTGGCGCCGTTGCCGGGGAGTGAAACGCTATTGGAGAGTGGAACTGGTAAAGGAAACTTCTACTGTGAGTATTACTTATTTCTGTTAGTTGCTTTCTTTTCAATATGTGTCATTCGCTGAGTTTCTTATTTCGTAATGCTACTACCACTGCTAAGGTAGTACATGAACCACCACCTGCTGAGAATGATCCTTTTAAAATACCTACAAGAATTATTGACCGTGTTATGGATAACTATTATGTTGGAGATGGAACTGTCCATCCCGGTGATCATTTGCTCTTTATACACGAATTATGCGGGTTGTTCAAGTGTGCAGGTATTACTACAGATCAAGTTAAGAAGAAGCTACTCTCATTATCACTGAAAGGAAGAGCTGAGGACTGGTATAAGCTGCTGAAGAATGGTCAAGCTCTTGAATGGGAGGAAATAGTACCTCTCTTTTATTCAAAGTTTTATCCTCCTAGTGAGATTCATAAAGATCGGAATCAAATATATAACTTTTGGCCTCTTGATGGAGAGAGTACAACTCAAGCTTGGGGGAGATTGAAGTTACTAATGCTCAAATGTCCCATTCATGAGCTCCCCAACAATATTATTATCAATAACTTTTATGTAAGGCTTTCTCTTCATGATAAGGATATATTGGATGCTTCTTGTGCTGGATCATTCACTCGCATGGAAGAAGAAGTTAAATGGGATCTTCTAGACCGTATTCAAGACAATGCTGAAGCATGGGAGAATGACAAAGGAAGAAAGTCAGGTATAAATTATGATTATGAATGCATTGAATCTTTTATGGGAACTAATGACTTTCAAAATATTAAAAATTCTTATGGTCTAGACTCTCAAGCTATTGCAACTTATTTTAAGGCTTTTGCTTCCTATATTGAAGTGCCTAAAAGAAGTGGAATAAGTATCATGAACCATTTAAAGATATTGCTAAGAGTGTTCCTGCAAGAAATACTAAAGTTTATACTGCTAATCATGTTTTACCCGAGCCTTACATTGAGAAAATGCCTTTTCCAGTTAAGATAAAGGAACATTCTATGATAGCTAGTATGGTTAATGAAAGTACAAGTAAAGCTGTTGAACCTAATAAACAAAAGGATGATGAGTCTATAATAGCAAATGCGAAATACTTTGTCACTAAATATGTAGAAGAAGGACACGCTATCCTTTGTAAGGATACCTCTAATATTGTTTCACAAAATAGTGTTATAAGAACTAGTATTCCTATGTTTTCTGTTAGAATAAGTGATCATTGCTATGATGGTTCTTGTGATAGTTATATTGTTAAGTTTATGCTTGATACTGAAAGTTACTATGAGATAGGGAAAAGTATTCTTAGGCATTTCAATAATATCAATTTTCCTCGTTTTATGCTTAAAGTCTTTATGTTGCACTTGTTTTGCCTTCCTATGCTTGCAGCCTCTGGTGTCAACAACTTGTTTGCTCACAAAATTCCCTTGCATAGGAAGTGGGTTAGACTTAAACATGTGTATATTTGCTTCTTAATGCTCCCGTACTTCAATTCATATTCTTATGTGAGCATCATTGAAATTATCATGCCCATCTTAATGGCTATAAAGAAAGAGCTTTTTGGGAGACAACCCAATTTATTTTTGTTTGTTTCTTTGAGTCTTGGAAGTTATTACTTCGGTAATAACCTCTCCTTATCCTTTTTGTTTGGTTTTTTTGTCAAGATCAACCCCTAATGAGAGAGAAGTAATATTTGGGGAAGTTGCTGTCCTGAAACAGTTTTTTGTGCTTCACCATAAATATTCGTGAGAGATCTCTGTATGTCGCATTGAGCTGTAATTTTTTGTGCTTCTGCCGCAGGTTGTTATCTAACTTTTTTTAGTTTTAAACTTTTTGATTTGAGAAATAGAAGATTTTTGGAAAAATTTATCTTTGCTTGCTGGTCTGTTTTGGCAGATTTTTGCCACTCTCGCATTTGCTTCTTTAAAACGATTTTCTTTTTGAATTATTTTTGGGTTTTCGGAAGGAGTTGTTACAGTAGCTTATGTTTTGATGGATTTCAGTTGAAATTGGACCTAAGAGATCTTATCACTTCACTTATACTAATGTTGCTAATGAGAACTGTGTGAAGTTTTGTGTGAAAGAAATTTCCAGGTTAGTGGAGAAAATGGTGTCATAAGAAAGAGAAAGGTTTCATGATTCAAGCAATATGTGTATGAAGATGAAGATATTGATGTTATTCAAGTTATAACTCTGATTTTTTATCAAAGACCAAATTCAGAGACCTGCAGAGTCCGTTTTCAAATAGGTAACAGTTCTGGTAAGAAAAGTTCCACGAAAGATCTGTCCAGTTATATTTTTGCAGTTTTTATCCAAAAAGGAAAGCTACGAAGCGAAAGAGGGATGGAAACGGAGCCAGGGTGGCTCACACCACCCTGTGGCTCGGGCCCACCCCTGGTCGTGCCACCAGGTGGTGAGGCCACCTCGGACTCCGTCTCCGACCCGTTTTCTCCCAGTACCTTCCTTTTGTTGTAAAACTTCGTAATATATAATTCCTCGGATCCCCCTTCGTATATCGTGTTCTTATCGTGTTTTCGTTTCGATCTGTTTCTGACAGGTAGAGTCCCAGTTTCGGAGCCACAATGTCTTCCTCTGGATCAGCCAAGGAAGATTCCTCAGCGGATATCATCAACCCATACATGCGTGAGTTGAAGATTCATCCCAAGGAGTTGTTGCTTGAAGAAGGGGAGGTACGGATAAAAGAAGTTCAAGGCCCTAAAGGTGAAGGAAGTCTGGAGGACTGGATGGAAGCGCTGGAGCAAGAAGTCTTTCAGTACAAGAAGATGGCAGAACGCGAAGTGGATATCATCCATAAGATTTGTTCTGAACTCATCGTTGAGCACCAAAAGGAGACTGCTAAGCTCAAGGATGAAATCCTCTCACTCCACCAAACAACCAACCAACTGCAAGCACAACTCTACGATGTTCAAAATCAAAACTGTGAGTATGAGGTTATGTTTGAACACATAAGTGCTGCTGCTAGTTTCAGGATGATGGAGACCAGGATGTCTTTTGTTAATGGGGAGCCTTTACCTTGGAAGTCCGACAAAGATGAGAGAACACCACCACCACCGAAGGAGTAATTCATCATCAGGTTTGGCATCCCCTTGGTTTGTTCCAAGCTTAGGGGAGTGCCGTGGTATCACATCACTATCTTTTATCTTTTTATCTTTTCAGTAGAGTCATATCATGAATAGAGAATGTTGGGCATATACTTTTCGGGTATCCTCACAGTTCCTCACTGACCAGGGTGGCCCACTTCAGGTTAGAGCTTTGCTTCATGGGCGGCCTAGTCAGGGAGAAGAGACGTAGTCCAGTCCGGCTATGGGAAGGCCCAGAAGAATTACCGACATATGCCCATAGTGTCACTTGTAGTTCAAGATGTACTCTGTAACCGACTCTTAGTCCTAGCCGGATAGATCTCTCCTGGAAACCCTAGGCCGGATATCTATATAAGCCGTCCTAGGGAGAGCCTTTAGGGCAACCCCTTAAAATCACAATCTCAATTCGCACAGGCGAACCCTTGTAACCCATATTCTGGCTCTGCCATATTACTGGATTGCTAGCAGGAGTAGGATCCGTAAAAAGCCGGCGGATTCGAACCTGGGTAAACTTGTGTGCTCACCGTCCTGGAACACCGTATGTCTCACACCCCTCTCTTCCGCATGCCTCGAGGACCCCCTCATGGCATACTTGTCATCAATATGACGACAGTTGGCGCCCACCGTGGGGCAAGTGAGCTTCGGATCTGCGTTCCGAGCGGAATCTACAAGAATCGGAATCGGCGAGACTATCGCGGTCGGTTGCATCCTCTATGCCAGCGACGTCCCTCTCATCATTTTCGACGAGACCTGGATTCTGGCTAAGGAGGCTGTGACTGCCTACACCATCATGTCTTTTGGCGATATCGATGTTTACATCGGTTTGAACCTGCCCCACCCACCCCAGCGGTGATGATAGAGGCAGAATAAATTTCTGGGTCCCCTTTGTCCGCGGAGGCGGCAGAGTTCTGGATCTCAGAAACCCCTAATCCCACCCAGCCCGCACCAATCGTGGAGATAGTGGAGAAAGCTGAACCTGAAGCAGATCTTGCGGTTCAAGTCGAATCTGGAGTGGATCTCCTGGGTGAGGTTAAATCCCAGATCGATTTGACTGCTGATGTCGAGATCCAGGAGGAGCATAGTAACAACCATGGTTCCAGCTCTGCAAACGCCAGAACAGATCGACCGTTCCTGAGGCATATGTTGAGGCGCATGATACTGCAAGACGCAATCATAGATGAGGTTCTCGAAACCATCAGGATCTTAGAGGAAGCCCAAGAGGAAAGCCGCAACTACCTCAGGACCCACACGTCACACTTCGTCGGATACGTTGGATCCAGATCTGGCTCTGCGATGCTGGAGAAAACACCGACTCAGTGCTGGAGGTGATCGGAACAAACACCGACGTACCCGCATCCTTGGATGACTCGATGACGTCGGCAGATTTCTGAAAGTTCTCCATGGAGTATGAAGAGGAGTATAACTCCAAAGCTGCAGAGGAAGAAGAAGCCATGGATGAAGGATCCGGGGAAAACTCTCTCAAAGCGCAGGATGACATGGAAATCAGAGATAATCCCGAGGTCTAGATGTCCGAAAGTACCGATTAGAGCTTGACTCCGGGAAATGGACCCAAAGCCGTCTTTGCTACCGGCGCCGCCAAGAAGGCAAACAAGAAGAACAAGACCCCGGCAAAAGATCTTCCGCTAGAGGAAGTAATTGCCGAGGAATACGAGGAAGACTCGGATGGAGCACTTATCCCAGACGAGCCAAAAGAATACGAGGAAGTAATTGCCGAGGAATACAAGGAAGTAATTGCCGAGGAACACATGATCATTGAAGGTGCGTGTAAACTCATCGATGCTGCATTAACCACACCTATCCCTACAGCTGCAGAGCTTACTGCCGAAGAACTGGATGAAAGGGCCCAAGCCCTAGAAGCGCGTCGTCAAGTACTCCTGGATGAAGCCAAAAACATCGAGGAGGAGAAGAAACACATGGCAACTACGGAGAAGTACATCTCTCGGCAGCATCAGAAGACCCGGAAACGTCACACACGTGACGACCAATTCCCAGAAGTACACAAGGTTCTCTTTGAAGGAGACCTAGGGATGCCTCACCTCGACAGCAAAGGAGATGTGGTGTATCCAACACCGGTATAGAACACTGTTGCAGCTCGAGATATCCTGTCAAATAATCCAGGCCCAGAACAGGTTCGATTGGGCATCAAGCTACTCACCAAGAGTCTGGAACAACAAAAGGACGTGAAATCCGGAAGCGGAAAACTGGTCTCCAAATCTGACCAATGTTGCACGGACTTGGCCTAGAATGATATAAGACCCCAGCACGTTCCGGAACAGCATCACCATTTCGACCGACAGGAAGACAACTACTCAAGAACCGGACCATCAGGACAACATCACAGAGTTGCACGTGACTGGCGCAATGTCGCTCCAGCTGCTGAGCAAGAAGCAATTGCTGCATTGTATCCGAGAAACCCTCCCCGACGAGAGTCGGACGATCGTAGGGGAGAAGACAAAGAGAAACGTTGGGAGGAGGACCGTCAAAGGATGCCACCTCCTAGACCCACAAACCGTCCGGCTGAGCCCCACCATGGTGGGAGTGACAGACGGAGGAACGATAAAAACCGTGCCGAGACAAGACGACAAGGGGCTCGTCGCAATGAAGACCCTCCCCGGAACTGGAATAATGACGCTCCGGACGGAGGCCGGTGATTGGTC
The DNA here is from genome assembly GCA_910589775.1 of Avena eriantha. Taxonomy (NCBI): domain Eukaryota; kingdom Viridiplantae; phylum Streptophyta; class Magnoliopsida; order Poales; family Poaceae; genus Avena; species Avena eriantha. The sequence continues at coordinate 197,123,219 of OU342745.1, forward strand.
GGAAATAATCCAGCTGCTCCACCCTCTCCGCCAAGTAGCCATCACAACGGCTCCCAGAGAGGCCAAGGAGGGCATCGTGGTGGAGGAGGTGGTGGCAGAAGCCGAAGTCCGGCTCCAAGGCACCGCGACCACAACCGTCATTGGGGACGATCTTTATCCCCGAACGACACAAGGCATAGGATTAACTCCAATATAGAGGCGTGGTGCTATGAAAATGATGATATATACGTGGGCCCAAAATGCTTCGGACCACGCATAAGGGCTACAAAATTCCCGGAAGGATTCGCTATCTCAAGACACATTCCAGCCTATGACGGTATTGCTCGACCAGATACTTGGCTCTAAGACTTCTTCGAAGCTTGCTGTATCGCCAAAGGCGAAAACAGCCTGGTCGCAACCCGATATCTCCCACTCATGTTGCGGAAGACGGCACGATCATGGCTCAATGAACTTCCATAGAACACCATCCACAACTGGTATGACATGCAAAGTGCGTTCTTTCGGAATTTCGAAGGCACATACCGAAGGCCCTATATGGTCGGAGACCTGCAGCGTTGCACCCAGAAAGCGGGAGAAACTTGCCGGGATTATCTCGGATGATGGATCGATACCAAGAACTCCTATGAAGGAGTAAATGACCAAACTGCGATTGAAGCTTTCATTACAGGTCTCCCAATTGGTTTCATACGTCATCACTTGAAGTGTGACAAAGTCACCGATTTGGGAGAAATGATAGAAACAACGAGCAAGTATGTAGATGCTGATGACGATGCAGAGGGATTACTTAATGTCTTAGCTGTGCCACAGTCGGCAAAACAACCAAAGCAACAAGATCAGAAGCGCAAGAATACCTCAGAGGAAAATCCCAACGCGGAAACGGCAGTAGTCGCTGCTATTTTCGGGACTGGAGGACGAGGAGGACGCGGTCATGGGACGTCAAGAGTTCAAGGTAGAGGAGACCAGCAACCTGGCAAAACCTACTCTTGGGACGACATTGCCAAAAACCCATGTGTGCATCACTTAGACGCCAATGGGGGCTCGTCCCACACAAACGCCGAGTGTCGTTTTAATGATGACATTAAGAGAGATAATACCGCTGGCTACAGGGCAAAGCGGAAGAAGGGAAAGAAAAATCCTAAAAATATAAAGAGACCAAGGAAGATTTTGACATGGAGGAAGCTGACGCTTCAAATCCCAAGCCGGAAGGGAAGAAAAAATTTCTGACCAAGAAAGACACGTACGTCACCTTCCTCAGATCTCAACCAGCAAAGGTCAAGAAAGCAGTTCTACATGACCTCAATGCAATAGTTCCGGCTGTCCCTCAATTCCTGGACTATTCGGAAGTGGCAATCACCTTTGACCGCGCTGATTATCCTCCTAAGTTGCATAGACGAGGAAAATACGCCTTAATCATCAATCCACTTATTGACGGCTATGGTTTCTCCAAGACTCTCATGGACGGTGGCAGCAGCATTAGCATTCTGTATGTCGAAACGCTACGCCGGATGAATATCTCGGAGACCCAACTGAACCACAGCTCTGTGATCTTTCACGTGGTTGTCCCAGGAAGACAAGCAAATTCCCTGGGAGAAATCACTTTGGATGTTACCTTTGGAACTCGAAAGAACTATCAGACGAAAGCACTTTCCTTCGAAGTGGTCCCATTCAAGAGCGCGTACCATGCTATATTTGGACATCCGGCTTACTGGGATTTTATGGCTCGTCCATGTTACATTTACAATATGATGAAATTCTAGGTCCCAACGGTGTCATCACTATTAGGGGAGACCCAAAGAAAGCGCGAGAGTGCGAGGATGGAAATGCCGCCTTTGCTGAAGCCGTGCTGCACGCCCAGGAGTACCAGGAGATCAAGAAGAGCATAGATCCATCCGAGATGCCCGCAACAAAGAAGGAGGTGACAAAGCCGAATCTGGAGTTCAAGGCATCAGAAGAGACGAAGAAGATGTCGCTGAAGGATGATGACCCCTCCAAGGTGACCCAAATAGGCGTAGGCCTAGATAGCGCATAGGAAAGCGCGCTCGTCAAGTTCCTCAAAGAAAATCAAGATATCTTCGCATGGCAGCCATCTGACATGACCGAAGTACCTAGGGAACTTGTCGAGCACTCTCTAAATGTAAACCTGAACGCTAAACCCGTCAAACAGTCCTTACGACTCTTCGATGATGAAAAGCGTAAGGCAATAGCTAAGGAACTAGCACGGTTCGAGTTAGCCGGATTCATAGAAGAGGTCATCCACAATGAGTGGTTGGGCAATCCTGTAATGGTCCCTAAAAAGGACACCACTGATTTAAGGATGTGTGTTGATTATACTGCCTTGAACAAGGATTGCCCCAAAGATCCGTTCGCTCTGCCTAGGATTGATCAAGTTATCGATTCTACGGCAGGCTCGGAACTCCTCTGTTTTCTCGACACATATTCCGGTTATCACCAAATCCGGATGATGGAATCTGACAAAGTCAAAACCTCATTCATAACCCCCTTCGGAACCTTCTGTTTTGTTACGATGCCCTTTGGGTTGAAGAACGCAGGAGCTACGTAGCAATGCACTATGCAGCGTTGTCTCCATGATCAAATCAGACGCAATGTACATGCATATGTGGATGATATTGTGGTGATGTCCAAAAATAAGGAAACATTAATTTTCGACTTGGAGGAAACGTTCGCCAATCTACGAAAATACAACATAATGCTTAACCCGAAGAAATGCTTCTTTGGAATCCCAACCGGAAAATTGTTAGGTTTCATCGTGTCTCAAAGAGGCATAAAGGTGAACCGAGAAAAAATCAAGGCTATACTCAATATTTCCAGGTCAACTCGCCTGAAAGACGTATAAAGACTAACTGGTTGCATTTGCAGTCAGTCGGTTTGTAAGCCGGCTCGGTGAAAGAGTCGCACCATTATACAAACTCCTGAAAAAGAATAAGGATTTTGTATGGACCGACGAGGCTGAAGCTGCACTGCAAGACCTGAAAGCAGTACTCTCATCTACTCCCATCCTTGCTGCACTAGAACCACAGGAACCGATGTTGCTCTATCTTGCTGCGACAAACAAATTCGTCAGTATCGTCATGGTAGTGGAGAGACTAGAGGAAAATCAGGAACACTTTGTGCAGCGTCCGACTTACTTTCTCAGCAAGGTCTTAACAGAATCGAAACAGCGGTATCCACACTATCAAAAGTTGGCTTACGGCGTGTTCTTAGCATCTCGTAAGCTACGACATTATTTTCAGGAACATCCAATTACCGTGGTGAGCACAACTCCCATGAGAGATATAATCAACAATAGTGACGCCACAGGACGCGTCGCCAAATGGGGCATAGAGCTTTCATCTTTTGATATTGAGTACAAACCTCGGACAACAATCAAATCCCAAAGCCTTGCTGATTTTGTTGCTGATTGGACAGAGACAAAGGAGAATATGACTCTCCCTGAGTCAGAATATTGGACCCTATATTTTGATGGGTCTAAGGCTCGCGGCGGCTCGGGGGCTGGCGTGGTGCTCAAATCATCCCAAGGAGATAAACTTTTATACGTATTGTAGATCCACTTCACAGCGACAAATAATATTGCTGAGTATGAAGCACTGCTGCATGGAATCCGGATTGCTAAGGATATCGGCATTCGATGTTTGATGTGTTATGGAGATTCGGATCTTGTTGCTCAGCAAGTGTCAGATATTTGTAACGCAAATAAGCACATGTCAACATATAAAGCTGTCGTGGATGGATCTATCTAAATCGTTCGAAGGGTTTGAGGTTCAACACATCCCTCGAGCAGAAAATGAGAAAGCAGATGCATTATCTCGAATAGGCTCTGCACAGAAAGAGGTCCCGGATGGCGCTTTTTTAGAGCACCTCAAAGTTCCCTCAATAAAGGGAGTGGACGAGGAATATCCGACCAAATCCGACTCACCTCTAATAGCAGTTTTGGTTGTAATTCCCAATTAGACTCAACCCTACCTCGACTATTTGGTAGATGGCAAATTACCCGAAGACGAAGTTCTGAGCCGACAGATCGTCCGATGAGCAAAATCCTACACTATAAGTAGTGGTGAGCTCTATAAGCGGAGTGTTTCTGGGGTCTTTCAGCGCTGTGTATCTCCAGAAGAAGGAGTGGCAATCTTAAGAGAAATCCACGAAGGCGAGTGTGGTCACCACGCTGCATCCAAATCTTTAGTGGCAAAAGCTTTCCGACATGTTTTTTTCTGGCTTACAGCCAAGGCAGATGCCAAACGACTGGTCAAGACGTGCAAGGGTTGCCAAAAGTACGCCAAACAAGCTCATGTTCTGGCCGATCAGCTGCGAACAATACCTATAACATGGCCTTTTGCGGTCTGGGGGCTTGACATGGTAGGACCGTTTAAACGGGCTCCAAGTGGATTTACTCACCTCTTAGTGATGGTGGATAAGTTCACCAAATGGATTGAGGCCAAACCCGTCACTAGTTGTGATGGAGCAACAACCAAAAGATTTGTCAAGGATGTTATAATCCGGTATGGTTATCTGCATAGTATTATCACGAACAACGGGAGTAATTTCTCTATGGGAGAACTTGCCGAATTCTGCAACGAGCAAAATATCCGGCTTGACATTGCGTCAGTCGCACATCCACAGGCTAATGGACAAGTCGAAAGAGCAAATGGTTTAATCCTACAAGGCTTGAATCCGAGACTCGAAGCACCACTACGACGTGCTGCGGGGGCTTGGGCAGAGGAATTACCTTCTGTAATATGGAGTTTACGAACAACTCCGAACAGGTCAACTAGATACACACCTTTCTTCTTGGTCTATGGCGCAGAAGCAGTTCTTCCTAGTGATTTGATTCACACTTCTCCTAGAGTGGCCGCGTATATCGAAGAGGATGCCGAGGTTTCTCGACAAAATGATCTCGACTTAGTCGAAGAAGTTCCCGTTGTTGCTGAAATGAGATCAATAGCCTATCAGCAAAAGTTATGCAAGTATCATAGCCAGAGAGTCACAAACTGGTCTTTCAATAAGGGCGATTTGGTTCTCCGGCTTGTGTAGTAAAGAAAGCACAAACTTTCCCTAGTATGGGAAGGGCCCTTTTTGGTTAGTCGAGTATTGCACAATGGTTCGTACTACCTAACTGATATGCGGTCAGTCAAAGAAAGACCTGCTACTAATAAGAGAAAGAGAGCGGGAGGCAGTACAAATCCGGATAAGTTAGACAGACCTTGGAATATTGCTCAGCTACGTCCCTTTTATTCTTAGTTTATCCTTCTTTGTAATCATATATGTGTACATGTTGTGTGAGAAATAAAAGTTTTGGTTGCCTCAAGTTTTTCTGAGAAGTTTTTACCATCTTATTTCTGAATGACCATGTCACAACGTCGAAAATCCCAGAATACTTGAAAGTATTTTATACTCATGCTTGTTCTGGTTTAGATTTCCGATTCTAAAATTGCTACCCTCGGGTATAAATCTAAATTTTCTAGTCTATACTTTGGTTATTTGTCTGATTGCCGGATGCGGGTATTTTCCGAGTAGTGAATTATTGGTACAGGAAGCCGGCTTTGTTTCCGAGTTTAAACTGGTTTAGCAATTGAGCTCCGTTGCTCGGCAAAGTTTCTGTGCTGAAAGTTTAGCCGGCTCTCGGAAGGGACGAGGCGGAAAGCCAGATAAACGATAAGTACAGACAAAAAAGTGCTCGTGCAAACATTTCAGGCACACAAATTTTTTAACCAAAAGTGCTGAATAGATTAAAGCTTAGCACTAGCAAAAGTATCATACTAAATATTATAGACCCATAATGTTTTCGGAATAACACATCTGTTTTTTCTTTCTGATGACTTATGATGCAGGAGGAGAGGTAGGAGCTGCTGGCTCGCTGGATACATTGCCTTGATATCGTTCCATGATGTCCACATCCGACATGGTGTGGTCATCATCGGAAACTTCTGCTGTTTCCTCTGGAGGTGGAGATGGCGTGTCCACGCGGGTGAAAAACGGAGTGTCGTAACTGGTTAAGTCAGCTACGTGACACCCGTATCTGGTGCAGGAGTCCATGATGGCCTTGATATCTTGCTCCTGTCCGTATTCATCCACCTTGTAGTACCCTCTGGTCACTTGCCAGATTTCCATGTTTCCATGGTGGCTCATAACCATGGTGAGAGCGTTTTGCGCTGCGGTTCGCGCGTAGGACATGTTCCAATTCTGGACGAGCTGTGGCATATCCTTGGCCTTGTCCTGCGCCTGAAATCTAGACATGCTATGCATATCCAGAACCTTGAGAGCTTCACCAATATCCTCAATGGATTGGCGAAAGTCATGAGAAGATCTCCGACTTGGGTAAGCCTGTGGGTGCGAGGCTTGGCAGAGGTGGAGTCCATCAAGTTCAGAGGACCTATGCATATAATGCAAAATGGTTAGTAGAAGAAATCCGACATCGAAAAAGTCAAAGAATGTAGATAAGTCAGAAAGATGGAAACATACCAAAGATTACATCATGAACTTTAGTTTTCTCTTCAGGAAGACTCAAGAGTTCAGCCTGGAGCGCCTGAAAGATCCTTCTCTCTGAATAGCTCGTCATTGAGATCCGAGATTTTCTTCTCGTGGAGTGCAATCTTGCGATCACGCTCCACAGTGGCCATGGAGGAGGATTCGAGAACTTGAGCAATGCTCTTCTCATGATCCGCCTTAAGCTGGTCTAGCTCTTGGCGGAGATCCTTGTTTTCCACCACCAGGTATTCAGATTCTCGGCCTCTTTGATCATAGCACATGACTGCTTCACCAGTGCTATAAGTCAAAAAGAACAACAGTTCAACAAAATATTCGACTAAGAAACACAAGACAAGGATTGAGTCTCGGAATGTTTACCTTCGGCCTCATCCCTGCAAACTTTCAATTGTGCATTTTCAAGCCGGAGAGCTTTGATTTCTTTCCGCTTATTGCAAACATTCTTCAATTAATCCTGGTTATAGGAATATACTTTCTGTAAGTCAGAATACCCAAAGTCATAAGTCTACTAAAGACTCGGGCTAATATTTTTACTAATATCAGCACGAGCCTTGGGGGCTACACTAGTTCATTCTTTAGCATCCTAGTAAAGCATAAACCCGGATTTTCTATCCAACTTCATGCTTGGGGGATAGAGGATATGATATAAAATAACATAAAGGACGATGTGAGTTGGAATTCCGACTTACATATTGTTCATGAGCGAGCTTGTTCAAACTCGCATTCACTTTGGTGGTAACCTTCTCGGCGAGAGTTAGAGGGAAACCTGGCGAAGTTGGAAGTTCACCGATCCTCAGCTTCTCGTCTCGAAGATGAACTTGTTCAAGAAGATTAGAGTTCTTGTTGTCCTCTGCTTCTTGTGCTTCTTCTTCGGCAGAAATGGTTTGGTTCTCAAGCCATTCCTTGGCCAACCGTTGGATCTCCTCTGCAGATTTCCAAGATAAGCCAAATTTGGCAAGTCCTGGATTGCTCAGGAGGTTGTCGATGAAAACTTCTGCCAAGGGATCATTACCCGAAGAGGGTTCACCCTTATCTAAACCCGGGTCACCCATGGTGACGTCGGTCTGCGATTCAAGGATCACTGGCTCTGCTGAGGGAGCCGGATCTTTTGTAACAATTAGAGATGGAGTAATCTCCGGCATTGCAGAAGGTTGAGGGGCAGGAGTCGGAGGAGCCACGGCAGGAGAAGCCATAGTTAGCTTCGTCTAACGCAGGGGCTTTGAAGTAGTTCGCTTCCCCTTGCCCTTGATGAGTTGTTTAGCTCTGAGAAGGTAATAGAAGAAAGAACATTACATCTTGGAAGAAATCATGAGTAAAAAGTACAAATGCAGAAGTTGTGTGGAAAGTTACCTCTTCACAACTGATACTTCCTTTGTGATGATAGCCACTGTCGGAGCTTTGCGCTTCCTGGGTACAACGTCCGACAGTGGGACCACTTCCTCCTCTTGAGAAAACTTGGGAGGATATCCCTCGATAGGAGCTAGTTCCGACTCAAGGAGGTCGGCAAGCTGAAAAGAAGATAGTATCTCAGTGTTGCAAAATAACTTAAAAGTGGAACACATAAAAAGGGTTTATTGCTAAAGCTTACCAGCATTACAGGGTCTTCCGCTGTATGCATGTCTAGAGACAAATCCGGAATCTTTCTCTCAATCCGCTGCTTTATCAACCATTTGATTTGGCTTATGTAATCTTGTGGCTTTAGGGCCTTGGGGCTGATGCGGAGGGAGTCTTGTTTCGACGCCATGATGAATGCATCAGTCAGTCGCCGTGGTGCTGGAGAGGGTGGATCCGGTGTGCCACCCAACACTTGACCCAGTCGGACCCTCTCAGGCCTTTGTGCTTCATCAGATATTCAGTCCGCCTCTTGGCGAGAAGCAGATCGTCACTGAGAGCCGGAGCGGCCTGATCCCAAGATGGTTGAGGCGTGGAGGCTCCATTGACGAAAGCCGGCAAGCCACTAGTTTTGTCGGGAGCGAGAATATCCTTGTGAAAGAAAAAGGTAGCCGACCACTGTTTGACTGACTCACTAGCTTAAATCGAGGATAAACGCGCTCACGTCTAACTGAAAGACTAATCGTACCGGTAATGTAAGGATTACCGGCGGTGATGGACTTTCTCTAGACATGGAAAAAGTACCGAAAGAGAGTAACACTCGGCCTAATACCGAGATACCCCTTGCACAAATACGCATAGGCGATCATCTCTAAGATGGAGTTCGGAGGGAGATGGTGAAATTGAACGCCGTAATGATCTATCACCTCAGAAAAGAAATCTGAGGGAGGAAAGGAGAAACCTCTATCGAGGTGGGTGCCAAAGTGCACCCGCTCGTTGTTGCGAGGGTTGGGGACGGCTTCGCCGAAGCCGCTCCGCCAATCGCCGGCGCAGAGGAGCCCTTCTTCTTTGATGCTCCGGAGCTTCTCATCGTCAAGGACGCACGGGATCCAAACCCCGCGATTGCTTTCCTTTTCCGCTGCCGCTGCCGTCGCTGCTGTCGCTGCTGCGCGAGAAGATGAAGTAGAAGCCATTTTCTTGGTGCACCAGTGACCTTGGTTAGGCGGCGCTAGGAATTTCTAGAGGCTAGGGAGCTCTGTGCGCGTGGGAGAGGTGGAGGAGAAGGAAACAACATGGGAATAGGTGAAGAAGATGAGATGAGGGAATCCTTACCCCTTATAACCACCGAACCGCGCTAAGATTCGTGCAAATAACACACTACACCCGCCATGCGTCGTGGAAAGAACTGGGAAGCCCCCACGCGATGATTACGCTGCCTTGATCTCCATGCATGCATTAAAACGGTGCCTCGGTTCCACGAAAGACGGACCCACCAACGGTCGTGCTGACAGGAAATGTTTGTCAGTGATGTGACTTGACCATGACTGGTGTCAGATGACGCCAGAGACCAAGTTCCGGCTTAGTTTGAATTACGAGATGGAAACATAGATAATGTACTGATAGGTCCGACTTATTTTTTGTGACCCGGATCGTATCTTTTGTTTTGAAGTTTCAGGAACCATTCAAGATTCTGCAAGCCGAAGCTCAAGCTAGACGATAACGAATCCGACTTTGGATCTTGGAGACTTCCGGGGGCTGCTGTTGGGGATATACTTTCCGGGTATCCTCACAGTTCCTCACTGACCAGGGTGGCCCACTTCGGGTTAGAGCTTTGCTTCATGGGCGGCCCAGTCAGGAAGAAGAGACGGAGTCTAATCTGGCTACGGGAAGGCCCAGAAGACTTACCGACATAGGCCCATAGTGTCACTTGTAGTTCAAGATTTACTCTGTAATCGACTCTTAGTCATAGTCGGATAGATCTCTCCTATAAACCCTAAGCTGGATATCTATATAAGCTGTCCTAGGGAGAGCCCTTAGGGCAACCCCTTACAATCACAATCTCAACTCGCACAGGCGAACCCTTGTAACCCATATTCCGGCTCTGCCGTATTACTGGATTGCTAGCAGGAGTAGGATCTGTCCAAAGCCGGCGGATTCGAACCTGGGTAAACTTGTGTACTCACCATCCCGGAACACCGTACGTCTCACACCCCTCTTTTCTGCACGCCTCGAGGACCCCCTCATGGCGTACTTGTCATCAATACGACGACAAAGAAGTTATTGTGTAGGATGGTTTGCATTATGGAAGTGTCCCCTCTCTCGTTAGATATGTATCCCTTGGTGTGATTTGTCGTTATAGAATATTAATGAGAAGTTCCATCATTTAGTCTTTTGCATACCTTATATTAGTTTTCAATTCATGGTTATATGATTGATCTTGTCATTAGTATTGGTATCACTTTGGGATCATTGAGTTAATTTAGTTGGTTTTGGCAAACCTGGCTCAGTCAGTAGCAACACTATTTTTGAGAGTTGAATGAAAAAGATAAAAAGTACTCTAAAGAAATATAATTTCATCATCTTTCCTTCTTGATTTGCTCATAAGCTTGGCATTCTCTAGTTAAGATCTTTTGTGCTTCCAAGGAAGATTGCATGTTTGTTTTTTATCGCTTGTATGTTTGTTTGTTTCCTTCAACTCTTATACTTGCTACCTAGCCTTGCTAGCAAAAAACCTGTACTGAGAGGGAATTCTTCTTGTGCATCCAATCCTTAAACCAAAAACCTGTGACATTTGTGTCCACCATACCTACCTATTAGCATTATTGCTATTCCAAGTAAATTCATGTTTTTATCTATCTTCCAAATTAAACTTGTTATGTGAAAATTAGTGATTAAAGCTCTCACGAATTTGATAGGCACACTTTACTTTCTTGCATCTAATAACTTGAACCATTGTGCACATCTATGTTGTGTATATGCTTGCGCTTTGTAAGTTGTGAATTAGCAGAACCATGCTGTCATGGGGAACGCTTTCAACATTGCAGTGGTACTTTGTACCTAGTTGATATCATGTAATTTTGTCTATGGATGTCGTCGGTGTGAAATGAAAGGGGAGCTTGTAAGTCCATGGAGTTATGTATGTGTGTTAGAGAAACGCCTAGGCCATCGGTCTAATCCATGCTGTCATGGTGGAAACCTGCAGCGTAACCATAATGAGCATCTATGAAGCATTCTTCTTATAAAAAAGAGAGATATAGATTGAGAAAAAGAGAAAAGGAAAAAAAGAGATGAGAAAAGAGGAAAGAGAGAAAAAAGCACCATATTCCCATGGTAAATAAGAAGATTGCTGAGATGCTCGTTATCTGCTTGCCTTGTCATTTTGATATGGGGATTCTTCCGTATCATCGGGAAAGGGGTACCCCGTTGGCAATTCTCTATGATACACACGCACTTACTATGACAGGAACTTACCGGTGACTAAACTTGAGTAGCATGAGGAGCGACCCTCGTATTCAAGGGACATGAGATTTTCAACTTACAATTGTCAAGCATATCCTCATATTTGATCAGTTTAACCTTAATCACCTAAAGATGCTTATGATAGGGGCAATGAGAGCTGAAAGCTAATAAGCATCATAATTTTTGGAAACTCTTTATGGAACTTGAAATCCCCGCTTCCCTTTACAAAGGGCCTTTTTTATTGAGTCAGTAAACCCATTCCCTTCTATCTCAGCAAGTATTTTGAGTTGTTGTGTTTCATTCATTCATATGATGATTTATTCAATCATGTTTCTTATGTTCCTTGTTTTGCACTTTGCTCTTATCTTAGTGTTTACTACTTTGAAAGCTATCATTGAAAACCAGTTATTTGTGAACTCCAGCAAATTGTCAACTATTCTTCGACCAAGAGCTAAGTTTGCCATTACCAATTATGATTTACTTGATGTATCTTTATTGTGTTTCCTTTACCTATTGCAAGTTAAGTTATATAATGGCGAGTTGTCTGCTATTATGATCTATGTATTGATGAATGTGATGCTTCTTGTCCGTATTCTTTTATCGACTCTTCACTCCATAAACCTGAGGCCATGTTTATTGAGCTCAGTTTCTCTTGGGGACAAGCAAAGTCTAAGCTTGGGGGGAGTTGATACGTCCATTTTGCATCACTATTCTATATCATAATTTACTGTTATTCATTGATATATTTCATATTAAGAGATGATACTTATGTAATTTCATCTATTTTTGCATGGTTGATGACTTTTGGAGCATGGACTGCTGCAGTCAGGATTCTGATGGAAAAGGGGCTGTTTGGAGGTGAAATTCGCGAAGATCAGAAAATCCGGGAAAATACATGGAAAATCCTATTTTTCCAGGAGATGAAGATAGCCAGAAGGGGGAGTGGAGATGGGCCACATGGGGCCCAAAGCACCCCCTAGCGCAGGCCACCCTAGGCCGCGCCACTAGGTGGTGTGGCCGCCCTGGTCCACTCCAGCTCTCCCTCTGGCGTATATTATCCTCCCAAAACCCTAAGACTCACGGAGCGACCATAGAAAGATTCCATCGCCTCTGCGGGGCGGAAAACACCGAGAGAGAAAGATCTCTCTGGCAGACAGAATTCTGCCAGGGGAATTCCTTCCCGGAGAGGGGAGATCGTCGCCATCAACACCACCATCAAGCTGGACTTCATCGGGATCATCATCATCATCACCACCATCATCTCCACCAGCACCATCATCACCATCTCCATGCTGCTGTAACAATTGGGTTGAATCTTGCATAGTTCTTAGGGGAAACTTTCCCGGTGTTGATTACTTTTTGTAGTTGATGCTATTGAGTGGAACCATTGAATTATTGTTTATGTTCAGATTTTTATACATCATTATTCCATCTCTGATCATGATCCATATGATGTCTTGTGAGTAGTTCGTTTAGTTCTTGAGGACATGGGAGAAGTCTTGTTGTTAGTAGTGGAATTGCGTTGAGAAAGATTCAATGGTTTGTTAATTAAGTTGTGGTGTACTTCTTCTAGTGGTGTCATGTGAACATCGACTACATGACACTTCACCTATATGGGCCTAGGGGAATGCATTGTGTATTTGGCTACTAATCGTAGGGGTTGCCGGTGTGGGGTCCCCCGGATTAACCATCCGAGAAATCCATGTTATGTATACCTCCATGTTCCCATGATCAGTGAGCCGTGGAACATAACCGACAAGTATCATTACAACATCCGAAACATAACGAATTACAAGACTTACATAAATGCCATTATGGCTACACCATCTTTAGCAGCGGAACATCATCACGCGCAGAGCCCAATCGTTCCTCAACCTACAGGTGACTGACTGGGAAGACGGCCTAGCTCGCTGGACGTCACCTTAATCTTCCGAAGTCGAAACTCTGAAAGCCTGGCCAAGTAAATATCTAGGGACAATGCCATGAGTACTTTTGAATGTACTCGCAAACCACCAAGATAAGTGAAAAAGGAATGCAATTCTGGCTGTGGCGAGATAGCTCTATCTAGGGTTGTCTTTAAAAAGCCTAAACTATCTCTTGTAGTTATGACATCTCCATATCTTTGTTGAAAAAGAGTTTGGAAAACATGCCTCTATTTTATAAATCAAGACATCCCCATATCTTTGTTGAAAAAGAGTTTGGAAAATAGTTTTGGAGTAAAACCCTTTTTAAACCTCTTTGACCACCTCTGGTCTAAACAATACTTTCGAACTCAGGTTCCCCCGGAACCTCCATACTTTCATCCATTCTTTCCAAACAAACACCGTTTGGGTACTCCTAGCCAACACCTTTACAACCGTCCTTGACCGTGGACATGGATATTCGAATAGATTATACTCTGCAGAGTTTGCGCACTTTCCCCACAAGAATCAATACATCCGCCGGGATACAACCACGGCCCACTACCCACGGTAGATGGGGGTCCGGATAATCAAACCTAACCTTTCGCTTGTCGACCCTAGCAAAGGCTGCTTTTCCTTTTGGGTTTGTTCTCCCCGGCAATGAGTATGTGGCTCCCAGCCATAGTCCTGCCTTCTGTACACGCGTATACCCAAGCCGCAACTTGGCGTATACCTTAACTTGGTGACTCCACTTCCTTCCATACCACCTAAGTCATACCGTCCGCGGGAGACCCAATTGTTGCACCGACACTCCTGCCAAGACAGGCTCACTCTTGCCGAAGCAAGCTACAGGCTCCAGATCCGACGATCTATTAACGCCTGCCCGGAATTCAAGGGATCTCTCCCTATAAGCATGGTACAAGCTGCCCTGGCTAATGAAGACAAACTACGAGCTAAGCCCTAGCACCTGGGGTAATGTGGTTGCACGGATAAAAATTGTTCCGGTAAAGGCGTAGAACATCCCTTCTCTTTCTCTTGTCCATTTTCTCATTTCTCATCAACACCACTTCTTGAGTTAAAACATCCGCTTGAAACGATGGCACTTCCCAAGGGTTTTACAAAGTAGTTTTGAAACATTTGTAGTAGGGTAAATCCCAAAACAATTTATTTGACAAAAATCTGTGGTTTTTCAATGGGGTAGGATGTTAATCATCATAACCTCGATAAAAGGGGTAATTGGTAGGTTTACATCAGGGTGGGTGCCACGAGGGACACCAAGTCATAACTTGGACGAGCCAAGTCACTAGCGCAGTATTTTATAAAACAAGACATGCAGATAAATAATGCAGTTTATATAGGAGCTGCAAAACATGTAATAAACAGAATAGGACAAGTATTGGAATTCGGGAATGGTGGCTTGCCTGTGATCAGCAATAAGTCCTTGGACTTCCTTAGATAACCAAGAATACCCAACAAATAATAGTAAGAAGTCCCTTCCTTCTTGTCATCAAACACTCACACTATCGCTGTCATCGAGTATACATGCAAGCAGACAATACCACAATCAATACAAGGCATACATGCATCAAACCATACAACAAACAAACATAAGGATTCCTACTTAATTTAGTGGTTTTTGGAGAATTTGGGTATTAGCAGTGGAAATACTAGATTGCCACAGAGGTGTTTTTCCCTTGGAAGATAATTGTCTAGGTTATATACCAAGGACTTGTGGTGCAGACTTGAGGTCTGTAGTATGCCAATGTGCAACAATGATATCCTCAGATAGGTATTTTTAAAACAAGACCATCACAAGTGGTTTCACTAGATTATCACTTACCTAGATTTAGTTATGCTTTTTATGGTGGAATAAACTCTAGTTTGAGGAAATAATTCACCAGAAAAGTTCTGGAGCTTCAAAAATTATTTCCTTGGATGGTTAGTTGGGGCTTGGTGTACTTGTTCACTAAGAGTTGGAATCAAGTCAAAATAATTACCCGAATGCCCTCAGGAAAATCCCAAAGACATCTCTAGAGCAGTTTTGTCTTTTTCACCAATTTAATTCTATAGAAGCTCTTGAGTTGATTCCAAGGGCATGTGTTATGCATTTAAATACCATTCTGTAGGAATTGGATTCACTCTTTTTGGAGAATTCAAACTCCTGGAGTGATTTATTTAGTGAAAAAGGGGTGCACACGGTAGTTTAATTCACTAGAATTCAACCAGAGCTCAATAAAATCTGAGCTACTGGGGTTTGATAGATTTTGATAAGACACATCCATGGGAGCTGGAATTAGATCCATACCTCATTAGGTTTGACCTAGGGAAATTTCCTAAGGCAGAAAATGGCTGGTTTTTGTTATTTTTGCTATGGGCACACTACTGTTCACCTTGGCATAGGTCCTATGCTAGATGACATGTATATCAAATACCTTCCAGTAGAGCTTTGGGTCTACCCAATTGGGTATGTAAAACTCTCCGAGGAAATTAATTAGTGTAGAAGATACTCTTTAGAAGATTAAATGCCAGTAAATAATGAAAATTATTTTTGGCAGAAGACCAGTTCTTCATGTTGCACAAAACACACATGAATATGGTGAAAATATTATTTGGGCAAAATACCTCACTTTCCATTTTAGTCTCTATTTAAACTAACCAGGTATATTGATAGATTTTTAAAAAATGAATTATAAAAGAAAACGAGAAAAGGATCTGGGCCACGCTCTGGGCGTAAACGGGTCGCGCAGGGGGGAAATCAACCCACGGCGGGCTAACCAGCGCGCGGGCGCGGGCGTTTGAACCTAAAAGGGCCGGCCCACCGGTCAGCGACTCGATGGGGCGAAGGGGTATCGGGCGACGACAACCGTCATATTAAAGAGAGATCGACGGCGCATCGTCGTCTTCCTCGGCGGAAAGAAGCTGGCAGCGGCGGAACCCTAGGGTGGTCAGGGGAGCTCGGGGGTGCTCACCTGGGGGCGGGGAGGAGTCGGGGATGGTCCAGGCCGAAGGGGCGCTCGACGGCGGTCCCGGTGATGGGCGGCAGCAAGACGAGCCTCGGGCAATGGCGACCGAGGAGAACCTCGCCGGAGCTTGACCGTGGAGACGATAGAGGGGGTCTTGGGCCAAAATAAGAACGAGATTAGATAGAGGAAGAGGATCTCGAGAGCATACATGCAGAGGAAGGGGAGCAGGGGAGATGGAGCCTTGCTCGAGTTTCTGAGAGAGGCCGAGAGCACTCTCTCTCTTCTTCTCGGGCAGAACAAGGCAGGGGGAGGAAGAGAGAGTGCTGGGGGACGTAAGTGAGGTGGAGAGGGGGGAAATGAGCTAGGGAGGGGTGCTAGGGTGGCCTCTGGACTTTATACCGAGGGGGAGAGGTAGATGGTGAAAATGTCCACTTTGGACATGTGACAGGGGTAGTGCTAGCCAGGGATTGGTCTAGAGGGTGGTGGGGAGGGATAAGAGGGGGATTTGGTCGGGCATAGAGGGGTAGGGAAGCTGTGGTAATCAATTGGGGCAAATCCTTGTAAGATGAGGTTCTCTCTCTCTCTACTAATCCAAGGGTAAAAGGGGCAAGGGGGGGGGGATGCTACAGTGCTGGTCGACAGGAGAGAGGGTTGGGTACTGAGAAGTGGAGAGCACGTGTCCATGGGGTTTGAGGTGGTTTTGGAGCAATGCTTGATTGATTTGGCAAATTTGACCACATGGAGGTGTGTGAAGGGAGTTCCTAAATTTGTATTGGACAAGGTGGGGAGATGGTCTTGGTAGGTAGATGAGGTAAAGACATACCTCTAGGAATTTATTGAGGTTTTTATTAGGGGTTTTAGTCTTCTTAAATCCATTTATTCAAAAAGGACAGAAGTAGTTTCTAGAAGATCATTTGATATAATTACATTGGACAAGGTTGGTTTTTGGTGTGAGAGGGTCCCAAATGTGAATGCACACTTAGGGGAATTTTCCCAAGATTTATTGGGGCATAGAAGTATTTAAAACCTTTATTTTGTTGTTTCTGCCATTTAGGAAAAAGGGTAAAAAGAATTATTAATGCTCTTCAAGTTGGAAGATAGGGTAGCATAATTAGACTTCCAAGGAGCTTAAACATGGGGATGTGTTTTGGATAAAGTCAAACTTTTTATTGTGGATGAAGTTTTGGGGATTTTGTCTATTAAAGGAATTAAATAGATTTGGTCCATAATAATTATGGATAAAATTTGTTAGGTCTTGATGATCAAGGTAGATTATGTAGACAAGGTAAATCAAGCATTTTAAACCTTGGGAATTGGAATTCCAACTTGAATAAGATGGAAAACAAGGAGTTGTGGACCTAGGGGATGTTATTTTTATACCACCAAAACCTTATTGGATCTTGGAGCTCAGAGCTCACCTTGAGGCAAGGGATGGATGGATAGTTAGAGAAAGTCATATATATGATCATGGAATAAGGAGTTTGAATTGGTTACATTTGAGGTGGTCTAGAAGTGATGGCAAACTTTGTTGAAAATAAGGCTGCCATACCTAATGAGTCATGATGCCTTATAAACCAAGTGGGTTTAAGAAGCACAGAGATCCACTTGGAACAAGTGAAGTAGGTTTTGAGTGGAACACAACCATGCAAAGAGTTGGTCCATAAAAGGTTGGGTGATGGTGTGAGCTTTTGTCAAAGTAGGCATGATGACTAGATTTGCAGGAGAAGTTATTATCTTGCCTACAAAACCATCAAGAACAAGTAGGTAGGAGGATGATCTAACCAAGGGAAAGGGTGGGACGTGGTAGTCCTTAGGAGGGTTAACAAGATGGTTCAAGTGCATTTCCAAAAATGCACATGCTTTGAGAAAGGGAGGCATTCAAAAAGGTGATGTTGCAACAGATTCCAGACTTAGCCAAATTTGGCAGATTTAGGGTTTTTGACTAGAATAAGAGAGGGAAAAGTTTTTGATGAGTTGCAAGGTATCAAAGCATCATCAAGTGGATGAGGTTGAGGAGTAGATTGAGTATAAGGGATCCATTCTTGATATAGGTCTTCATTGACTTAGAAACTTCTAGGATGGATCACTCCAGAATTGATCTAGTTAAGGGTTTTAGATGATCACCTAGTAGCTAGAGATCAGGTCCAGGTTTCTACTCTTGTTTAGGGTGTGATGATTTGGAAACATATTGATCCTTGGGATGAGCTCCTAGAGTGGCTCATCTTACCTCCTAAGCAAACAAGTCAAACAACAGATCAAGACAATTCATCAGACAACAGATCAAGACAACTCGTCTTATAAACCAAACAAACTTACTACTAGGGTTACCATAAAGCTTAGCTTGAGGTGAGGTTGGAACATTTTGAAGAGGTTGAATTTTGAATAAGATGAGAGTCCTTGGTACCTCTACCAAGAGTAGAATTCAAATTCTTTGAAAAGAGGTTTTGGGAAAACTAGAGGTAAGATTAGTTGAGGGTTCTGTCTTGAAAACATAAGGAGGTTATAGCTCTCCATAGTTTTGTCAATGGAAGCTACTAAACTAGTTTTGGGTACATAAGAATCTTGGCTCAGGTTTTGAAATGCCAGAACGTTTGAGAATATGTAAAATGATCCAGGATATTTTTGTTGAGTAGCTTTTGTCAACTGATGGTGAGGTAGGGAGTATCATAAGCTATACAATCAGAAGCATAAGCACAGACAATCAACAAGCAAACATAGCATCCATGATCAAGAAAATGTTTTTGTTCCCCCTGATTTTTGCATTCTGGACAAAAAATCAGGGTTGCTGGAATTGGGATGTTACAGACCTTTCCCCCTTAAAAGAATCTCGTCTTGAGATTTGGGAGAGTACGGTTAGGGGATTTGTGTTGAAGTTAGTGCTATGTGCTTCTCACGTACTACCTTGTCGGCTATGTCTTTGAACAGGGTCACTTCGATAGTGAGGTTGAACTTCAATTGCCTTGAAACACGAGTGTTGAGAAGGCTTCAACCAGGATTGCGAGGAGTGATCTTCCGGCTGTAAGAATTTACGGTGTCTGTCCTAAGGGATTATTGTATTCTAGTTTGCATCTTTGGGTCCAACTGTTGGATTCCTTCTGGCAGAGGATTATTCTATTTTGCGGGAAAGATGCAGTCTTTCGCCCTTAGGATTAGACTGGGCAGACCGGAGAGTTGACGTAGTCCTTCCTTCTTGGAGTGGCAGATGGATGTCTTGAATGCTGACGTCCATATTACTCCTGGAGTCGAGATCGTCAGAAGGCGTCCCATTCTGGAGGTCTTCGGAAGTATTCTCGGGTAGACAGTCTTCTGAGGATTGAGTGGAAAGATGGTCGTCTTTCCACCTTTGAGTTTCCTTAGGGCACTTTATGAAGGAAATATGCCCTAGAGGCAATCATAGAGATGATTGTATTTCATGTGTATCCATGAGTTATTATAATGTTCCTTGAATATCCATATACCAGGCAACTTGTATTGATTGACAATTATGTGAATTGTTTGTGAAACTCTTTACTTGTATGGTTATCTAATAATTGTCCCTAGTCGGAGTTCATGCGAGGACACACGTGAATATTAGACTAGCACATCGATTGGTTGATGACTATGTTTCACAAGTCATTGACATGGAGATGTCAAACCAATGATGTGGACACATGTTATGAACATGGGGTTGGACTGACCCAACATGAGACTAGCAATAATACTTGCAGCTCTCTCTACACATCGTGTACGTTTTGTCCTTAGACCTGAGATTGTCGCATGTACTTGAGATGTGGATCGACCTACTTTGGGGCTATCAAACACTACTCCGTAACTGGGTAGTTATAAAGGTAGCTTTCGGGTTTGTCCTGATACATGCTGCAAGGCATCGGTCAATCAAGATGGGATTTGCCCCTCTCTACTTGAGAGAGATATCTCTGGGCCCCTCGAGTGATCGGATCCAGAAATGCATGGCCGTGCTACATATGGTTAAGAGTTAACCTAGTAAAGGGATTCTGAATCATAGTATCGAGAAAGAGAGGTCAGCTTAGAGCTAGACCAAATATCGTGAGGCAAAGGGAAAGACATGTACTCAACCTTGTGATGGTTCGTCCGAATGATCTTTATATGCGTTTAGGAGTTGGCACGTCTTGCTAGAGGCCGCTACCAACTATTGACGGAGTAAGTGTACTCGCGTCATGTCTATACGTGTATGAACCTATAGGGTCACACACTTTAGGGGCTGGAAGCCTAATGAGGATTGGATCCGAATTAGACCAGGCTTAGGCTGCTAATGGGCTGCTAATGTAGAAGCCCACCAGGGATGCCTATATAAGAGGGAGTGAGGCGAGCTGAAAAGGAGAGAGCATTCCACCCAGCCGCCACTCCTCTTCCGCCTGTGTTGCACGCGCAGACCTAGCAGTCTGGCGTGTAACGGCTTCCACTCCGGACGTGTGGATACCTCGGAGGTGCTGCATCTGTAGCACTTGGACGAGCCGCGCAAAGGGGAGCTGCTCGTGGGACGAGGACGAGGAGGAGACGTAGAACATCTACACTGCCGCAACGTGCTTCATCGAGTTCCGCACCTACGCGTCTAGCGGTAATCCCGTGATCTATGACAATAGTATTCCTGGTTGACGCGGTAGAAAATTTTGTTACGCTAGTGTAGCCTACCCGTAACCCTTCAGTGGTATCAGAGCCGATGCTATTCAGTCATAGGTTTGGGAAGTTTGCATATGGTGATATGTAGATTGATATGAATGATATGATCGTTTGTATGGCGGTGTTTCTGGATTGATCTATGATCTTACTTTCCGTGATCGTGATTCTAAGGTCGTCGAACGACTTACCCCTACCGGTCGGTTTCCGCCATCGGGGTAGACAGTGACACATAAATCCTTCTGAATCACGCGAAGATCAATATGATTGATCGAATCGGGAATTAGATCTGAATCGACGTACCGTGATCAAAGGAGTTTGGTCGAATCGGAACTATGGTCGGTTTATGGTAAATTGGATTTGCCGATCAAAATCCTTAAAGAAAATTGTATAGAAAATCCTTATAGAAAATTGTATATGGTCGGTTTCAAGGTACCGCGAGGGGCGCTGCCCCTTCGAACCCCGCAGGGGGAGACCCCCTAGACCCCCCTTAGTCGTAGCCCCCTTTTTGTATCTCGTTAAGGTTCATAGGTGGTACGATTTCACATGATCCGGTAGAATGCGATTCTATGCACAACTTGTTTTTGCAGGATTTATGTGATCAGTATGGCCCAAAAATGTATGTGATGCATGTATGTATTTTTCATGACCTGCGTGTCGTGAGTTGGGCAACACGGCTGGAGCCATATGTGTTGTCAATTATTGTAATGGCCTGCGTGCCAACTTGTGATGATCCCAATACAATGTAATTTTGATTACTAGATGTTAGGAGTAATAGCTTGTATTAGTTCTTGGAGAACTCATCACTTGGAGGATGGCTCGCATAGAGCATGAAGATGGCGATCATCATGGTGGACAGGTTCTATGGCGATGGAGATCACCATGAGAAAATGGGCCATACTGTATCACATCTATGTGAATGCTATTCTTATACGTTTTACTACTATGCATGCTTAGATAATAGAAGTAGAACGATCCCTCACAAAGTTTAAGTTAAACCATGCCGTCCCAACCAAACCTTGCACCATCCTATGCCCTGTACAATCGTTGGTGGGTCTATGAAATTAGGGTGCCACGGTTTTCCTTGGCTGGATGGGTTTGTATCGGATACCTACACGCATAAGGGTTGGTGAGCTTAACAAGGTCATCTTAACAGTTAAGGACCTTGGGGCATAAAGGTTGGGCGCCTAGTTTTGACATAGAGATGTCACCCAACAACAAGAGTCATATGTGATATGATTAGCAAAGGTTGCTTACCGATTTACCTTGTCTTCTAGCAGTGATGCTAAAGCTCACTAGTCGACTTGTTAATTGGGGATCTTGAATCACTTAGTATCAATAGAGGGATGTTGATTTAAGTGGGAGTATATGCTATTAAATTGTTTAATATGTTTTACTCTTTCATGGTTACATGGCTTAGTATTTTGCATATTTTTTTGTTGTAGATCAATGGCACCGAACAATTCATCACCTTTTGCTTTGCGTTCGATTCTTGAAAAGGATAAACTAAATGGAACAAACTATTCGGACTGGGTTCGTAACCTGAGAATTGTTCTCAGGGCTGAGAAAAAGGAAACTGTTCTGGATACCCCAATCCCGGATGAACCTGCTGATAATGCAACTGCTACCCTTAAGAATGCCTACAAGAAAGCATGTGATGAATCTCTTGAGGTCAGTTGTCTTATGCTTGCATGCATGGAACCTGATCTTCAAAAACAGTTTGAGGATCAGGAAGCGTACGATATGATCGTTGCGCTTAAGGACATGTTCCAGACTCAGGCTAGGACTGAGAGGTACAATGTCGCTAAGTCCTTTGTGGAATGCAAGCTGGCAGAGGGAGCAGCTGTAGGCCCCCATGTGATCAAAATGGTTGGTTACAGTCAGACTTTGGAAAAGCTTGGTTTTCCATTAGGCCAAGAGTTGGCCACTGACTTCATTTTGGCATCTCTTCCATCTAGCTATGGGCATTTCATTTCGAACTACCATATGCATGGGGTGGAGAGGGGCCTTAATGAATTATGTGGGATGCTGAAAACAGCAGAATGTGACATTAAAAAGTGTGCAGGGCATAGCCATGTGATGGCTGTGCAGAACAAGCCTAGCTTCAAGAAAAAGGGCACTTCTTGGCAGAAGAAGAAGGGCAAGGCTAAGGATACGATCCCTAAGCCAAACCCTGCACCCAAGCAAAAGGCTGGTCCTGCAGGAGACACTGAGTGTTTCTTTTGTCACGAATATGGCCACTGGAAGAGAAACTGCAGCAAGTACCAGGCTTCTTTGAAGAAAAGTGGAAGTAAGAGTACTTCCCACTCAGGTACACTTGTTGTAAATGTTGTGGACATTTTTCTCGCAGATTCTTATGTTAACTCTTGGGTATTTGATACCGGATCGGTTGCTCATATTTGCAATTCGATGCAGGGGCTAATAAGGACTAGAGAAGTGCAGAAAGGCGAAGTGGATTTTCGCGTCGGAAATAAAGCAAGGGTTGCTGCATTGTTCGTCGGCGTCATGCAACTTCACCTTCCGTCAGGATTTATCATGGAGTTGAATAATTGTTATTACATTCCTAGTATGGGTCGAAACATTTTATCACCTTCATGTTTGATGAGGGATGGTTATTCATTCGCGAGTACAAACAATGGTTGTGTAATCTCTAAGAATGCTATGTTTGTGGCTGATGCTCCCATTGTGAATGGGTTATTTATTTTAAATCTTGATAATGCATGTGTTTACAATGTTAGTGCTAAAAGGCTTCGGCCAAATGATTTGAGTCCTACCTATCTATGGCATTGTCGTTTGGGGCATATAAGTGAAAAGCGCATGAAGAAGCTCCATGGTGATGGTCTTCTAACTTCGTTTGATTTTGAATCATACGAGACATGTCAAGCTTGTTTACTTGGAAAGATGACCAAGACGCCTTTCAAGGGGTTTCCCGAGAGAGCGACAGACTTGTTGGAACTCATACATACTGATGTATGTGGACCAATGAGCACGACAGCCAGAGGAGGATATCACTACTTCATTACTTTCACTTATGATTTCAGTAGATATGGCTATGTCTACTTGATGAAGCATAAGTCTGAAACTTTTGAAAAGTTCAAAGAGTTTCAAAATGAGGTAGAGAATCAACGTGGCAAGAAAATAAAGGCCTTGCGATCTGATCGCGGAGGTGAATATTTGAGTCACGAGTTTAGCAATCATCTTAAGAGTTGCGGAATTGTTCCACAGCTCACGCCGCCCGGAACGCCTCAAAGAAACGGGGTCTCTGAACGGCGTAATCGAACTTTGTTGGACATGGTTCGATCGATGATGAGCCAGTCGGATTTACCATTATCATTTTGGGGTTACGCGCTAGAAACAGCAGCTTTCACACTAAATAGGGTACCATCTAAATCTAGTTAAGACACCATATGAGATGTGGACTGGAAAGAATCCTAGTTTGTCTTTTCTAAAGATTTGGGGTTGTGATGCATTTGTCAAGCGACTTCAGTCGGACAAGCTAACACCCAAATCGGATAAGTGCATTTTTGTGGGATACCCAAGGGAAACCTTAGGGTATTACTTCTACAACCGAGAAGAGGGCAAAGTGTTTGTCGCTCGTAGCGGTGTCTTCCTAGAGAAAGAGTTTCTCACAAAGGGAACGAGTGGAAGGTCGGTGCGACTTGAAGAAGTTCAAGATGAGCCAGTCAGGGATGCTTCTACGAGTGATGCTATTGTAGCAGAACAAGTTGAGGAACCCGTGGCAATAGAAGCACCACAACCACGAAGGTCGGCGAGGCTCCGCGAAGCGCGAGAGTTATTATTGTTAGACAATGATGAGCCTGCGACCTATGCAGAAGCGATGGTGGACCCAGACTCTGAGAAATGGCTGATTGCCATGAGATCCGAGATAGAGTCCATGGGAGACAATCAAGTTTGGAACTTGGTTGACCTGCCTGATGGTTTTAAAGCCATCGAGTGCAAGTGGATCTATAAGAAGAAGATTGATATGGATGGAAATGTTCACATCCATAAAGCTCGACTTGTTGCAAAAGGTTTTCGACAAGTTCAAGGAGTTGACTACGACAAGACTTTCTCGCCCGTAGCGATGCTTAAATCTATACGGATCATTCTAGCCATTGCTGCACATTTCGATTATGAGATATGGCAGATGGATGTCAAGACAGCTTTCTTAAATGGAATCCTTTCTGAGGACGTGTATATGATGCAGCCCGAAGGTTTTGTCGATCCAAACAATGCTGGAAAAGTATGCAAACTTCAAAAGTCTATTTATGGGCTGAAGCAAGCATCTCGGAGTTGGAACATTCGATTTGATGAAGTTGTAAAGGAGTTTGGCTTCACCAAAAACGAACAAGAACCATGTGTGGATAAGAAAGAAAATGGGAAATCACTTTTGTTTCTAATCTTATATGTGGATGACATATTATTGATTGGAAATGACATTCCTATGCTCGAGTCTGTTAAGACCTCATTGAAAAATAGTTTTTCTATGAAGGACTTGGGAGAAGCGGCATATATTCTGGGTATCAAGATCTATAGAGATAGATCAAGGAGGCTAATTGGATTAAGCCAGAGTACGTACATTGACAAAGTGTTGAAACGGTTCAGCATGGAAGAGGCTAAGAAGGGGTTCTTGCCCATGTCTCATGGCATTAAACTCAGCAAGACTCAGTGTCCTTCGACCACTGATGAGCGAGAACGCATGAGTAGGGTTCCATATGCTTCGGCTATTGGATCCATCATGTATGCAATGACATGTACTCGCCCAGATGTTTCCTATGCTCTAAGTGTTACGAGCAGATACCAGGCTGATCTAGGTGAGATTCACTGGACAGCGGTAAAGAATATCCTTAAGTACTTGAGAAGGACTAAGGATATGTTCCTAGTTTATGGAGGTGAGGTTGAACTCGGTGTAAAGGGTTACACAGATGCGAGTTACCTTAATGACTCAGATGACTCGAAATCGCAATCAGGTTATGTGTTTGTCATGAATGGTGGTGCTGTGAGCTGGAAAAGTTCCAAGCAAGATACAGTGGCCTCCTCTTCAACAGAAGCTGAATATATTGCTGCCTCGGAGGCTGCAAAGGAAGCTGTTTGGATTAGGAATTTCCTGATCGCTCTTGGTGTGGTTCCGGGCTCGTCCAATCCCTTGGACGTTTATTGTGACAACAATGGTGCTATTGCACAAGCCAAAGAACCTAGACAGCACCAGAAGAACAAACATATTCGCATGCGCTACCATCTGATTCGTGAGTTCATTGATGAAGGTAGTGTCATGTTATGCAAAATACATACGGACTCAAATGTTGCTGATCCCTTGACTAAGCCACTCCCGCAGCCTGCGCATGAAGCGCACACAAGAGCAATAGGTATTAGATACTGTCTAGATTGACTCTAGTGCAAGTGGGAGACTGAAGGAAATATGCCCTAGAGGCAATCATAGAGATGATTGTATTTCATGTGTATCCATGAGTTATTATAATGTTCCTTGAATATCCATATACCAGGAAACTTGTATTGATTGACAATTATGTGAATTGTTTGTGAAACTCTTTACTTGTATGGTTATCTAATAATTGTCCCTAGTCGGAGTTCATGCGAGGACACACGTGAATATTAGACTAGCACATCGATTGGTTGATGACTATGTTTCACAAGTCATTGACATGGAGATGTCAAACCAATGATGTGGACACATGTTATGAACATGGGGTTGGACTGACCCAACATGAGACTAGCAATAATACTTGCAGCTCTCTCTACACATCGTGTACGTTTTGTCCTTAGACCTGAGATTGTCGCATGTACTTGAGATGTGGATCGACCTACTTTGGGGCTATCAAACACTACTCCGTAACTGGGTAGTTATAAAGGTAGCTTTCGGGTTTGTCCTGATACATGCTGCAAGGCATCGGTCAATCAAGATGGGATTTGCCCCTCTCTACTTGAGAGAGATATCTCTGGGCCCCTCGAGTGATCGGATCCAGAAATGCATGGCCGTGCTACATATGGTTAAGAGTTAACCTAGTAAAGGGATTCTGAATCATAGTATCGAGAAAGAGAGGTCAGCTTAGAGCTAGACCAAATATCGTGAGGCAAAGGGAAAGACATGTACTCAACCTGGTGATGGTTCGTCCGAATGATCTTTATATGCGTTTAGGAGTTGGCACGTCTTGCTAGAGGCCGCTACCAACTATTGACGGAGTAAGTGTACTCGCGTCATGTCTATACGTGTATGAACCTATAGGGTCACACACTTTAGGGGCTGGAAGCCTAATGAGGATTGGATCCGAATTAGACCAGGCTTAGGCTGCTAATGGGCTGCTAATGTAGAAGCCCACCAGGGATGCCTATATAAGAGGGAGTGAGGCGAGCTGAAAAGGAGAGAGCATTCCACCCAGCCGCCACTCCTCTTCCGCCTGTGTTGCACGCGCAGACCTAGCAGTCTGGCGTGTAACGGCTTCCACTCCGGACGTGTGGATACCTCGGAGGTGCTGCATCTGTAGCACTTGGACGAGCCGCGCAAAGGGGAGCTGCTCGTGGGACGAGGACGAGGAGGAGACGTAGAACATCTACACTGCCGCAACGTGCTTCATCGAGTTCCGCACCTGCGCGTCTAGCGGTAATCCCGTGATCTATGACAATAGTATTCCTGGTTGACGCGGTAGAAAATTTTGATTTTACGCTAGTGTAGCCTACCCGTAACCCTTCACTTTAGGAGTGGTGCAGATCTTCTGAGGTTAGCGGATGGCTGCATCTTCCTGGAGTCTTGGGCTAAGGTCGTCAAGTGACGCCCTACACTATACACCTTGGCGAGAGGGGGGGGGGGGGGGGGGGGGGGGTTCTAACGAAGCCTTAGGGAGTGAGCTGAAGGCAAGCTAGCGGTTTATGACTCTCCTGGCTAGTGTTTAGTCAGGGTTGATGCAGTCAGCGTCGGTGAAGAGGTCCCCACTTGAGTCTCTTGTGTTGCTTAAGCTTGAGGGCGGAGTGGACTCGTTGTCTTCATGCATCCTCGTCTTCGGGGGGGGGGGGGCTGAAGTATTCTGGCCTTCTGCTGAGGAACTTCCCGTTGGTGTTAAACGTTCCGGGTTGGGTCTGATGCAACCTCTTGGGTAAAACACGCAAGAGGGAAAAGTCAAAGCAAGCATGGCAATCCAAGGAAGTTATTACACAGCCAACCAGTCTACACCTGAAGATACTAATAGGGCTTAAACATTACAAAACGCGTTCAGGGACGATACATGACTCTACCCTATTGCTAGATGGGCGATTACCGCAACGCGGGTGACTACATCGGAGGGTGCATCTGTGGTGCGTTACTGACTCCGAGGGGGGGGGGTCAGCTACTGCAGATCCTCTGGGATATGTAGGATATTCAGCTCGTCTTCAGTGATGAGAGTGGTGCCTTCCCAAGGTGCGGGGTTGGATGTTGGCTCGGCTGGTGATACGTCCAAAATGTATCTACTTTCTCGAACACTTTTGCTATTGTTTCTCATCTAAACTTGTGTGATTTGGATGCAACTAACGCGGACTGACGCTGTTTTTAGCAGAATTGGCCTGGTGTCTACTTTTTGTGCAGAAAATCAAGTATAAGGAAAAATCCCGGAAAATATGCCGAAAATCCTATTTCACCAGAAGACTCCCGGAGCCAAAATACGAGACGGAGGGGGGCTAGGCCCAGGCCACACCACCTGGCCGCGCGTGCAAGCCCATGCCGCGCCAGGGGGTGGTCTGGCCGCCCCAGACTCCCCTCGGTCTCCCTCTTCACCTATAAGTTGCCTTCTGACCTAAAAACTTAGGGGGTTTCGACGTTTTTCCATAAGGAGTTCCACTCCGCCGCCACCACTAGATTCCATGAAACAGCACCAGAAACTTCGTTCTGGCACCCTGCCGGGACGGGGAATTGGAGGCGATCATCGCCATCATCGTCACCATCGCTTCTCCATCAACCATCCATGTTTCCCCCATCTATGAGTGAGTAATCCCCCGCTGTAGGCTATGGGGATGGTAGGGATTGGATGAAATCATTCATGTAATGGCATCAGATTGTTAGGGCATGGTGCCTAGTATATTTTATTAGTGCTTTATGACTTAGTTGCGACTTGTTATGCTTATTGCATGTCACTAGGGCACGAGTGCCATGATTTCAGATCTGAACATGTTATTGATTCATTATGATAGTATTGTTTATGGTCTTATCTGCAAGTTGTATACACGTTGTTGTCCGGAACCAATGGCCCCGAAGTGACAGAAATCAGGATAACCGGAGGGAATGGCTTTGATGTGAGGATCACATGTGTTCATGGAGTGTTAATGCTTTGCTCGGGTGCTCTATTAAAAGGAGCACCTTAATTGCCAGTAGTTCCCTTGAGGCCCCACTGCAAACGGGCTGGCAGGACAAAAGATGTTGTGCAAGTTCTCATTGCGAGCACGTATGACTATATATGGAACACATGCCTAGGATTATCTAGTACTCGTATGCTTTATCTTATTTATCTGCAATTGCCCTATGTTCTGATTGCTATGTGAATTGTCTTGTCCATGCAATGCCCGTCCATCCATCCCTATGCCCACCGCACTCGAATCCTACTGTTTACTGCTATTGTTATTGCTGTCTTTACTTTACTACTGCTGCTACTTTACTATTCCTACTATAAAACTGTTGCTACTGATAAACTGCTGTGAGCAAGATTGTTTCCAGGTGCAGCTGAATTGACAACTCAGTTGTTAAGGCTTATAAATATTATTTGGCTCCCCTTGTGTCGAATCAATAAATTGGGTTTCACTTCCCTCGAAAATACTGCGATACACCCCCTATACTTGTGGGTCACCCAGGCTATTTTCTAGCGCCGTTGCCAGGGAGCATAGCTTTATTTATCAAGTTCACTTGGATTCTCTATTGTTCGCTGCTATCCATCCATCATGGGTAAGTCTCGTGATGGCAAGGTTCCTATTTTACCATCCACGACAAGAAGAGGTACTATTCTGAGCACCTCTGCTCTTGATTCACCATCTGTTATGAGTAAGCTCGTTACACCACCACATACACATGCTATACACACTGCTACTACTGCCGAATCTGAAACTTCTGATACTTATGATGCTGCTTCTACTGTGCTTGATAAGAGTGGTTCATTGATGTCTACGCACCTATATTCTTGTAGACAGTTGTTGGGCCTCCAAGTGCAGAGGTTTGTAGAACAACAGCAAGTTTTCCCTTAAGTGGATCACCCAAGGTTTATCGAACTCAGGGAGGAAGTGGTCAAAGGTATTCCCTCTCAAGCAACCCTGCAATCAAGATACAAGAAGTCTCTTGTGTTCCCAACACACCCAATACACTTGTCAGGTGTATAGGTGCACTAGTTCGGCGAAGAGATAGTGAAATACAAGTGGTATGGATAATTATAAGTGGTAGCAATGATAGAAGATAACTTGATGGCGTGGAAAAGACTAAAGGCAAACTAAAATAAAGATGGAAGCAAGCAAACATGTAACAGATCTAGTAGCAAACGGTCTTTCAATGCTTAGAAACAAGGCCTAGGGATCATACTTTCACTAGTGAACACTCCCATATAAATATCTTCTCTTTATGATACTACTCTTAACTACTCTCCGGTTGAACACTCTAATCGATGGTAGGGCTATAACAGCACACCTCAAAGTAAGCCTTTCCCATCTAGATAACCTCACACTGTCACCTTGAGTACTGGATGAGTCCAACAAACACCACAATTTCATAAAGACATCCAACTCCAAATATAACTCATAACAAGTATTTGTAATCTCTAGCCTAAGTGCCACCATGGTGTGCACGCTGTCACTTTCACACACATGGGGAGAGCAGAGATCTATTAAAACACTTGAGTAGCAAAGTAGATCTACTTGATTACAAAGCTCATGATCACAATATGATCACGCATAGAGAGAGAAATGAACACATAGCTACCGGTAGAACCCTTAGCCTCGAGAGAGAACTACTCCCTCCTCATCATGGGAATCAGCAATGGTGATGGAGATGGTGGTGGAGATTGATGGAGATGGCTCCAGGGGCACTTCCCCGTCCCAGCAGGGTGCCGAAACAGAGACTTTCTGTCCCCCCGAATCTCCCCTTCGGTGGCGGCGGTGCTGCGGAACTTTTCATGGCTGGAGGCTTGATGATTTAGGGTTTATGCATCGGGAGGCTTCTTATAGGCGAAGAGGCAAGGTCGGTGGAGTGCCAGGGGCCCACACCACCTGGTGGCGCGACCAGGGCTAGCCCGCGCCACCATATGGTGTGGCCAGGCCCTGGCCCTCCTCCGTCTCTACTTCGGGCTCCGTGAGTCTTCCGGTAAAATAGGAACTTTGGCTTTTGTCCCGTCCAATTCCGAGAATATTGATTTTCTGACTTTCCTGGAACCAAAAACAGCAGAAAACAGGCAACTGGCACTGTGGCTCTTGTTAATAGGTTAGTCCAAGAAATCATACGAAAAGTACTCCAAAGTGTGGACAAAACACAAGAAAGTAGATAAAACCAAGCATGGAACATCAAAAATTATAGATACATTTGCAATGTATCATTCATTAGGTCCTTTCCTAGATGCTACGATTGCTAGAACTATAGTTGGAAATACTGAAAGTCCTAATGAAGACACTACCATACCTATTAGTTCTCCTGAGGCTAGTGAAAGTTATGATATTGAAGATGGTTATGTTGAGATGACCGATGAATTTATTAAAGAATGTAAAAACACCCGTGATAGGAGCGCTGCTAAGAGTCTCCTTGAGAGGCGTACTATTAGACCCAAATTGTCTCCTATTGCTAAGTTTACTGGTTCTCCCATAAACATTATAGATGAAGATTATGATTTCTCTCTTGATCTATCTTACATAGCTATTGTCGAGAAAGAACCTTTTTTGTGGGAGTAAGAATGAAAGTGCGGTAGCACATATGAATGAACTTGCTACCATGAGTGGCTTGCTTTCTGATGATATTAAGATGCGTACTTACTTTGTTGCTAAGATTTCCCCCATTTCACTGAAAGGAGAAGCTAAAACTTGGTTTAGTAATTTACCTCCTGGATCTATTGATAGCCCTGATTGCTTGATTAGTACTTTCCTGCAGAAATATTTTCCTCCTAGTGCTAGACATGCTATTTTGTAGGAATTTTTTGATTTTAAATAGGGAGAAAAAGAGATATTGCCTGAATCATGGGCAAGGTTTTGTGCTTTGATTGATGCACAGGCTGGAAGTCCATTACCTAAGAATGAGCTTCTTGATATATTTTATAATGCACCGAAGAATCTAGGACATACCTAGATAGTTGTGCTGATTGTGTTTTCAGGAATAGGATGTAAGTCCCTCAGTGAATTACGCTCTAAGTTGCATGCCTGGATGAACGAGAGTGGTTAAAATAGTACAGTGGGGCCCAGGGGCCACTCACAGGTAGACCTTTCGGCCGTCCTAACCACTTTCAGAACATCACGACAAGAACGAGCGGCGTAATTGGCAGGCGAAGGGATCAACTACATACACAAGTGAGTATATATGCAAGCCACCATACAACTGTTCACAGAGCCATTCCATCTAAAAGAAATAGAAATATTGCAACGCCATACGGCAAGATCCAAATATCTTAGATAGAGATAATAGTTTAGGATAGCTCCTCATACATCAAACATCAGAGTATTAGGTGGAAGCAGAAAACAAGATCCGAGTATGGATAAGAACCAAATCGGCATAATATGCCACATAAATAAACACATCCTGCCCACAGATCTCACGGATCCCCGTTCCCGGAATCTCTACACCGATTGATCGTTGCCAACATCATCCATCTCCTCCACCCAGTATCCATCTTGCGAATACACCTGTTCATCTCAATCAAACAATTTGTCGTGTGAGACCCTAGGGGTACTCAGCAAGTCTTTATGCCTCTAAAGGGGACATATACCTGGGGTGACGCAATTGCAGCAAAAGATAATAACTAACAAGTCTATAGATACTGGCTAACCATCCGCCTAACCAATGATAGACGGATGTCCGTTAATTAGTAACAAAAGTTATAACAGTATAATTAACAGATCCATCCTCCTTCTCGCTTACCAACGAGAAAGCGGACGAACAACCCATCCGTTGGCAGTTTTATTAACCATTCCATGAGTGTTGCACTATTTACTAGTCAGGTATTTAGTCAAATTAAAAGCGGTACTTTAGTTATATTTGTCTATGATCGAGAAACTGTGCTCCAAGTCGTCCATAACCGCGGACACGGCTTTCAGAAAGATTTACCCTGCAGGGGTGCACAAAATAGCAACACACACTCGATCAACCTCGGAAAAACCAACTCAAAACCCAACGAGGCATTCACGACAAAGCAATCATAGGATCCAGGAATATTTCAGGGGGCCACCCCACTAAGCTAACCGCAACGAAGTTGGCTGGCCCCGAAACGGACCCAGGGTTTGCGACGACGGCTGTAAACGACTAGGAACCCGAAAATATGACTAGGCTTGTCGATACCGCGAAAACATGGCGCGATCCAAAACAGTACAGGTGCTCCACGCACAATCTTAAATAAAACAGTAAGCATGGCATAAGTACAGAATAGTAACAAAGCCCCAAACTACTTTGTGGCCCCAAGAAATAGAAATGAATCAAGCTCTGGCTCAGGGGGTCCATAAGGCCTCCCAGATGTGGATAGTGCGAATAGTCAAGAAACAGGAATCAAGTACTCGGGGTCCTACGGGACACAAGTGAGCATGAAAAACCAAATAGCAGATATTGCTCACCGATGCCTCTTTCATTAGTTATCCCATTACTACTCAGGTTAAGTTGTTAGGTACCTCGTTATCCATCAGACACTCACATACCCTACACATGCTTTTCTACGACTCGCATGGCTCAAACAACTCCTGTAGTAATGGCTCATGGGATTGAGGAACATGCTCGGTGGGGTTTAAAAGTAAAGGCTATGCAGTACTTGGGATTCAATTTAATGCAATCGCGACTCAATTATGCAAGAATAAGATAGAGGCAATAGGTACTATATGTATGCAAGCATGTGGTAGTGCTTGCCTAGTAGCTCAGTTGAAGCCAGAGATGGATCTGGGTAGAACTCCTGTGATTCCTGATAATTCTCCTGCTGGGCGTCTATTCGAAGAAGAACCAAACAAACAAGGGCCAACAAAAATAAAGTGCACAATCATACGAATTAAAATGCGACAAGCAAACAAGCATGCCATGATGAATGATGCACAATTTACATGGCAATAAAGTAGCATGCCAAGGGTGAGGTGTGGGGTACCAGATTAAAGCATTTTATTAAGTTTTTAGTCAAGTTTTATTGGCGTAATCAGTTCTGATTTCTAATAATGCCATGATGCACGCTTCAATTCAAAACAAGGAATACATAGTTAGAACGGGCTTATCGCGCTGATCGATTTAGACATATTATTTGTTGAATTTGGAGTTATAGATTTAAAGTTATTAATTTATTAAGAAAAGGGCATTTTATTGTAATTTTAATCATCTTGAAATTTTAAAGTGTTCAAACATTATTTTGAATAGCATATTTTACTTCCTCACATTTTTCTGATTCCAAAAAATATATCATTTGTATTATTTGGATTTACAAATTAAAAGTTATTAAGAACAAATTTGAATTCATATTTAACATTTTTCTGAAATTGTTTTTATTAAACATATAAACGAAAAGACTTTTTATACTCAGCCACACCTAGCCACAGTCGCAGACAGGTGGGGCCGATCCTGACTGGGCGAAACGGCGCGGCGAAAACATTTTTGCACCGCGAGTACGTCCAGCCGCAGTGGATGACAGGTGGGGTCCGAGGCTCCGCTGACCCACACGCCAGTGGGCGAGTGTGGGGCCGCCACGCGACACAGCGGGGGACTGCGGGTTGAGGAATACAAAACCGGGGTCTCTTTTTGTAAAACGTTCACAGACACAGACAGGTGGGCCTGGGCTGGACCGCGGGTTGAGCAGCAAAAGGTTTGGGGGGTTTTGTGCAAAGCTGCCAACTACCCACTGTTGATCTTCTCTGAAACCCGCGGACAGAACGGTGCTCGACATGTGACAGAGCGTGGCGCGGGGGTTCAAACCCGCGACGCGGGGCGCGCGCGCAGAGGACCGGAGCTAGTGCGGTAAGCGAAAGGATGGTGACAGGAGGACAGGCGGAGGCTAGGTAAGGCGTTACGCGGCGCGGGGACGTGCAGACGCCAGCGGCCGCCACTGCACTGAGAGTGCTCGGCACAACGTCCGGCGAGCACAGCGTGTCATCGAGCAAGGGGAGGTGTCCAGGAGGAAGCTGGGCTCACCGCGGGGTCGACGGAGTGGTAGGATCAGGACGGGGCGCAGCGGGGCAACGACGATGCAGGCGTTCCGCCGGAGCTAGGGTTTCGGTGGCGTCAGCGAACGGTGTCTGCAGGACCGTCTCCTCCTCGTGGCCGTGAACGGGGACGTCACCGGGGCTGGGCAGGCTTCCTCAACACCAAGACACGCCACGCCGCCGGCTGAACGAGGAGGGGGAAGGTGAGGCTGATGGTGGAGCGCCGGGGTGGAGAGGAGGTAGCGGGGAAGGAGAGGGAAGGAAGGGCAGTCCCTGGTGGATCTAGGGTTGCAGCGCAAATTAGAGGGGGAGTAGATAGGGACAGGGGTAGAAGGGGGATGCCGTGGGGGATCGGTTGAGCAAAACGTGGCTTCGGCCACCTTTTCTTCCTTCCTCACGTGCTCGACATGGGAAGGACATTGCAGGGGCTTGGGCAGCTGACGCTGGGGCCCGGCATGGACAAGGAGGTGGCCTCGGGTGGTGGGGTAGCTTGGCAGGGAGAGAGAGAGAGAGGGAGGCCGAGAGGGAGAGAGAGGGGAGGCTCGGGTAGCTAGGGTGGAGGGCTCGGGTTAGGGTTAGACAAGGGCTAGGGTGGGGCCTTGCTGGTAGAGAGAGAGATAGAGAAGCTAGGGGGTGCTCGGCATGGTGAGAGTAAGGTAGAGGGTTAGGGTTTGGGTTTAGAGAGTGGGGTTAGGGAGAGAGAGAGGGATAGGGTCTTAGGGTTTTTGGGTGAGGGGTGATTAGAGAGAGAGGCTAGGGAAGTGGTGGTGTGGTTGTTTAGGGTTTTGCATCCTCACATGATCAAGCAAAGGGGGAATGGTAAGGAGAGGTAGAGTAGGGTGTGGTTGAGATATAGGGTTTTACATGATCAAAACTAGATCAAGCAAGAAAAGGTGGTGAGATGGAAATGGTGAGGTGAGATGGAAGTGAGTGGTGAGATTAGGGTTGGATATGACCCCATAAGAGCATGCAAGTATGGGGAAAGGTAAAGAGAGAGTAGGGTTTGACATGATCAACCAAGAGGGAGGGGTGAGGTTTGAGAGAAGGAGAAAGGAAACTCACAAAAGAAAAGGATCCACTCAAAAACCAAAGAAAACCAAAGGAGAAAAGATGGTGGTGATTTGCATGTCCCATGCATAGACATTAAATGCCATGTTTTATTCTTATCAAAACAATAGATAATGATCATGGCATTTGTACACATGCATTCCAAAATATGGAGTAAGGCCAAGCTAAAGAAAAATATAATTGGATTCATCCCAACCCACATGAGCTAGATTAAATTCCAAAGAAAGTAAAAGCTCATGGGTAATTAGGATGGTGGAATTATAAGGTGGTGACAAAGAAAAGGTGATGAAGTTGAATAAAAGATATGCCCCCAACTCAACTTGGGCATCAAGCATTTATCAAGAACCAAATACAATATATCAAGAGCCAAATACAATTACTAATGCATATGAGAGAAGAACCAAATGAAAAGGGTTTTATATGATGCTCAAATGCAAGGTGGCATGATGACATGAGCATGATATAATTATGATGCAACAATTGTATGTAGGAAGTAGCAATTATATTACTAGACCATGTAGCATTACATATGTTAGACAAATGGGATGCTACAACTCTCCCCCACTAAACAGGAATCTCGCCCCGAGATTCTAGGAAGAAGAAGAAGACACGATGAGGGTAGGATACTTGGCACGGAGCTCATCGTCGCGTTCCCAAGTGGCTTCATCAACGGAATGGTGCGACCACTGCACCTTGCAGAACTTGATGGACTTGTTGCGAGTCCTTCTTTCTGCGACTTCAAGGATTTTTGTGGGGTGTTCTTGATAAGACAGATCTTCTTGTAGATTGATGAGTTCATGGTCCATGGTCCTACCGGGATCCTTGAAGCACTTCTTGAGTTGAGAGATATGGAAAACATCATGGACCTTGAGTTTTTCAGGGAGCTCAAGAGCATAAGCGACTTCTCCTCTTCTTCCACGAACTTTGAAAGGACCGATGTATCTAGGAGCCAGCTTTCCTTTGATACCAAAATAGTGCGTGCCTCTCATGGGTGTGACACGAAGGTAAACGAGATCACCCGGGACATACTCCATGTCCGTGTGCTTTCTGTCATAATTGCTCTTCTAGCGACTTTGAGCAACCTTCAGATTTTCAAGAATGATGTGAACCTTCTCCTCCGCTTGAGTTACAATGTCGGGGCCAAACAATGCTCTTTCGCCTGCGCCCGACCAACTAATCGGAGTTCTGCATTTGCGTCCATATAGAACCTCAAATGGTGCCATCTTTAGACTTTTCTGGAAGCTGTTGTTGTAAGAGAATTCAGCATAAGGAAGGCATTCTTCCCACTTCATGCCGAAAGAAATAACACAAGCACGGAGCATATCTTCCAGAATCTGATTGATCCTTTCAACTTGTCCTTGCGACTGAGGATGGTAAGATGTGCTGAAGTTCAATTTTGTTCCCAAAGCATTTTGGAAACTTCCCCAGAACTTGGAAGTGAAAATGCTTCCACGGTCTGAACTGATCTCTAGAGGAACCCCATACAGAGAGAAAATTCTGTTGATATAGAGCTCAGCCAACTGAATTGCAGAAATTGTTTCCTTGACTGGAAAGAAGTGAGCCACTTTAGAAAGCCTGTCGATGACAACAACGATTGCATTGTTGCCCTTCTGCGACCTTGGAAAACCAGTTATGAAATCCATCTCCACTTTCTCCCATTTCCATTCCGGAGGCTTCAATGGTTGTAGAAGACCGGAAGGTTTCTGATGAACAACTTTAACTCTGCGGCAGACATCACACTCCGAGACATACTTGGCACAATATCGTTTCAACCCAGGCCACAAATACTGTGTTTTCAAGTCCATGTACATCTTAGTGCTGCTAGGGTGGATAGAAAGAACAGAATCATGCACCTCCTTGAGAACTTGCTCTCTTAGACCCGGGTAGTTCGGAACAAACATCCGGTGTTCGAAGAAAAGAGTGCCTTGGTCGTCGACGTGGAAAGACTCATACTTCGGAAGCTGAATATTGGAGATGATCTTTTTAGTGTAAGGATCACCAAGTTGAATGGAGCGAACTTTTTCTTCCAAGAGAGGGGTTGCCATAAGGTTCAGAAGATACCCTTGATCCACAATTTCAAGGTTGAGCTTGCAGAATTCCTCACACAAGAGAGGCTGTTGTTCTTCCCCCATGAGGTTGTTGACATAAGCTTTTCGGCTGAGAGCATCAGCCATGACATTAGCTTTGCCCGGAGTGTAGTTGATGGTCAAATCGAAATCATTAATTGCTTCAATCCACCTCCTCTGACAAAGGTTGAGATCAGGCTGTGTGAAGATATACTTCAGACTCTTGTGATCTGAAAAGATCTCACAACGGTTGCCAAGCAAGTAATGCCTCCATACTTTCAAAGCAAAGACAACTGCTGCGAGCTCGAGGTCATGTGTAGGATAGTTGATCTCATGCGTCTTCAACGGTCGAGAGGCATAAGCAACTGTAACATCCCGAAATTTTGCAATTTTTCAGATGTTACTAGAAGCATGCATCATATCATTACATCATGGCATCACATATCGAAACTGCATCAGGCATTTTCTTAAACCTCATAGTCAATTATAGACAAAAGGGGGGTAAAACCTTTTTGAACCACTAAAACCCTTGCAAAAGTGTTATGTTAAAGTCCTACTCTAACCCTCTTCTTTTTACAAAATTTTAGAAACAAATTTCGTCTAATTCGGAGTTCGTTTGCAAAAGTTATTAAACAAATAGCAAAACAGAAAATATTAGAAAGAAAAAAAAAGAGGAAACCTAACCTAGGTGGGCGAGCCGAAGCCAGCCCGCTTCCTATTCACCGCGCACACCCGCAAGCGAGCAGCGCTTACCGCGAACGTCGACCCAACACCGCCGCCAGTCGCCAGCCCGCCCCTGCGTCTTCAGCCGCCGACAGTCCGGCCCCACCCGTCAGCCTCCTCCTCTTCCGAGTCCGGCTCGAGCACGCCGCCGTCTCCGCATCAGCGCCAACCACCTCCGGCGAAATCGGAGTGGATTCCGCGACCCCCGCGCCAAGCAAGCCGCCTATAAGTACCCCGGCACGCCTCCCGCGAAACTCTAGCCTTTTTTTCGCCCCACCGCCACCGAGCCGCCGCCAATTTCTCGTCGGACTTCGCCGCCCTAGCCGCCGCCCGCCGCCACCTCGGGAAGGAGGAGCCGCAGCCACCCCCAGGAACGCAGCCACAACGAGGAGCTGGTCACCGTCGACTACTTCGTTGGGCCGGAGGAGCACCGCCACGCCGCCGCACCTCGTCGCCGACGCACCGCCGCCGCCCGTCGTCCTGCTGACGGTAAGCCCCCTCTCCGACCCTCGGATCGAGATCTAACGGCTATAAACGGTCAAACCGCGCCGGCCAACCGCGTCGCGCCATGTGGCAGCCGCCGCGTCATCGCCGCGTCAGCACCGCGTCGGCGTCACGCGTGCCCTGCTGGCCAATCCCGAGCCGCCATGTGTCGCCGCGTCGCTGGCCACCCTTTTGTTTTTCTTTTAAAATAGGCAGAAATTGTTCCAATCTTGTAAAATCCATAGTAATTCGAATATTAGTCCAAAAATTGCGTATAATATACCATTCGATTCATATTTTCGAGTAGAACACAGAACTACAATAATATAGCTGTTTTGTCACAGCAATCTTGCAGTAGGATTTAAAGTTTAGATTAGAGTATTTTAATTCTAGAAAATTATCCGTAACTCCGTTTTAGTTGATTCTTGTTGCGTTGGCTTTGTATCGATGAGACCTTCTGTGGAAAATTGGCGTTTAATGCTTAGGGTGTTCAGATCTGTCTCGAGGTAGATTGGAGTTGTAGATCTTGTTTTGAGCTTGGTTATTTAGGGTTTAACCCAAAATACTTAAAATCTGTGGGGAATTAATTCTAATGATATCCCCAACTCAACAACACCCCTGAATAAAACCCTTGGTCGAAATCGAATCCATCCTTGCATATTACCATGTTGCATGCATGCATATTCGACTTCGTGACTTTGTTTTGTGCAAATTGTGATTGGATCCATGTTTGTTCCATTAGATTGCTCGGAGTGCGCCGAGGAGTACTGTTGTGTAGATTGCTGCTTGGATCAAGGCAAGTTACACCACTTGTTCATATTTATGTCCCAGTTTTGACTATGCATGTTTTACTCATCAAATTCTGTAGTATGCATGTGTAGG
This sequence comes from Avena eriantha, assembly GCA_910589775.1. Lineage (NCBI taxonomy): Eukaryota > Viridiplantae > Streptophyta > Magnoliopsida > Poales > Poaceae > Avena > Avena eriantha. The sequence continues at coordinate 197,163,551 of OU342745.1, forward strand.
GTTTTGGTAGATTTTCTTAGTACTATTTTCGCAAGTGCGGTTTTGTAGTATGCCATGAGTAGCTCTATGCTTAGGAATTTCCATCCGAATAGGTTATCCTGTTTTTCTAAGTTATGCTTGCTATGCTATATACTTATATATATCAAGTACCGTTGGGAGGGTTCGAAAGACTCAAACATTTTCTAAGTACGAGAGCTCTCTCGAGCAAACTTTTCTTCTCCAAAACCCCCTTCAACTAAGTTTTCTTCTGGGCGGAATGGTTGTCGGGACAACGAGTGGGATTTTGGTGGAAGACGGCCGCCCAGGAATCAAAGAAGTCTGCCATTTTTCGGAATTCAGAAGCTTCCCGTGCAACCACAATACATATGGGCTCTGTCTTGGCTTAGTACTTAGTGGGAAACCTCACCGGGGTACCAACATTTGGAGGTTCTTGGCACGGTTGGATCCAGCTGGTCGAGGGGCTAGTAAGGGAAGGCTTCGCCATGGTCTTGTCTGTAAAAGGACTTGATCGTGGATTGTGGGGAAAGTGCACAACCTCTCGAGAGTATTGCAATCTGATCGATCAGCCGTGTTCACGGAAACAAAACAACTTTGAGCATCTAAAGGATGGAGCCTCTGGAAGATCTTCCTCTCTCTTTTACAAACCTAACGTTTTATAAACCCCAAGGCGTGAGTAATATCGCCATTGGGTGGGATTTTGGGAACTTGGTGCGTAATATCCAAGTGCTAGGTTGATTTGGGCACTTGGTGAGTAATATCCACGTGTTCCATTCGACCCTATACAATTTATCAAAGATTACAAAGTAGGGAAAACTTTCTTCCTCTTTCCTTATTACATTGATAAAATCGGCTTTACGCAAATGAACCCTAGAGCCTACTCTTAGCCTTGCAAGTAGAGATAGTCTTACTCTTTCCTTGGTGCAATTTGCCAATACATTCAAAGTATTGACCCAACTTGTTGGCTGCACGTCTTATGTGCAGAATCTGAAGATTGAAAGGTGCGTAGGGATCGCGGGTCTTCACGCAGCTAGCCCGAGGCATTGATGGACTCAAGTTTTAATTAGTTTCCGCTGTTTTATTTGAGCTAGCTATAAGCTATGCAAGTTGTAATAAATATACTCTGGATTATGCGTGTAATAATGACTTGTGTTTTACATGATATTCATCGACTGTGAAGTGCTAGCTATCGATCCAGGGACTAGCATGTTATTCACAGGGACTTAGGATCTTTATTGATCCGAGGTCGCAATAGCAACAACTTGTTTTTCTTGCATAAGGACCGCACCCAATCCTTGCAATGAGGCGTCACAGAATATCTGGAAAGGCTTTGATGTATCTGGAGGAATCAAGACTGGTGTGGAAGTGAGCTTCTCTTTGAGTGTTTCAAAGCTTGCTTGACATGCAAGTGTCCAAAGGTATTTCTTGCCTTTCTTGAGGAGATCGGTAAGAGGCTTCGCAATCTTTGAGAAGTTTTGAATGAAGCGACGGCAGTAACTGGCCAAACCAAGGAAACTCCGGACTTCTTTGACATTTATGGGTGGAAGCCAGTCAACAATTGTCTTAATAGTTTCTGGGTTGACGGCAATGCCCTTGGAAGAGATGACGTGACCAAGATAGGTGACTTGAGGCAGCCAGAACTCACACTTGGAGAACTTTGCATACAGGCGGTTCTCACGAAGCTTGTTTAGGACACACCGAAGGTGTTCTTCATGTTCTTCCTTTAACTTAGAATAGACTAGAATGTCATCCAGATAGACCACGATGAACTTATGAAGATACTCCATGAAAACCGAGTTCATAAGCCTCGAGAAGGTGGCAGGTGCATTGGTGAGACCGAAGGACATGACCTTGTACTCATACATGCCATAGCGGGTGGTGAAAGCTGTTTTAGGAACATCTTCCTTGCGAATCTTGATTTGATGATATCCACTTCTCAAATCAAGCTTAGAGAATACCACAGCTCCAGCCAGCTGATCAAAGAGATCATTAATCCGCGGAAGGGGATATTTATTCTTGATGGTTTTATCATTGAGAGCCCGATAGTCAACACAAAGTCTATCAGTCTTGTCTCGCTTCTTCACAAAGATGGTTGGGCTACCCCAAGAAGAAGTACTGTGCTGAATGAAACCCAACTTCTCTTGTTCATCAAGCTGACGTTTGAGTTCAGCCAACTCAGCAGGACCCATTTTATAAGGCCGCTTGGAGATAGGAGCGGTACCAGGTTCAAGTTCAATCACAAACTCAACCCCACGATCCGGAGGCATACCTGGCAACTCTTCAGGAAAGACATCTGGGAATTCACAGACCACCGGAACACTCTGAATAGCTTCCATAGCATCATCATTCAGAGCCGCCAAAGAGAAAAGCTGAATTGCAGGAGTTAGACTTGGAGAATAGACTATATGGCCTTCAAGAGTTTTCAGAGAAACCGAACGTTCAGCACAATCAATCATAGCTGCATTTGCTGTTAACCAATCCACGCCCAAGATAACATCAATGTCAGAATTGCCCAGAATAATTAAGGAGGTCGGAAACAAGGAGCCACCAATCTCAATTTTGATTGCCATGGCTGATTTTAGAAGCCCTCATGTTTGATCCAGGATATTGCACCATGAGGCGAGTTGGTAAAGCATCAGAAGGTAACCCATTACTCTCCGCAAACTTGTATGACAAGAAAGAATGTGATGCACCAGAATCAAACAAAACTCGTGTAGGAACTAAGTTAACAGGAAGCATACCCATCACAACTCCAGATGCATGCTCAGCTTGAGCGATGTTGACACAGTTGGCACGAGCAAACGTAGACCCGGGCTTGGTGTTGATGTTGAGAGCCCGAGGTGGAGGTGCACGAACCAGAGAAGAACTTGCCGCAGGTCTTGGAGGTGGTGGAGGAAGAGCTTTGTTGTTCATAGGACAATTCTAGTGCTGATGCCCAGTGTTTCCACAAGTGTAGCAAGCACCAGGTGGACGTGGAGCAGCGTAGCCAGGGACTCCGTCAGGTGCTCCAAGGTAGTTGTGGTTGTAGCCCCTAGGAGCCGCAGTGAAGGAGTTTGGTGGCCTTGCCGCGTAGCTTGACGGTCTTGGTGGAGCCGGGAGCAACGGTGGAGTGTTAGGAACCCGCACACGACGCTTAGAAGGAGCTGCCATAGCTGAAGAGCTTGCTGCATCGCGGCTGTGTTTCTTTGACTCCTCAAACATTTGCCTACTTGCTTCTTCCTGCAGAGCTGTATGTTGGAGTTCTAGAAAAGACCTCGGCCTTGCATGAGTGATTGCATATTTGATTGATGCATTGAGCCCTTGCCTGAACCTCTTTTGCTTCTTCTTGTCATCAGAGATCTCATGGCCACCATACCGAGAAAGGTTCATGAAGTTCCTGATATAGGTATTGACATTGTCATTGCCCTGCTTGAGGTTGAGAAACACTTCCTTCATCCTTTCCATGACAATTTCTGACAGATATTTCTCTTTGAAAACCGCAGTGAATTTCTCCCAAGTAGGCTGAAAACCAGAGTGGTCTGCCTTGAGGTAATTTTCCCACCATAGAGCTGCATCTCCCTTCAGAAGGTGAGTGGCACATTTTACCCATTCTTGCTCAGGAACATCCGCAGTCATCAGCAACCTTGACATTTCACGCAGCCAATCATCAGCGTCAAGAGGCTGATCCGACACCTCAAATTGGCGTGGGTTGAACTTCAGAAAACTCTTGATGTCTCCTCGCTTGGGAGTGGAGGTAGCGGAACAAACTCATTCCTCCTGACACTCTCTTCGAATCTCTGCTGGTTCTGCTGCATTGTTCCCAAGGCATTAGCAATACTTGCCAAAGCAGCCCCCAGTTCAGGTGGTATGTCCTCCTCAGAATGGCGTGGTGGTGCCATCCTGTGATTGATATAAAACACAAGTCAGTACTATGATGGAGAATAATAATAATCCAACATAGTACCAAAATGGAATTAACAAAGATTAAAGGATACAATTCACTGAGATGATATTAAAATATCAGCAGAGTTCAAGGCACCTAGAAGATATTAAGCATGTCGCACACGACTGAACAAGGAGTGTGGTACACAAGCCGACAAAAAAAAAATCCGCAAATTTTGGCATTAAAATACCACTATATGCGCAAAACCACTTAACGAATCAAGATTAGTAACTCTACCAATTCAATATACAAGAGCGAATGATAAAAGTAGTAGTATGGTTGCGACTCCATCCCACACTCAAATCATTACCCCGAACATGAATAAGTAAAACACATATCCCAACACGTTCTTCTTAAGATGAACCTAAAGGTTAGCAACTACGGAAATGAACACCCCAAACAAGATAACGTCGGATAACAAAGAGTAAGACAGATCGCACCGGTGTACAACGAATCGGATAGATCGCGTCGGTTTACAAAGGACTGTCGGTATGGAATGTACCAACAGTTGATAACCAAAAGGCAGATAGTGATAACATGTTGGATGCAACAGATAGACAAGGAATTCACACACACACACAACCTATGGTACGACGGAACCCAGAACACGTGAATCCTGGTTTGAAGTTTTGAAGAGGATTGAAAACGTTATACTTCCTTACCAGAAAGGGTGGGTGGGTAACATGAAAAATGGAAGCAGTCCTACTCTCACGTTTTGTTTTTCCCTAGTATACATAGCTACCAAAAATATTTGCTAGACAGACAACGACCATTTGGCTGAGATCCTGAAGGGCGGGATGGCTCTGATACCAATTGTAACTACCCCGGTGAATTACGCTCTAAGTTGCATGCCTGGATGAACGAGAGGGGTTAAAATAGTACAGTGGGGCCCAGGGGCCACTCACAGGTAGACATTTCGGCCGTCCTAACCACTTTCAGAACATCAGGACAAGAACGAGCGGGGTAATCGGCAGGCGAAGGGATCAACTACATACACAAGTGAGTATATATGCAAGCCACCATACAACTGTTCACAGAGCCATTCCATCTAAAAGAAATAGAAATATTGCAACGCCATACGGCAAGATCCAAATATCTTAGATAGAGATAATAGTTTAGGATAGCTCCTCATACATCAAACATCAGAGTATCAGGTGGAAGCGGAAAACAAGATCCGAGTACGGATAAGAAGCAAATCGGCATAAGATGCCACATAAATAAACACATCCCGCCCATAGATCTCACGGATCCCTGTTCCCGGAATCTCTATACCAAGTGATCGTTGCCAACATCATCCGTCTCCTCCACCCAGTATCCATCTTGCGAATACACATGTTCATCTGAATCAAACAATTTATCGTGTGAGACCCTAGGGGTACTCAGCAAGTCTTTATGCCTCTAAAGGGGACATATACATGGGGTGACGCAATTGCAGCAAAATATAATAACTAACAAGTCTATAGATACTCGCTAACCATCCGCCTAACCAATGATAGACGAATGTCCGTTAATTAGTAACAATAGTTATAACAGTATAATTAACAGATCCATCCTCCTTCTCGCTTACCAACGAGAAAGCGGACGAACAACCCATCCGTTGGCAGTTTTATTAACCATTCCATGAGTGTTGCACTGTTTACTAGTCAGGTATTTAGTCAAATTAAAAGCGGTACTTTAGTTATACTTGTCTATGATCGAGAAACTGTGCTCCAAGTCGTCCATAACCGCGGACACGGCTTTCAGAAAGATTTACCCTGCAGGGGTGCACAAATAGCAACACACACCCGATCAACCTCCGAAAAACCAACTCAAAACCCAACGAGGCATTCACGACAAAGCAATCACAGGATCCAGGAATATTTCAGGGGGCCACCCCACTAAGCTAACCGCAACGAAGTTGGCTGGCTCCGAAACGGACCCAGGGTTTGCGACGACGGCTGTAAACGACTAGGAACCCGAAAATATGACTAGGCTTGTCGATACCGCGAAAACATGGCGCGATCCAAAACAGTACAGGTGCTCCACGCACAATCTTAAATAAAACAGTAAGCATGGCATAAGTACAGAATAGTAACAAAGCCCCAAACTACTTTGTGGCCCCAAGAAATAGAAATGAATCAAGCTCTGGCTCAGGGGGTCCATAAGGCCTCCCAGATGTGGATAGTGCGAATAGTCAAGAAACAGGAATCAAGTACTCGGGGTCCTACGGGACACAAGTGAGCATGAAAAACCAAATAGCAGATATTGCTCACCGATGCCTCTTTCATTAGTTATCCCATTACTACTCAGGTTAAGTTGTTAGGTACCTCGTTATCCATCAGACACTCACATACCCTACACATGCTTTTCTATGACTCGCATGGCTCAAACAACTCCTGTAGTAATGGCTCATGGGATTGAGGAACATGCTCGGTGGGGTTTAAAAGTAAAGGCTATGCAGTACTTGGGATTCAATTTAATGCAATCGCGACTCAATTATGCAAGAATAAGATAGAGGCAATAGGTACTATATGTATGCAAGCATGTGGTAGTGCTTGCCTAGTAGCTCAGTTGAAGCAAGAGATGGATCTGGGTAGAACTCCTGTGATTCCTGATAATTCTCCTGCTGGGCGTATATTCGAAGAAGAACCAAATAAACAAGGGCCAACATAAATAAAGTGCACAATAATACAAATTAAAATGCGACAAGCAAACAAGCATGCCATGATGAATGATGCACAATTTACATGGCAATAAAGTAGCATGGCAAGGGTGAGGTGTGGGGTACCAGATTAAAGAATTTTATTAAGTTTTTAGTCAAGTTTTATTGGCGTAATCAGTTCTGATTTCTAATAATGCCATGATACATGCTTCAATTCAGAACAAGGAATACATAGTTAGAACGGGTTCGTTGCGCTGATCGATTTAGACATATTATTTGTTGAATTTGGAGTTATAGATTTAAATTTATTAATTTATTAAGAAAAGGGAATTTTATTAAATTTTAATCATCTCGAAATTTTAAAGTGTTCAAACATTATTTTGAATAGCATATTTGAATTCCTCACATTTTTCTGGTTCCAAAACATATATAATTTGTATTATTTGGATTTACAAATTAAAAGTTATTAAAAACAGATTTGAATTCATATTTAACATTTTTCTGAAATTGTTTTTATTAAACAGATAAACGAAAAGACTTTTTGTACTCAGCCACACCTAGCCACAGTCGCAGACAGGTGGGGACGATGCTGACTGGGCGAAACGGCACGGCGAAAACATTTTTGCACCGCTAGTATGTCCAGCCGCAGTGGATGACAAGTGGGGTCCGAGGCTCCGCTGACCCACACGCCAGTGGGCGAGTGCGGGGCTGCCACACGGCACAGCGGGGGACTGCGGGTTGAGGAATACAAAAACCGGGGTCTCTTTTTGTAAAACGTTCACAGACACAGACAGGTGGGCCTGGGCTGGACCGCGAGTTGAGCAGCAAAAGGTTTGGGGGGTTTTGTGCAAAGCTGCCAACTACCAACTATTGATCTTCTCTAAAACCCGCAGATAGAACGGTGCTCGACATGTGACAGAGCGCGGCGCGGGGGTTTGAACCCACGATGCGGGGCGCGTGCGCAGAGGACCGGAGCTAGTGCGGTAAGCGAAAGGATGGTGACAGGAGGGCGGGCAGAGGCTAGGTAAGGCGTTACGCGGCGCGGGGACGTGCAGACACCAGCGGCCGCCGCTGCACCGAGAGTGCTTGGCACAACGTCCGGCGAGCACAGCGTGTCATCGAGCAAGGGGAGGTGTCCAGGAGGAAGCTGGGCTCACCGCGGGGTCGACGGAGTGGTCGGATCGGGACGGGGCGCAGCGGGGCGACGGCGATGCAGGCATTCCGCCGGAGCTAGGGTTTCGGTGGCGTCAGCGAACGGCGTCTGCAGGACCGTCTCCTCCTCGTGGCCGTGAACGGGGACGTCGCTGGGGCTGGGCAGGCTTCGTCGACACCAAGACACGCCACGCCGCCGGCTGAACGAGGAGGGGGAAGGTGAGGCCGATGGTGGAGCGCCGGGGTGGAGAGGAGGTAGCGGGGAAGGAGAGGGGAGGAAAGGCAGGCCCTGCTGGATCTGGGGTTGCAGCGCAAAGTAGAGGGGGAGTAGATAGGGACGGGGGTAGAAGGGGGATGCCGTGGGGGATCCGTGGAGCAAAAGGTGCCTTCGGCCACCTTTTCTTCCTCTCCCTCACGTGCTCGACGTGGGAAGGACAGGGCAGGGGCTTGGGCAGCTGACGCTGGGGCCCGGCATGGACAGGAAGGTGGCCTCGGGTGGTGGGGTAGCTTGGCAGGGAGAGAGAGAGAGAGGGAGGCCGAGAGGGAGAGAGAGGGGAGGCTCGGGTAGCTAGGGTGGAGGGCTCGGGTTAGGTTTAGACAAGGGCTAGGGTGGGGCCTTGCTAGTAGAGAGAGAGAGATAGAGAAGCTAGGGGGTGCTCGGCATGGTGAGAGTAAGGTAGAGGGTTAGGGTTTGGGTTTAGAGAGTGGGGTTAGGGAGAGAGAGGGATAGGGTCTTAGGGTTTTTGGGTGAGGGGTGATTAGAGACAGAGGCTAGGGAAGTGGTGGTGTGGTTGTTTAGGGTTTTGCATCCTCACATGATCAAGCAAAGGGGGAATGGTAAGGAGAGGTAGAGTAGGGTGTGGTTGAGATATAGCGTTTTACATGATCAAAACTAGATCAAGCAAGAAAAGGTGGTGAGATGGAAATGGTGAGGTGAGATGGAAGTGAGTGGTGAGATTAGGGTTGGATATGACCCCATAAGAGCATGCAAGTATGGGGAAAGGTAAAGAGAGAGTAGGGTTTGACATGATCAACCAAGAGGGAGGGGTGAGGTTCGAGAGAAGGAGAAAGGAAACTCACAAAAGAAAAGGATCCACTCAAAAACCAAAGAAAACCAAAGGAGAAAAGATGGTGGTGATTTGTATGGCCCATGCATAGACATTAAATGCCATGTTTTATTCTTGTCAAAACAATAGATAATGATCATGGCATTTGTACACATGCATTCCAAAATATGGAGTAAGGCCAAGCTAAAGAAAAATATAATTGGATCCATCCCAACCCACATGAGCTAGATTAAATGCCAAAAGAAAGTAAAAGCTCATGGGTAATTAGGATGGTGGAATTATAAGGTGGTGACAAAGAAAAGGTGATGGAGTTGAATAAAAGATATGCCCCCAACTCAACTTGGGCATCAAGCATTTATCAAGAACCAAATACAATATATCAAGAGCCAAATACAATTACTAATGCATATGAGAGAAGAACCAAATGAAAAGGGTTTTATATGATGCTCAAATGCAAGGTGGCATGATGACATGAGCATAATATAATTATGATGCAACAATTGTATGTAGGAAGTAGCAATTATATTACTAGACCATGTGGCATTACATATGTTAGACATATGGGATGCTACATAGGACTCCTAAGGAAGCTGAGGAATTAATGGCTAAAATAAGTAAGAACTATGAAGATTGGACTCCTCCCGAACAAGCTATACCTGAAGTAATTATACGTGAACCAACTATTCCGGTGCGTATTCCAACATCAAAGAAGAGGGGAGTTATTGAATTAAATGATGAAGTGATGAAGGAAGCTAAGAAATGTCTTAAGGAGAAGGGAATTAAAGCTGCAGATGTCAAGAATGTACCTCCTATAGAAGAATTATGTAAGGTTATTCCCTACTCATCCACTATTGAGGTACACTCTCTCCAACACTTTGATGAAGGTGATATCCCTTACTCTAAACCTCCTGATCAATGCTTAGAAGAATTTGATATCTTTATTGATAAGCAAGATAATTTTAATAAAAGGGTGCAAAATCATCTAATGGAAAACACTAGAGCTATTGTTGAGTTGAAAGATATTGTGGAAAGAATCTCTAATGATGTTAAAATGATTGTTAAACACTTTCAAATGGTTCAAACTCAAATAGATCAACCCATTAAAGTGCAAAAAGACTTGCTAGTTAATGATGCTAAAGAAAGACATGCTTATGAAATTAGAACTAGAAGTGGTGCTACTACCCAGGATCCTCTTTATCCTGAGGGGCATCCCAAAAGAATTGAGCAGGATTCTCAACAAGCTGAAAATAGTGGTTCTACTCGTAAGAAAAGGAAAAAGAAACATAAAACTATTGTAAAACTCTCTAAACCTGCTATAGATCCTAATAGTATATCTGTCTCTGATGCTGAAACTGAAAGTGGTAATGAAGAAAGTGAAGTTCCTAATGAAGAAAAAGTTGAAGAAGAACTTGAAAAGCATACTAAGAATACTAAATACACTAAAGAAGATTTTGTTGCTAAGAAACATGGTAGTGAAAGAGAGCCTTGGGTCCAAAAACCTATGCCTTTCCCTGATAAGAAACACAAGTCAAAGGAAGATGAACACTATAATAAGTTTTGTGAGTGGATGAAACCTTATTCCTACAAATTCCTTTGACTGATGCTATTAAATTGCCTCCTTACTCAAAGTATATGAAGGGTACTGTCTCGAATAAAAGGAAGATCCCTAATGAAGAAATTTCTAGTTTGCTTGCTAATTATTCCTTCAATGGTAAGGTTCCAAAGAAACTTGGAGACCCAGGGATTCCAACGATCCCTTGCTCTATTAAGAATAGTTATGTTAGAACTGCTTTGTGTGATTTGGGAGCTGGAGTTAGTGTTATGCCTTTCTCTCTCTATAAGAGGCTTCAACTACAAAATTAATACCAACTGATATATCTTTGCAAATGGCTGATAAATCTACCACTATTCCTATTGGTATATGTGAGGATGTACCTGTTCAAGTGGCTCATAATTGCTTGATATTAACTAATTTTGTTGTGCTTGAAATGCCTGAAGATGATAATATGTCCATTATTATTGGGAGACCTTTTCTTAATACTGCAGGAGCTGTTATTAATTGTAATCAAGGAAATGTGACCTTTAATGTTAATGACAAGGAACATACTATCTATTTCCCCAAGAAGATTGAAAGGACTTTTGAATTCAATTGAACATGTTGAGGGCATTCAAGTTGGAGAAATATATTGTCCCATACCAAGAGAAAAATTTGAAACTATTATGATTGGGACCATTGCTATCAAGGTTGAGGTAACATAATCATTAGTGGAATACAAAGTTTTGTCTCACATGAAATTGTTTTGGTAGCAAGAACTGATCAACCTTGTTAACAAAAGGATTCCATTGAACAAAACAATGTTTTCACCGTGATTATCTCTGTTTACTTTTATTCTATCCATTTTAGTTTTTGCTTTCGTTTAGTTTTCTTTTTTGTTGTTAGTTGCTTGCATGTTAGAGTGTCTTAGAACTTCTGTAGTTCTAGCTTTGTTTTTTCCTTGCATCATTCCAAAAAAAATCTGTCTGTCAGAAATTCATTCTTCTATACCTGAAAAATGCCCAAAAATAAAGTGTCTCAAAATATTCCAGAAAATTCATATTAAAATTTTATGTGAAAAAAGGGGCAGAGGAGTACCTGGGAGGTACCAGGGGACCCACCAGGTATGCTCACCACCTGGTGGCGCGGCCTGCCCTAGGTGGCGCCATGCCTTGGTGTGGGCCACCCCTGGCCCTCCACTAACTCTCTCACCTGCCACTTTCTTCTCTCTCCCGAGTAAGCTTCAGTTCATTGCTCAAAATCGTGTTCTTGCTGTGATTGCTCTTGATTTTTTCGATCTCCTTGCTCAGCCCATGTTTGTTGCTGAAATTTGGAGCATTTGTTCCCTGGTATGTGACTCCTCCCCTTGTCCAAGTAGATTTGTGTTTAGTGGATTATATCTTGAGTATTTTGTTGCTGCAGGTGACAGGTTATGAGAGCTTGTAAGCTTGTTTGATGCTTAGAGATATAGATTTGATGCATGTTTAGGCCTCTTACAAGTCCCTATGAGTAGAATCCTTCATTTTATTCACTTTGCAATCACTTGTTTAATAGGTGTTTAAATTTCAGAATAGAAGATGAATGAGCATCACCTAAACCAACATGAACTATGGGTGCCTAAGGTCATGAAGGTCCACCGGGAGGAGGAAGTTTTTCCTTCCATTTATCCATGGTCTGAGTTCATGAGAGCCGCAGGAATTCTCCAAGTCCACACTGGTTTCTAATGCAGGGTTGGAGCACTTTTTGGGCGATGAACCTTGTTAATTTGTGAAGCTAACCATGTCTGTGGTGCAGGACTTTCAATTTAGTCACTCTTTGCCTAACCCCATGGTCCACTACAAAATTTACAATATTGTTGTCAACCTTTCTCTCAATGAATTTTGTGCAGCTATTAAGGTACCTCAATGGTGATCATGTAGAAGGATTAAGGAGCGACCTGAACCACTTATGGATTTATACGCAGAAATTTGCCAAGGGAGCAACTTCTCAAAGGAGAGTGGAAAAATCCGTAACATTCATCTTCCCTCCATTCGCTACTTTGCCTACTTTATTACCAAGTGTGTTCTTGCTAGGAAAACTGCCAATAAGTTATCTTCATATGATCTAGCATTTATCTCTGCTGCTCTTAAACGAGATAAGTCTTACAACTTAGGTGCTTTGATAGCTTTTCGTCTTGCTGCTAATCGTGAGAAAGGTGGAATTTGTGGAGGCCTCATTGCTTCTCGTTTACTAGCATTGCATGGTTTAGTGCCTTATCATCTAGACCTACAGTTCCCCATAGAAAGGCTTGATTTTAATTCCATGATACAACATAAATTTGTTTCCTCGTGGGCTAGTTTGAATGAGTTGTCTTATGAAATAACCTTTCTCAAAGCTGGTTGGAGAAAGAGCAAGTCTGAGCGTGTTGTTCTTTTGCCTGCACCTGTTTTGTTTAACCTTGATAACAGGGAAGGATGGTCCCTCACTGAGGAGGAGCTTGACACGTACTTGGGAGAGCTCTCCCAACAGGAGCAGGATACTAGAAGGATGGTCCAACCCTCGAATGAGGGGGAGTCTTCATATCAGCAACCTGCTTATGACTGGGGAGCTTCTTCTTCTTTCCATGGGCCCAACTATGACCATTCTTATCATGATCCTCCTGCTTGGAACCCTTACCCGTATCTGGATTGATACCCACTAAGGCCAAAAGCCTAAGCTTGGGGGAAGGTACGCTGGCATTGCACTCATCTCCTTATCATGTTGTGTCGGTACTTAGTATATTCATGTTTCGTTCTCTTTTTAGTTTTTGTTCTTTCTTTGCTTTTGCTTTCTAAAACACAAAAAGACCAAAAATATTTCTGTTGTTTCTCTTTGGTTTGCTTCTTTTTCTTTTTCTTGCCTTGGTTTGTTTTTCCCTTTTTGCTTTGTTTGAACTATTCGAAAAACCCAAAAAGATTTTGACTTGCTTGTTTTTCATTTTTTTGTTCTTGTTTAAAAAATCGAAAACAACAAAAATATTTGTCATTCTTCTATGGTTTTGTGAGTTTGCTACAGGGTTCAACAGTTCTCAGTGGATATTGGTTTCATATTATTATTCAAGCCACACAAGTGAAGAGCAATAATGATGATTAATGACAATTTGAGGAGTGGTAAAAGGCTGGCAATGAACTCTACTTGTTTTCATTTTTGTACATATACTCATCATTGTGGGCATGCTTAGCCTGTTCGTTTAGGGTGTATGTTATCTTTGGATGCTTAGTAGTTCTTGCTTTCGTATGATTAGTTCTAGCTTTCTAATAGTTTGTAGCATGTCTTATGAATGTTTGCTTGCATTGCTCTATTCATAAATTGGTATGACACCGTGGTATCCTCCTCTGAATGTTTCATTTGAATTGACTTGGCACATGCTCACGCATGCACATGACTGTAATAATCAGTTAAGCCTCGATGAATTATTTTGCCTTGAGGATCCCTAATCACTTTCATGCCATGATTAGTCCTGTTTTGTTGAAAACATGATTATGACAGCTATTGCTCTCTCGTTTGTCGCTCCCTTACTATTGCTAGCCTTCACTTTCACTGAGTATGTTTTACTCATGTTTCCAACTCCCTAAAACCAAATATTGCCAAAGTGTCCACCATACCTACCTATTAGCTTCATTGGCTACTTTCGTGCATATTCAATATGCCTTGTTTTCTTCTGAATAAAATGTTTGCTTGTTATGAGAAAGTTAGTTAGTAAAGCTCTCACGAACTTGATGCCACACTTTATGTTCTTGCATTGAATAAACCCGAAACATTGCGTCCTTCTTTATTGCATATATGATTGCACTTTATAAGTTGAAGTTAGCAGAACCATGTATCATGGGGAACGCTTTCAACATTGCACTGGTACCTAGTACCTCGTTGATATCATGTTATTTTGTGTATGGATCCCGGTCGTGTGAAATAAAATTGGAACTTGTAAGATCATGGAGTTTGTATGTGAAACGTCTGGGCCGCTAGCCTAAGCCATGCCTAATCATGGTGGAAACTTGCAGCATAACCATAATGAGCATTTTATGAAACATCCTCAATAAAAATCTATGCACATAGTAAATAAAAAGATCGATGAGATGCTCATTGTCTGCTTGCCTTGTCATTTTGATTATGGGATAGCTCCTGTATCATGTGCAAGGGGTACCCTGTTGGCGGTTCTCTATGATACGTATATACTTACAATGACAAGAGCTTACTCGTGACTGAAGTTGAGTAGCACGAGGATCGGTCTTCGTAAGTAAGGGGCATGAGACTTTGATTTATAACTTGTCAAGCATATCCTCTTAGTTGTGTCACTTTAACCTTAACCATTTAAGGATGCTTATGATAGGGGCAATGAGAGCTCAAAGCCAACGAGTACCATACTTTTAGCATTTGGAAGCCTTTCAAACTATTCAAAACCTTTTCCTTTACTTGTTGAGTCTCCACATATTCTATGAGCACTTTCTTGAGGCATGGTGCCTAGTATCTTTTATTAGTGCTTTATGACTTTGTTGCGACTTGTTATGCTTAATGCTTGTCACTAGGGCCCGAGAGCCATGATTTTAGATCTGAACATGTTATTGATTCATTATGATAGTATTGTTTATGGTCTTATATGCAAGTTGTATACACACGTTGTTGTCCGGAACCAATGGCCCCGAAGTGACAGAAATCGGGATAACCGGAGGGAATGGCTCTGATATGAGGATCACATGTGTTCACGGAGTGTTAATGCTTTGCTCTGGTGCTCTATTAAAAGGAGCACCTTAATTGCCAGTAGTTCCCTTGAGGCCCCGCTGCAAACGGGCTGGCAGGACAAAAGATGTTGTGCAAGTTCTCATTGTGAGCACGTATGACTATATATGGAACACATGCCTAGGATTATCTAGTACTTGGATGCTTTATCTTATTTATCTGCAATTTACCTATGTTCTGATTGCTATGTGAATTGTCTTGTCCATGCAACACCCATCCATCCATCCCTATGCCTACCGCACTCAAATCCTACTGTTTACTGCTATTGTTACTGTTGTCTTTACTTTACTACTGCTGCTACTTTACTATTCCTACTATAAAACTGTTGCTACTGATAAACTGCTGTGAGCAAGATTGTTTCCAGGTGCAGCTGAATTGACAACTCAGTTGTTAAGGCTTATAAATATTCTTTGGCTCCCCTTGTGTCGAATCAATAAATTGGGTTTCACTTCCCTCGAAAATACTGCGATACAACCCCTATACTTGTGGGTCATCAGCCGGCGCGGGTGACTGTACTATAGGGTGATACTCATTGAGGAAGGGGAGTTCATTGTCAGTCCCGGGATTTTCGTTTTCAGGGGTTGGAGGTACTTCAATGGTCAGCTTCTTCTCCAAGTGAGCATTGGTGGCTCTCAGATTTCTTTCGCGCTTACGGAGTAGGTTGATATCCAACTTTAGAAGCACATTCTCTCGTCTGGCCTTGTCAAGATCTTCGTGGGAACATTGGAGTAGGTATTCCATGTTCTCTAACTGATTCCCGATGCAGCAGGTGAGGAAGGACTCGGTAGGAAGTCCATCTTGGTCGCGCTTTCCAAACTGGTGGTAAGGGGTATCCTTCAACTCATCTTCGTGGATCTTGCAGAGGCGTGCCATGATCTCCTGTATGGCTCGCACCACACCATCTACCCAGTTGCTGTCGAGGAAGGTGAAGATTGTGGGTGCGGTGTCTTCGTCGGGGGAGGGAATCACAGCCTTGATGACCCATTGCATCACATTGGTGTTACTGCGAGGAAGTTCGGTTCCTTCAATTGTTGGCAAGGGCCTGTTGACTATCTTCAGCAGGTTGTGAAGTTGCTCTTCAAAGGGCCAGAAACTGTCTCCAATGATGATGCGCTCCGAGCGGAAAGAGGCCATCTACATTAATTTTTTTGAGATGGGGTTGGGTTAGTGACAAGTGTGCAAGATTTTAGGATTAGAAAATCATATTAATGCAAGTAGTTTTTAAGATAGAGGGGAAAAGACATAAGCACTTTTGCAATTAGTCATCTCTTCTCCTTTGTCTTTTAGAAAATAGATTTGTCATTTCCTGTCTAACGTCCATGCTAACTAAGGTCTCCTACAGTCAGAATGGCTCCGATACCAAGTCTGTGGGGTCCTCCGGATTAACCATCCGAGAAATCCCTGTTATGTATACCTCCACGTTCCCATGATCAGTGAGCCGTGGAACATAACCGACAAGTATCATTACAACATCTGAAACATAACGAATTACAAGACTTACATAAATGCTATTATGGCTACACCATCTTTAGCAGCAGAACATCATGACGCGCAGAGCCCAATCGTGCCTCAACCTACAGGCGACTGACTGGAAAGACAGCCTAGCTCGCTGGATGTCACCTTAATATTCCAAAGTCGAAACCTTGAAAGCCTGGCCAAGTAAATAGACAGGGACATTGCCATGAGTACTTTTGAATGTACTCGCAAACCACCAAGATAAGTGAAAAAGGAATGCAATTCTAGCTGTGGCGAGATAGCTCTATCTAGGGTTGTCTTTGAAAAGCCTAAACTATCTCTTGTAGTTACGACATCTCCATATCTTTGTTGAAAAAGAGTTTGGAAAACATGCCTCCGTTTTATAAATCAATACATCCCCATATCTTTGTTGAAAAAGAGTTTGGAAAACAGTTTTGGAGTAAAACCCTTTTTAAACCTCTCTGACCACCTTTGGTCTAAACAACACTTTTGAACTCAGGTTCCCCCGAAACCTCCATACTTTCATCCATTCTTTCCAAACAAACACCGTTTGGGTACTCCTAGCCAACACCTTTACAACCGTCCTTGACTGTGGACACGGCTATTCGAATAGATTATACTCTGCAGAGTTTGCGCACTTTGCCCACAAGAATCAATACATCCGCCGGGATACAACCACGGCCCACTACCCACGGTAGATGGGGGTCCGGATAATCAAACCTAACCTTTCGCTTGTCGACCCTAGCAAAGGCTGCTTATCCTTTTGGGTTTGTTCTCCCCGACAACGAGTATGTGGCTCCCAGCCATAGTCCTGCCTTCCGTACACGCGTATACCCAAGCTGCAACTTGGCGTATACCTTAACTTGGTGATTCCACTTCCTTCCGTACCACCTAAGTCATACCGTCCGCGGGAGACCCAATTGTTGCACCAACACTCCTGCCAAGACAGTCTCACTCTTGCCGAAGCAAGCTACAGGTTCCAGATCCGACGATCTGTTAACACCTTCCCGGAATTCAAGGGATCTCTCCCTATAAGCATGGTACAAGCTGCCCCGGCTAATGAAGACAAACTACGAGCTAAGCCCCAGCACATGGGTAATGTGGTTGCATGGATAAAAAATGTTCCGGTAAAGGCGTAGAACATCTCTTCTCTTTCTCTTGTCCATTTTCTCATTTCTCATCAACACCACTTCTTGAGTTAAAACATCCGCTTGGAACGATGGAACTTCGCAAGGGTTTTACAAAGTAGTTTTGAAACATTTGTAGTAGGGTAAATCCCAAAACAATTTATTTGATAAAAATCCATGGTTTTTCAATGGGGTAGGATGTTAATCATCATAACCTTGGTAAAAGGGGTAATTGGTAGGTTTACATCAGGGTGGGTGCCACGAGGGACACCAAGTCATAACTTGGAGGAGCCAAGTCATTAGCGCAATATTTATAAAACAAGACATATAGAAAATAATGCAGTTTATATAGGAGATGCAAAACAGGTAATAAACAGAATAGGACAAGTATTGGAATTCGGGAATGGTGGCTTGCCTGTGATCAGCAATAAGTCCCTGGACTTCCTTAGATAACCAAGAATACCCAACAAATAATAATAAGAAGTCCCTTCCTTGTCGTCAAACACTCACACTATTGCCGTCATCGAGTATACATGCAAGCAGACAATACCACAATCAATACAAGGCATACATGCATCAAACCATACAACAAACAAACATAAGGAATCCTACTTAATTTAGTGGTTTTTGGAGAATTTGGGTATTAGCAGTGGAAATACTAGATTGCCATAGAGGTGTTTTTCCCTTGGAAGATAGCTGTCTATGTTATATACCAAGGACTTGTGGTGGAGACTTGAGGTATGTAGGATGCCAATGTGAACAATGATATCCTTGGATAGGTCTTGTCAAAACAAGACCCTCACAAGTGGTTTCACTAGATTATCACTTACCTAGATTTAGTTATGCTTTTTATGGTGGAATAAACTCTAGTTTGAGGAAATAATTCACCAGAAAAGTTCTGGAGATTCAAAAATTATTTCCCTCGATGGTTAGGTCGGGCTTAGTGTACTTGTTCACTGAGAGTTGGAATCAAGTCAAAATAATTACCAGAATGCCCTCAGGAAAATCCTAAAGACAGTTCTAGAGCTGTTTTGTCTTTTTCACCAATTTAATTCTATAGAGGCTCTTGAGTTGATTCTAAGGGAATGTGTTAGGAATTTAAAATACCTTTCTGCAGGAATTTGATTCACTCTTTTTGGAGATGTTAAACTCTTGGAGTGATTTATTTAGTGAAAAAGGGGTGCATAGAGTAGTTTAATTCACTAGAATTCAACCATAGCTAAATAAAATCTGAGCTCCTGGGGTTTGATAGATTTTGATAAGACACATCCATGGGAGCTAGAACTAGATCCATACCTCATTTGGTTTGACCTAGGGAAATTTCCTAAGGCAGAAAATGGCTGATTTTTGTTATTTTTGCTATGGGCACACTACTGTTCACCTTGGTATAGGGCCTATTCTAGATGACAGGTATATCAAATACCTTACAGTAGAGCTTTGGTTCTCCCCAATTGGGTATGTAAAACTCTCTGAGGAAATTAGTTAGTGTAGAAGATACTCGTTAGAAGATTAAATGCTAGTAAATAATGAAATTTTTTTTTGGCAGAAGACCAGTTCTGCATGTTGCACAAAACACACATGAATATGGTGCAACTATTATTTGGGAAAAATACCTCACTTTCCATTTTAGTCTCTATTTAAACTAACCATGTATATTGACAGATTTTAAAAAAAGGAATTATAAAAGAAAAGGAGAAAAGGATCTAGGCCACGCTCTGGGCGGAAACGGGCCGCGCAGGGGGGAAATCGGCCCACGGCGGGCGAGCCAGCACGCGGGCGCGGGTGTTTGAACCTGAAAGGGCTGGCCCGCCGGTCAGCGACTCGATGGGGCGAAGGGGTATCGGGCGACGACGGCCATCATATTAAAGAGAGATCGATGGCGCAACGTCGTCTTCCTCGGCAGAAAGAACCTGGCGGCGGCGGAACCCTAGGGTGGTCGGGGGAGCTCGGGGGTGCTCACCTGGGGGCAGGGAGGAGCCGAGGATGGTCCAGGGCGAAGCGATGCTCGGCGGCGGTCCCGGTGATGGGCAACAGCGATGGTTTTAGTCCTGGGACGAGCCTCGGGCAATGGCAACCGAGGAGAACCTCGCCGGAGCTTGACCATGGAGACGATAGAGGGGGTCCTAGGCCAAAATAAGAACGAGATTAGATAGAGGATGAGGAGAGGAGCTCGAGAGCATACATGCAGAGGAAGGGGAGCAGGGGAGAGGGAGCCTTGCTCAAGTTTCTGAGAGAGGCCGAGAGCACTCTCTCTGTTCTTCTCGGGCAGGACAAGGCAGAGGGAGGAAGAGAGAGTGCTGGGGGAGGTAAGTGAGGAGGAGAGGGGTCAAATGAGCCACGGAGGAGTGTTGGGGGTGGCCTCTGGCCTTTATACGGAGGGGGATAGGTAGATGGTGAAAATGTCCACTTTGGACATGGGAGAGGGGTAGTGCTGGCTAGGGATTGGTCTAGAGGGTGGTGGGGAGGGGTAAGAGGGGGATTTGGTCTGGCAGAGAGGGGTAGGGCAGCTGTGGTAATCAATTGGGGCAAATCCTTGTAAGGTGAGGTTGTTTCTCTCTCTACTAATCCAAGGGTAAAAGGGGCAAGGGGGATGCTATAGTGCTGGTCGACAGGAGAGAGGGTTGGGTACTGAGGAGAAGTGGAGAGCACGTCTCCATGGGGTTTGAGGTGGTTTTGGAGCAATGATTGATTGATTTGGCAAATTTGACCACATGGAGGTGTGTGAAAGGAGTTCCAAAATTTGTATTGGACAGGGTGGGGAGATGGTACTGGTAGGTAGATGAGGTAAAGACATAGCTCTAGGAATTTATTGAAGTTTTTATTAGGGGTTTTAGTCTTCTTAAATCCATTTATTCAAAAAGGGAGAAGTAGTTTCTAGAACATTATTTGATATAATTACATTGGACAAGGTTGGTTTTTGGTGTGAGAGGGTCCCAAATGTGAATGCACACTTAGGGGAATTTTCCCAAGATTTATTAGGGCATAGAAGTATTTAAAACATTTATTTTGTTGTTTCTGCCATTTAGGAAAAAAGGTAAAAAGAATTATTAACGCTCTTCAAAAATATTTATTTTTGAAGTTGGAAGATAAGGTAGGATAATAAGACTTCCAAGGAGCTTAAACATGGGGATGTGGTTTGGAGAAAGTCAAACTTTCTATTGTGGATGAAATTTTGGGGATTTTGTCTATTAAAGGAATTAAATAGATTTGGTCCATAATAATTATGGATAAAATTTGTTAGGTCTTGATGATCAAGGTATATGATGTAGACAAGGTAAATCAAGCATTTGCAACCTTGGGAATTGATATTCCAACTTGAATAAGATGGAAAACAAGGAGTTGTGGACCTAGGAGGATGTTATTTTTATACCACCAAAACCTTATTGGATCTTGGAGCTCAGAGCTCACCTTGATGCAAGGGATGGATGGATAGTTAGAGCAAGTCATATATATGATCATGTCAGAAGGAGTTTGAATTGGTTACAGTTGAGGTGGTCTAGAAGTGATGGCAAACTTTGTTGAAAATAGGGCTGCCATACCAGATGAGTCATGATACCTTAGAAACCAAGTGGGTTTAAGAAGCACAGAGATCCACTTGGAACAAGTGAAGTATGTTTTGATAGAACTATATGAGTGGAACACAACCATGCAAATATTTGGTCCATAAAAGTTTGGGTGATGGTGTGAGATTCTGTCAAAGTAGGCATGATGACTAGATTTGCAGGAGAAGTTATTATCTTGCCTGCAAAACCATCAAGAACAAGTGGGTAAGAGGATGATCTAACCAAGGGAAAGGGTGGGCCTTGGTATTCCTTAGGAGGGTTAACAAGATGGTTCAAGTGCATTTCCAAAAATGCACATGGTTTGAGAAAGGGAGGCATTCAAAAAGGTGATGTTGAAACAGATTCCGGACTTGGCCAAATTTGGCAGATTTAGAGTTTTTGACTAGAATAAGAGAGGGAAAAGTTTTTGTTGAGTTGCAAGGTATCAAAGCATCATCAAGTGGATGAGGTTGAGGAGTATATTGAGTAGAAGGGATCCATGATTGATATTGGTCTTCATTGACTTAGAAACTTCTAGGATGGATCACTCCAGAATTGATCTAGTTAAGGGTTTTAGATGATCACCTAGTAGTTAGAGATCAGGTCCAGGTTTCTACTCTTTCTTAGGGTGTGATGATTTGGAAACATCTTGATCCTAGGGATGAGCTCCTAGAGTGGCTCATCTTACTTCCTAAGCAAACAAGTCAAACAGCAGATCAAGGCAATTCATCAGACAACAGATCAAGGCAACTCGTCTTATAAACCAAACAAACCTACTATTGGGGTTACCATCAAGCTTAGCTTGAGGTGAGGTTGGAACATTTTGAAGAGGTTGAATTTTGAATAAGATGAGAGTCCTTGGTACCTCTACCAAGAGTAGAATTCAAATGCTTTGAAAAGAGGTTTTGGGAAAACTAGAGGTAAGATTAGTTGATGGTTCTATCTTGAAAACATAAGGAGGTTATAGCTCTCCATAGTTTTGTCAATGGAAGCTACTAAACTAGTTTTGGGTACATAAGCATCTTGGCTCAGGGTTTGAAATGCCAGAACGTTTGAGAATATGTAAAATGAGCCAGGATATTTTTGTTAAGTAACTTTTGTCAAATGATGGTGAGGTAGGGAGTATCATAAGCTATACAATCAGAAGCATAAGCACAGACAATCAACAAGCAAACTCTGCATCCATGGTCAAGAAAAACTTTTTGTTCCCCCTGATTTTTGCATTCTGGACAACAAATCAGGGTTGCTAGAATTGGGATGTTACAGCCAGAGTAACAGAAACCTGAACCCTCTTTAGGAAACCATTGCACAAGGGACGTTAGGGTCTTAGAGTTTAAAGTTTTGGTTAGGTTTCTACCTTAATTGATTTCTTGTACTTGCGGATGCTTGCAAGGGATTTAATCACAAGTATGTATTAGACCTAGGATGGTCGGTACATTAGCACAGGTTCACCCACACAACACTTAGCAAGCTAAAGAAGATTAATAAACTATACGAAGCGAAAGCACTTGACAATATTCCCATGTGTCCTTGAGAATGTTTGGTCATCTTAAGTAATACAACCGGATTGTCCTTTGCTGCATAAAGGATTGGGCCAGTTGATGCATTTATTCTTATTGTCTTTTATTTACTCGTACTTTATTTACCTGCATTATCAAAAACCCCTAAAAATCCGTTTGCTAAGTATTTGCAGAGAATTCCTGATCCATACCACTAGCCAGCACCTTCTGCTCCTCGTTGGGTTCGACACTCTTACTTATCATAAATACTGCGATACACCTCCTATACTTGTGGGTCATCATGCGTCCTCTCCATCAGCCCATTGATTTTCTATGTCCATTAGCTGTGAGATTGTTTTGGGTTTGGCCCATCCTAGTTCTTCTATGAACTCTCGGCGGTGGAGGCCATCATTGAAGGCGTCAATGGCCCTTTTGTTGGATATGGCTTTAGCCAAGTTCTTGATAATGTTCCATCATGGAATGAAGGCTCTTATTGATTTTCCATGCTTCTATTTGCACGCTTGTAATTGCTCCAGAGATGCGAGTCATTTGAATGTGGAGTGGAAGTGTCAGATGAACTTATCTTCAAGATTGTTCCAGCTACTAATTGAATCTTCAGGTAGTTGTCTGAGCCATGATCGTGCGGCACCGGCTAAGTGCAGTTGCAAGCTTTGCATCGTGGTGGCTATGGAGCTGCCCTGTAGTTTGACGGTGGCCAAGTAATCGGTTAGCCAAGCTTCGGGTTCTTGTAGTCCATCGTACTTTTGGCGGTCATGCAAGAGTTTGAAGTCCTTGGGTACTTAAGTTTTACGAATCTGTTGGGTAAAACAACTGGCTCCGCATAACTCGTGATCATCTTCACTTTCGTCGTTATGATATCTTCGGCTGCGGCTATCATCCCTTGATCTGTCATTCCTGTATTGCGTGTTATCGTTTCTTGTGCTATTTCACGGTTCAGATCCTGAGAAGTGCACCCGATGTGGTGACCGCGACCTTCGGGTGTGCCCCACATGCCGAGGGTCGCCGCAACGGTGTGGGGATCTGCCGGGTTGGTGTGTGATTCCCTATTCTGCTTGTGCCAGAGATGCTCCTACCATGCCGAGGTTCATTAAAGCCGAGCGATGAAGAGCCAGTCGGGGATCGTTGTGAGCAAGTATGTTTGTGCGGCTACAGTTGCTTCCTGGGCTGTTTTTGCTTTGATATTCCCTTCTTGATTTACTGACATAACCGATAGATCGAGGTCTCGAATCAGTTTGTTTCTTTTAGCTTCGGGGATGTTCTACAATCAAGATGTTCCCCTTCTTGGCGGTGCTCCCCCAGTTACGCTTCCTGATGCTCTGGTAGAACTTAGTTGTGCCTGCCTTAGGCTGCATTCGTCAGCTAGCCTTTTTATTTTGTCGAGTTGCCTTTGCATCCGTAGCAGGTCTCTCTTCTTATGATGAAGCAGGTATTGGTATGCTAGTAAATCATCATGCGTGGCGTCAGCTATCATTGGAACTGCACCCAAAATTGCTGCTCTTGCTTTTTGCCATGCTTTGGCTAGTAGCCGGAGAGTTTGCCTCTCGCCTCTGCGTGGTTCTCCTCCTCCTTGGATTATGCAGTTGTCCATCGGGTCTCCTTCGTTTCCGGGGTTCCCTTCTTGCATTGTCATCTTATAGGATGTCATCGGGGTTAAGAATAGGGTTACCTTAGAGTCATGTTGTGTCAAAGGGTCCCCGATGATTACACACACTTGGTGACGTGTTATGTATGGCTTAGTGACATCGTTGTTAGATCCGATGGAGACACTGTCCAGGAGACTAGTGAAGTCCAGTGGTTGATGTTCCGGGTAGATCTCGGCTTTTCTAATTCCGAAGTCGATGCTTTCTCTACTTTCTTCAGGTTCTGTGTTTTCCAAGCTTGGTCCTCATGGCAAGGTTTACTGGTGGCCTGACGCAAAGGAGAGATCGTCGTAGGGACCATCAAGATCCTCTAGATCTACCGCGATTTCCTTGTTTTCTTCAGCTGCCTCAATCTGTATCGTGACTTCTGCGGAAGATCCGACAGATAATGCATCTATCGCCATAGGCACAATTTTTTCGACCCATGATTCTGATGAAATCAAAGCCGAGAGGTGCGATTCTTCGGGATCTTCTACTTGGAAGTGGAAACTTCTGATGATGAGATTGGATCCACCATTGAAATCGGCGGGTACCAAAATAGGGGTGGGCGAGCGTGGTCCTGATGAAATTGGATCGTTGCTTGAAGAAAAGGGGTCTGCCGAATCCATGACTCTAGCATTTAGGTTACCCACAAATGGCGCCAATTGATGAGGGGTAACCTCGGCAATGTCCATGGTGGGATTTTGCGGAAAAGAGAACGGTGGGGATTTCGTCGGATGTCAGGCAAACAAGAGAATCGAAGTCGTCTGAATACTTGATGAACAATGCTATTATAGATTGCTTGGGGTTTTTTGGTACCCCTCATAGGCTTATCCGGTCCTATATATAATAGGTCAGTCTGAAAGCTGTATACAGATAGGTTACATATGTATAATTACAATACCAACACAACGTCGGTTCATGTTTCCTTTCCTAATACGACCAAGGTTTTTTGTCAGTTGCTTTCCTGGGCCATCATGTTGGATCTTCATGGGCCGTGAGACTTTATGCATCCATGGTAGCGAAGCATAAGCATCCGAGTAATCGTACCTATGTTAGAGAGTGTTTTAGGCTCGGCATAATCACCGAAGAAAAGAGAAGAGAGAAAACCGGAAGGGATTTGGTAAGACCGGAGGATGTCCGGAATGAGTTCCACATCAACGGGGATTGAATAATATGTAAGTGAATGTTAAATATTGATTTAATCATTCAATTATATTTATTAAATAAAAGAAAAGGAACTAAAAAGGGTCAAATACCTTATTGGGCCAAATCCGGAGGGAAAAGGGCCCATGAGGGAAAGACCAAAGGGAGGAAGGAGGAAGGGGTGGCTAGCTGGGCAAAGACACCCCGCGTGGGGCCCACTTGGGACCTAGCTGGTGGCGGCTAAGCCCCCTCTCCCCTCTCCCTTGGTTAGTCCCACATGGCTAAGCTAGTTAGGTATGGTTTTTTCCCTATATAAAGAGAGGTATTTTGGCAAATTAAAATACACAATAATCAATAAAAGGTTCCCTCTCTTTTGGGGATACCTCCAATTGATTCTCAATGTCCCCCCTCTCTCTCTCTCTCTCTCTCTCTCTCTCTCTCTCTCTCTCTCTCTCTCTCTCTCTCTCTCTCTCTCTCTCTCTCTCTCGTGAATGTGGTCCCAAGTCCGGATCGCGTGAGTAGGAGTCTTCTTCACTACGGAGCACCACAGCGTTGCGGGATTCGGATCCAGGAGCTCTACTTCCACCACAGCGGCCGGATCGGAGGAGCGGGAGTCATCGCCAGGCCCCAGACGTGTGTAACTCCCTGCGAGGTGCAACACTTGGGGCACTAGGAGTCGTTGGAGCCGCAGGAGCTGCCGGGACTTCAACACAACCTTGAGGTCGGCTTTGGTTCGTCTACATCAACCACGCTTTCCTGAGCATTGACAACACTTTTCGGTCTTCAAGGGTAAGTTCGCGAAATTTCCCTCCTATTACTGCATTACTAATAGATAGGTCCTGGCAACTAGGGTTCTAGGCCTAGGGAAAAATTTATTGTTTTCATGTGCGAACCCCTACAAGTACAAGGGATAGAAATCACCTAGCTGAAAGCAAAGATTCAATATTATAAGAACTGAATTTAAAAGGGTTAGTGGAAGAGAGAGGAGGCAAATCAATAAAGGATAGAGTGAAATCTCTGGACAGTGATTGATGCCCTTGCTAGCCACAATAAGCCAAGGGGTGAAATCTCTGATAGGTCTCCTTAAATAAAGTTAATTAGAAAGGAAAGCTAATTATTTTTATAAAAACCACCTTTTCATCTAGATACAAAACATCAAGATAGTAGCACCGCTAAAAAAGTACATAATCATTTTTTGAAAGACCAAAATACATAATCTTGAATGAGATACGATTTGTGGAAAGCAACAATAGATAAATTTTCTTGCATAAGATGTATCTCATGGAAGTAATATGTGCATATAAAGGAAAAATAGCAAGTCACATACTATCTGATCTCACCAATAATAGAGCAGATTCATATCTGACAGAGAAAACAGCAGCCACTCCATAGCAGTCTCCAATGCTACCTACAAAAAAAATGAAGAATAGAGAAATCATGTCAATCAAAATCTCAAGGAACCAAACCCCGCAAGGCACAAGATCAGATAACACCATGAGCACAAAGCAATAAAAAGATGGAGAAAATCCCAAACTAAAAAGGGACAAATTAGAGACGAAGACGAAGGTGAGAGGTGAGAAGAACAAACGACAAAATCTGAGAAGAAAAAAATAAATAAGAAAGACCTAGAACTAAAGACCAAAACTAAGCAGAATAGAGGAGATGGACAAGAATCAAATCCCCATGGAGTCAACCAGTGGCCTCAATCTAACCGAATCCACAACACAGACCTACGCTGCTGCTGCTCGTGTGGTCTAGGCAGCTCATCGGTGTCGGCTCGACTAGCTGAGGTGCGGGCAAGGAGGGGTGTGGGGGAGAGAGACGTAAGTCGCTGGTGCCTTGTCGGACGGCATGGTGAGCGGCGGGCTAGACATCATGGCGTAACATAGGCCATGCTCCTCCTTCCGAGCCCTGTAAAGGAGGATCTCCACCACCGCCATCGTTGTCTGCTGCTGCCTACTGCCCACCGCTTCCCACAGCTACCATTGCCTCCCTCCTCTTTTCCATTATGCAGAAGATGGTGGAAGGACGAGCAGGTGGTAGGAGGAGGTCATGGGAGGAGAAGGGGCAGGGCGAGGGAGGAGGAAGGCGTGGGTAGGGAGGCGGAGTGGTGTTGCCACCACACACGGGAGGGGAAAAGAGGAGGGGGTTAAGGTTCTAATCACGGGCGTGTTGCGCCGTGCTTTTATACCACGCGGTAAAAAATATCTATGGCTCCCATCTCACTTACCCAATCGGATGGCCAGTCAATTCTAATTTTTGGTGGACGCCATAGTACCCACCCCAATTATGCCTTTAGATACGTAATAGCTTAATCCTTGTGAATGACCCGCTTGATGAAGGCCATTCTTGCTCTTGCTATTTCATCCGCTTGATCTACACCTGAAAACCATATGGACCATCCCTTTCGTCTGGTGGGTGGAAGTTTTGGTTACTTTAACCTGCATCTGTTTACTGGCTGTCATTGGGCTCATTCTCCTAGAAGTCCAATAATTTACCGGTACATGTATATTTTGAACCAGTAAAAAGGCTCTCATCATGATACTTCCTCCTCATCCTGAACAATCGAACGACCGATGAATCCCCATCGTATATGCCGCCATTGCCCCTCCACCTCTATTACTTTGCCTCAATCACTGCCTCGCCGCACGATCACATGGATCGTGATGCGGACATGAATAGCCCAGATATAACCAAAACTATTACTTCTGGCCATGTTCTTCAGGTGAATTATAGTACTAATTGTTGGGTCACGCAAAGATAAACAAAACTTTTTCCCTTACGCGGTACACCCAAGATCCAGCTCAGGTTATAGGCCACGAGATTACTACTAGATGCATAGATGCGGAAGTTGATGTAGCGCGTCGAAGCAGTGCCGAACGATCCCACGGATAGCCCTCCGAATCCCGTAGACAACTTATCCAGATCCCATGAACTCCTTCGCCGGATCTCCGTGAGCTTCCCTGTCTCCAGCGTCGCACGTGCAACGCCTCTACCGGTATCCACACATACATGAAGGATCTTCGGACAGAGGATTGCTAGATCCTGTCTAGCCTGAAATGGAAGTGGAGAAAGTGATGGCTAGGTCCAGGACTATCCCTTGTCACTCCACTTATATACACTCCTAGCTGGGCTCAACGCTTGAGGCCCATCTAGGCCGTACTCCAATCTCAACATGGATCTAATCCACATGGGCTCCTTACCCTTAAGTGTGTGACCATGTAGATTCACGTACACCTGGACACGACATGAGCTACGCATCCAAGTATCCCGTCATGGCTTTGAGTCCAACTCACTCCCATGAACACTTGGTCTCAAGTCGATAGATGGTAGCTGCCTCTAGCAAGACGTGCCAACTCCCAAGTGCCGTAAAGTCAGAAGACGAACCTTCAATGTGACTTTTGTCCAAGTCCCTTTGCCACACGATATACCTGTTAAGCTATAGGCGAGTAGTTGTCATCCCTTTAATAGCTTAACTCTCTTCTTGTACCATGATATGTGATTCACTAGACTAACCCTTAGTCTGACTCCTCAGTTAACACTTACATGAGTAGCGCATGGCCATGCTTCCGAATCATATCACACGAGAGGGCCTACAGAATATCTCTCCATTACGGAGGGGCAGATGTCATCTTGGTAATCCAAGTAACCGCAACTTCCTTCACAACCAACCCGAACTCTACCTTTATAACTACTGAGAGCTGTGAGAT
Source organism: Avena eriantha (assembly GCA_910589775.1). Taxonomy (NCBI): domain Eukaryota; kingdom Viridiplantae; phylum Streptophyta; class Magnoliopsida; order Poales; family Poaceae; genus Avena; species Avena eriantha. The sequence continues at coordinate 197,192,759 of OU342745.1, forward strand.
TTGACACATTTTGGATGGTTTTTATCGATAGTTTTCCCCTAGATTTGATCGTTTTCTAGATTTACCTAACGCTAATACTTCGGTAGCAAAGAAAACTTGGTTTTAATGTGTGTTTCAGGTTCTGAACATCAACAGAAGGTTTTAACAAGAGAAACACAATATTCACGCGAAAACAAGCAAGTCGAGGGAGGCATACAGAGGCTTTAACGAGCAACTATACGGCAGGAACTTTTTTCCGGACGTATAGTTCCTGCCGTATAGCTGCCGCCGCCTCCGTCTTGCCAAAAGGGACAAATTCCATGAAGAGGCCGGACGCGAAATCATAACACAGCAGCCGCCATCCCATCCAGAAAGGAGAGAGAAGAGATCCGAAGAAGAAGGGGGAGACATTCTTCATCTCGATCCATGATCTTCGACCTCCTAGCCATCACACCCCATAGCCATTACTTGTACTTGAGAGAGAGAGAGAGATCTTCACCTTGCAAGATTAGGGTTTGAGATTGTTTCTTCCTATCTTGAATTGTGTTGGATTACTGTTTCCATTCTTATTGTGGATCTCCACGGTAATATCGAGAAGAACTCCCTTTATTTAATTATATCGATGATGCTTTCTTCTCTCATGTGTGAGTAAGTTCCTTGGGTGTGGGAGATGTAACGGATTGGTGAGATGTGATGTGCCACCATATATTTTCCATTAGTTTGTGATTTATTTTAATTACTATATTATGTGTGCTTGACTATCTGTGGGGATGCCTAATGCTTGTTGTCCAATTAAGGGCCCAAACAACCTGATGCTTTTTCTACATAGATAGGATCTTGTTCGCTAGCAGACCGGCGACCCTCGAGTGACACGGGGATAACAATGGGAAACTAGTTGACTCGAGGATAACGAGGAATCACTATGCTTATTGCATTAGTCCAATCCAAGGAGCTTAATTGCTAAGCAACCTGAAGGATCTTAATTGTCTAGTGTCTGATCATGGTTTTGGTAATAGGCTAGTAGGATTATTAAAGTTGGGGTGAAACCTACCAAGAGGAGTTCTGGCTAATTATGGGTTGCTCGCCTACACATATACTTATAAGATTACAATTGTTACAATTATCACTCTTCCACCTGGCACAATCACTATCACCATGAACTGTATCTCCCCGCGCCTTTTCCGCCATCTTCAGAAAACAACAAACAACCAAATCATTCTTTACTTTTATGCTTTTTATTACTAAAGTTTACATTTTAGTTTTATTTAAATACATCAAGTTTAATCCAAATTTCATTCTTATTTCACACTTGCAGTCAATTCACTCAAAGACCAGTGACAACTTTGAGTGTGACAGAGACTTCACCCATAAACACTTACCTTTGGGCTCCCCGTGGGATCGATATCTATACTTCGAAACTAGCTACAAATGATCTGTGCACTTGCAGACATCAACTGCCCATTTACGGAACAACGTTTGATAAAATCTAAGTTGGGGATCCACAACTCAGATCATGCAATCACCTCAGGTCAATGGATTCCATTGCTTGAGACTGCAAATGACAACATGCTCATTGCATCTCAACTGTGGGCCAGTCCGACTCGCTATATAGCCGAATCTGTGTAAGTTGGAATGGAATCACCATGCCCATGACAAGTGGAACCGTGTCATCAGCCAACTTGCACACTGGTCTAAGTTGTGTGTCTAGCACAACCTCAATGACCTAGGACAATCTAGTATGAACAATCATGGAAATATAATTCCACAACTGAATCACGTATTCAGTGATACATACCCGACGTTCATACAAGGACAACTTTACTTTATGAATACTTTTGGAAATATCATCAACCATGATTGCCGCTAGGGCATATTCCCAACAGTCTCCCACTTGCACTAGAGTCAATCATCTCGACATCACATGTCCAGGCATCTAATGCCCATGGATCTTACGTGCTCCTCATTCTTAGGATATTGAAGTGGCTTTGTCAATGGATCTGCAACGTTTGCATCCGTGTGTACCTTGCATAACTTGATATTACCATGATCCATGAACTGGCGAATCAGGTGGTATCACATGAGTATGTCTTTGTTCTTCTGGTGTTGTCTAGGTTCATTAGCTTCTGCAATAGCACCATTATTGTCACAATATATGTCTAACGGATTGGACTAGCCCTGAACCACACCAAGATCAATCAAGAAATTCCTGATCCAAACAGCTTCCTTTACCGCCTCCGAGGCAACAATATACTCAGCCTCTGTTGTAGATGCAGACACAGTCTCTTGCTTGGAACTCTTCTAGCTCACAGCCCCTCCGTTCATTACGAACACGTACCTAGATTGCGAACAAGAATCTGACTTGGCTGTAAGCTTGTCCGAGTAAAGTCACTTGACTAATGCTTCACAACCGCAAATCTTAAGAAAAGACAAACTCGGCTTCTTGCCAGTCCACATCTCATGTGGTGTCTTCTCTACCAATTTTGATGGTACTTTGTTTAGTGTGAGCGCTGCCGTTTCTAGACAATAACCCCAAAATGACAAAGGTAGATCTTTCTGATTCATCATTGATCGTACCATGTCGAACAAGGTCCGATTCCGCTGTTTCGACACACTGTTTCGCAGCGGTGTACTCGGCGGAGTGAGTTGAAAAACTATTCCACAACTCTTAAGATGATCATCAAACTCGTGGCTCAAGTACTCGCCTCCTCGGTCCGATCGAAGAAACTTTATTTTCTTGCCGAGTTGATCCTGTACTTCATTTTGGAATTCTTTGAACTTTTCAAAGGCTTACGACTTATGTTTCATCAAGTAGACATATCTATATCTACTCAAATCATCAGTGAAGGTAATGAAGTACTCATAACCACCCCTAGTTTTCGTTCTCATTGGACCGCATACATCACTATGTACCCGTCCCAACAAGTCAGACACCCTTTCACAACTCCTTGCAAAAGGTGTCTTGGTCATCTTGCCTAGAAGGCAGGATTCACATGTCTCAAACGACGCCAAGTCAAACAAAGTTAGGAGTCCATCATCATGGAGCTTCTTCATGCGTTTCCAACTTATATGACCAAGTCGATAGTGCCAAAAATAAGTCATATTCAGATCATTTGGTTTCAACCTTTTCACATTTACGTTATAGACCGACCCACCATCAAGGTTCAAAATAAATAACCTGTTCTGAATGGGTGCAAAGCCGTGAAACATATCATTCAAATATAAAGAACAACCATTGTTCTTAATATTAGACTCATAGCCTTGTCTCATAAAAAATGAGGCAGAAATTATGTTTCGACTAAGAACTGGAACATAATAAAAATTATTTAGTTCCATTAAGAATCCTGAAGGTAAATGAAGTTGCATCGTGCCGACTTCCAACACAGCGACTCTTGCTTTGTTGCTGACCCGAATGTCAACCTCGCCTCTTGCTACACCCCTAGTTCTTACCAGCCCCTGCAACGAGTTGCATATATGAATGACTGATCCGGTATGATATACCCAAGAACTACTAAGAGCATCAGCAAGATAAAGGTCTATAACACTGCAAACAAGTGTACCTGAGTTGGAAGTCACACCTCCACTCTTGGCTTTATCCGCCAAATACTTGCTGCAATTCCTCTTCTAGTGGCCATCTGCCTTGTAATAGAAGCAAGCGGATCCGGCTGAAGGAGATGACTTAGTCCCTGAGGAAACGCTTGGGATCTCATCCTGAGCATTACCTCCTGACTTAGAATTCTTCTTATTAGTCCAAGAACTCTTCTTAAACTTGTACCACCAACACTTGGTTGGTACCTTTCTTGAGATCAACCTCTGCCTGCTTAAGCATCCCATGTAATTCAGTGAGTTTCTTATCCATACCATGCATGTGGTAGTTCTATATGAACCGACGATACACATTAGGAAGAGAGTTCATAATCATATCTGTAGCAAGTTCTTTGCTAATGGGGTAGCCAATCCTTTCCAGAGACTGCACGTAACCAACCATCTTGATCACATGCGGACTTAGTGGATCGCCATCCTTAAGCTTACAACTCAGAAAAGCTTGAGAGACTTGATACCTCTTGGTCTTTGCTTGATCCTAGAACATACTTTTGAGGCTTTCGATCATATCATAGGCCACAACATTCTCGAGCTTCTGTTGCAAGTACGGTTCCATGTGAGCAAGCATAAGACAACTAATTTCTATAGACTCATCACATGTTCTACGATAGGCATTGGTTGTTGCGACACTCATTCTCATCCGACACATCTAGAAGTAGGTTGTCTAGAACATGGTCCCTCTTTTCTTGTTTGAGAACAGTTCTCAGATTACGATACTAGTTGGTGAAGTTTGTTCCATTAAGATTATCTTTCTCTAAGATGGTCCTCAATGCAAAACTGGATAACTGAGGGAGACTACTACTAGGTGCCATTATCAACAACTAAAATATGCAAAACACTTAAGACAAGTATTCATAAAAGAGAAAGTTTATTAAACACTTCAATACTTATGCTACCACTATAACCAACACCCCTCCGATGGTTACTTAGTGATTTAGGATCCTAAATAAGCAAGCCGACTAGTGAGGTTTAGCATCACCGCTAGCCGTCAAGTGATCTAGGTAGACAACTCCTTGCCAATCGCATCTCATGCGACTCCTGTTGGTCGGGTGGCATCTCATGCCCCGGCTCCCGACCGACCTCTCCCCAAGCCCCACAACCATTGGGATAGACCCGTCTAGCTTACCATGTGCTTCCGTTGTAAGAGTCCGACTCGAACCCATATAGTCGAAAAGAATTGGTAGCACCTCAATTTTATGAGCCCACTACGAAGAATGTCCGACTTGTGATGGTGCAACACCGACAGGGAGACTGACTAGACCTTCTTTTAGGGATTAAAGTTTAACCACTATTTCATAGAGGTAAAACTAGAGACATAATAACACAAAATAATCCAATTATAATGTGAAATGGTATGGCTACCTTCATGGTGATCTCCAACTCCATGAACCTGCTCGTCATGCCTTTGGCTGCCGTGTCCTTCAAGTCCTCAAAACATGCTACACTAGCAGTCAGGAATATACAAGAAGATGGCATCTCATGCCGACACGCAGGTCATTATTAAATAACAGTGACAACACTTTGGCTCCAGCCGGCTAACAAAACCGTGATACGCATATCACATATGGATTACACACATCACATGCACATAAGCCATACCATTCACAACTTCCTACAAAAAACAAGTTATGCACAGATACGATATCTATCGGCGTTGTGAACCTCGCAACGACATCTAATGCACTACGACAGGGCGAAGCCGGCGATTTTTCCAAAATAGAAGATCTAATCTGCATTCCGAACCATGGATTTCTTCATTGGATAAAACACTTTTATCCAAATCTGACCCCTGAGTGCGATTGATCCAATCAATCTTGCACAAAACCGATCTATCTCATAGATCAACCACCACTGACTCTAAGTGGATCCTATCCACCACCTCATGCTTATCACATACGCATAGATCTAGAGCCTAAAACCAGAAGCTTTCGCTCTTATACCACTCTTGGGCCACACAGAGATAAACAAAACTTTTTCCCTTATGCGGTACACCCAAGATCCAGCTCAGGTTATAGGCCACGAGATTACCGCTAGACACCCAGATGCGGAAGTTGATGTAGCGCGTCAAAGCAGTGCCAAACGATCCCACGGACAGCCCTCCAAATCCCGTGGACAGATTCTCCGGATCCCACGAACTCCTTCGCCAGATCCCCGCGAGCTTCCCTGTCTCCAGCGCCACACGTGCAACGCCTCTACCGGTATCCACACATACAGGAAGGAGCTTTGGACAAAGGATTGCTAGATCCCGTCTAGCCCAAAATGGAAGTGGAGAAAGTGATGGCTAGGTCAGGGACTATCCCTTGTCACTCCACTTATATACACTGTCATTGGATTGATGACAAGTACGCCATGAGGGCGTCCTCGAGGCATGCAGAAGAGAGGGGTGTGAGATGTACGGTGTTCCGGGACGGTGAGCACACAAGTTAACCTAGGTTCGAACCTGCCGGCTTTGGACAGATCCTACTCCTGCTAGCAATCTAGTAATACGGCAGAGCCGGAATATGGGTTACTAGGGTTTCACCTGTGCGAGTTGAGATTGTAGACTATTGTGGGGTGCCCTAAAGGCTTGTCCTAGGATGGCTTATATATATATCCGGCCTAGGGTTTACAGGAGAGACCTATCCGGCTACGACTAAGAGTCGGTTACAAAGTACATCTTGAACTACAAGTAACATAACATGGCTATGTCGGACTAGACTCCATCTCTTCTCCTTGACTGGGCCGCCCGTGAAGCAAAGCTCTAACCCGAAGTGGGCCACCCTGGTTAGTGAGGCGCAGTGAGGATACCTAGAAAGTATATCCCCAACAGCAGCCCCCGGAAGACTCCAAGATCCAGAGTAGGATTTCATCATCGTCTAGCTTGATCCATCTTCGGCTTGTAGAATCTTTAAGGGTTCCCGAAACTTCAAAAGAAAGGATAGGATCCGGGTCTCAAAACGAGTCGGACCTATGAATACATTATTCGTGTTTCCATCTTGAAATTCAAACTAAGCCAGAACTTGGTCTCTGACGTAACCTAACATCATTCAATGTCAAGTCACGTCACTAACAGACATTCCTGTCAGCACGACCGCTGGTGGGTCCGCCTTTCATGGAACCAAGGCGTCGTTTTAATGCGTGCACGGAGATCGAGGTGGCATAATCATCATGAGGAGGTTACCCAGCTCCTTCCATGATGCGTGGCATGATTACTGTTTATTTTGCATGAATCTTGACGCAAGTGAAGGATATAAGGGGATGAAATTTCTTCCTTCCTCCTCACCAGCGCTAGTTCCTCATCCTTCCTCTCGATGCTTCCTGTGAATAGAGCTCCTTTGCCTTCCCCAAATCTCACAGCGTCGCCCATCCCAGGTCACCGGTGCCCAAAAAATGGCTGAGGCCTCATCTTCTGCTGTGGCGGTGACGGCGGCGATAGCACCTGCGGCAGAGAAGGAGAAGTTCCACGGGGTCTAGATCTCGTGCGTCCTTGATGACGCCAAGCTCCGTGTCATCAAGAGTGAAGGTCTCCTCTGCACTTGCGACTGGCGGAGTGGCTTCGGACAAACCGTCCCCACCCCTAACATCGACGAGCGAGTGCACTTCGGCACCCACCTCGACAGAGGTTTGAGATTTCCTCCCTCGGGCTTCTTCTCTAAGGTCATAGATCAATACGGAGTACAACTTCACCATCTTCCCCCAAACTCTATTTTAGAAATGAGCGCTTATGCCTCTTTGTGTGAGGGGTATCTCGGTATTAGGCCGAGTCCCATTCTCTTATGGTATTTGATACATCGTAAACGTATCTATAATTTTTGATGTTCCACGCTTGTTTAGTATCTACTTTCTTATGTTTTGTTCATACTTTGAGGTGTTTTAATACATTTTCTAGAACTAACCTATTAACAAGATGCCACAGTGCCAGTTGCCTATTTTTTGCTATTTTTGGTTCATAAAAGCTAGTAAGGAAATATTCTCGGAATTGGACGGGACAAAAGCGAAAGTCAATATTTTACCTGAAGCAACACGGAGTCCGGAGGGGAGACGAAGTGGCGCACTAGGGCGGCCACACCTAGTGGTGGCGCGGCCTGGGGGTGGGGGGTGGGGGGGGCGCCACCAGGGGTTTGGCCCCTGGTGCTCCTCCGACCTTGCCGTTCCGCCTCTAAAAGCCTCCTGGGATGAAAACCCTAAGGACCGGATCAAAAACCCAATCATAACTCCATGAAAGAGTCTGTAGCCGCCGCCATCTTGATCCCTAGATCAGGGGGGGGGATCTGAAGCTCTTCATGGCACCCTGCCGGAGGGGAAAGATCACCTTGGAGGCCTTCTTCATCACCATGACTGCCTCCGATATGATGCGTGAGTAGTTCATCCTTGGACTATGGGTCCATGTAGTAGCTAGATGGTTGGTTCTCCTCCTTTGTGCTATCATGTTTAGATCCTGTGAGCTCCGTTCATGATCAAGATCATCCATTTGTAATCTTACATGTTGTTTTTGGGGGGATCCGATGGATATTGAGATGCCATTTCAGATTGATTATTGATTCTATCATGTCTATGTTATTTGTGATCTTGCATGCTTTCGGTTGTTAGTAACTATCTTGGCCAAGTAGATGCTAGCAACTCCAAGAGGGAGTATTTATGCTTGATAATGGGTTCATGCCTCTAGTAATCTGGGGAAGTGACAGGAATCTCTAAGGTTGTAGATGTGTTGTTGCTAATAGGGAGAAAACAACAATCCTTTGTCCATGGGACAATCGTATTATTTACTTTACACACTTTGCTTAATGCAATTATCTGTTGCTTGCAACTTAATACTGCAGGGGGTTCAGATGATAACCTGAAGGTGGATTATTAGTCATAGATGCAGTTGGATTACGGTCTATGTATAATGTTGTAATGCCCAATCAAATCTCATAGGAGTCAAGATGATTAGTATATGCATGGTATGCTTTCTCAAATCTGTTAATTTCCCCACTGTAATTTGTTCACCCAACATGCTATTTATCTTAAGGAGAATCACCTCTAGTGAACTATGGACCCTAGTCCATTCTTTTATCATTGATATACCATCTACTATTTACTTTTTACTGTTTACTTTCTACAACCAATTACTATCTTCCACACAATATGTTTAATCCTTTGTTTTTAGCAAAACCAGTGAGATTGACAACCTCACTGTAAGTTGGGGAAACGTTCTGCGGTTGTGTTGTGCAGGATTCCAAGTTGGTAACAACACCTTGGAGTTGTTTCCTTGCTCCTACTGGTTCGATAACCTTGGTTTCATAACTGAGGGAATCTTGCTGCCGTGCTCATCATACCTTCCTCTTGGGGTTCCCAACGAGCTCAACGTATCCTGAGCCATCAAGCCTTTTTTTGGCGCCGTTGTCAGGGAGTTAAGGACAGCTTCACAAGGGGAGTCCCTCACAACCAATCTCTTTACTTTGTTTTTTGTTTTTCTTAGTTTATTTCTACTTTGTTTGCTTGTTTCTTTTTTATCAAAAACACAATTTTTTTAGTTCTTTCTATAGTTGTCACCTCGTTCTTAGCTCACCATGTTAATCCCTAAGTTCACCCTGAAAGACCTTTCAATAGGTAGTAGTTCCATAATTGGTAAAGATAATATTGAGGAATTCTTTAATCATGTTAGCAAGCATGAGGATATTGAGAATAGATCTTTAGCAGAACTTGCTCCAAATTATGTTGTTGCAGCTTCTTTAGTTCACATGTTGGAAGCTAGGTTTGTTAACCTTAACCCCATGATGCAAGTAAAGTTTCTTAAACTTAAAGATATTGAGGATATTGAAAAGAGAGATTTCATTCTAGAAACTTTGCTTAAGGAATTCTATGATGTTGCTAAGGAGGCTAGAAAAGTATTTGATCATTTTAATATGCTAGGCTCATGTGTAGATGTTATTGGTACACTAGAAAAGAAAGACAAAACCAAACCCAAGGTAGAAGAAATTAAAATACCAATACATTTTAAACTTATAGGAATGCATGAAGCCTTAGAAAAGAATTTTGATTGGATTGTTCCTGAAAACCCGTTTGATGAAAATAGTGAACCCAAGAGTATTGAGAGAGTATCCTCTAGAACTTATTTGGATGAGATACATTGCCTTGTTGAAGATATTTCTGGTATTGATCTTGATGCTTCTTCATTTTAAAACACTTGAATCTTGCTTCTTATGCCTAGCTCAAAGGCGTTAAAGAAAAGCACTAATTGGGAGATAACCCAAATTTTTATTCAGTAAGTTTTTTGTTTTATTGAGTCTTGGAAGTTATTGCCTCAGTAATAACCTCTCCTTATCCTTTTTGTGTGGTTTTTGTGCCAAGAATAACCTCTAATGAGAGAGAAGTAAGACTTGGGAAAGTTGTTGTCCCGAAACAGATTTTTGTGCTTCACTGTAAAAATTCTTGAAAATCCCTGTAAGTCGAATTGAGCTGAAATTTTTTGTGTTTATGCCCCGAGTTGTTATATAACTTTCGTTAGCTTAACACTTTTCGATTTGAGCAACATAAGGTCTTCGAAAAAATCGATTTTTACCTGCTGGTCTATTTTGACAGATTTCTACCATTATTTGCATTTGCCTCTTAATCTCTTTCTCTTTGAGTTCTCGCTAATTACTTGAACTTTTAAAAGGAATTGCTACAGTAGCTTGTGTTTTTATGGAAATTTTACTTGTGTTGAAACTGAACCGAAAGACTTATTATCTTGAGTACACTAATGTTGCTAATGAAGATTGTGTGAAGTTTTGTATCAAGAAAAATTTTCAAGTGTAGGGAAGAACAATGTGATGAGATGAAGTATGGACAAAAGCTCAAGCTTGGGGATGCCACCTGTGTCACCCCAAGAAATATTCAAGAAGTACAAGCGTCAAAGCTTAGGGATGCCCAAGGCATCCATCTCAGGTTTTCTTCCAAACAGTTCATTTTTATTGTTTCATGCACAGTTGTGTTGTTCTTGGAGTGTCTTTGTTTTTTGTCTTTAGTTTTCTTTGGTTTGCTTAAATAAATTGGTTAGACCCCCACATTCATACATAGTTTCAAATAAGTTGATTTGGATTGGAAAAGAGTAGGAATTTTCATGCTTATAAGTGGTATGAAAGGAGTTTTGTTTTGACTGTGGTCTAGTGTTTATCATGTTATGTTTGATATTGCTTTGACTTTATGCTTTGTAATTATTGCTGCAGCATGACTTGTTCCAAACAATTGAGATTGGTTAATGTGCCTTGAAAGAATCATGCGTTGTTTTAGAATACAAAAGCATAATATTGTGGTATTCTCCTTTGATGCTTTATTTGGGTTGACTTGGCGCATGCTCACACCATGTTAAGATTATACCAGTCACCTTAGCCTCTATTATCATTTAGTTTTCGACTTGTAATATCACTTTATGCTTTAATTAATAATGTTTTGTTGCTTTGCAAGATTATGGCCATTATTGCTCTCTTAGTTGGTCGCTCCTAGTCTTTTGCTAGCCTCCACATGTACGAAGTATGAGTTCCACTCATGCATCCAACTCCAAATAAAACCAAGTTATTCCAAAGAGTCCACCATACCTACCTATTAGCATTATTGCTATTCCAAGTATATTCATGTTTTTATCTACCTTCCTAATTAAACTTGTTATGTGAAAATTAGTGATTAAAGCTCTCACAAACTTGATGGCACACTTTACTTTCTTGCACCTAATAAACTTGAACCATTGTTTCCATCTATGTTGTGTATATGCTTGTGCTTTATAAGTTGTGGATTAGCAGAACCATGTTACCATGGGGAATGCTTTCAACATTGCACTTTATTTAGTTGATATCATGTTCTTTTGCTTATGGATCCCGGCGGTGTGAAATAAAAGGGGAGCTTGTAAGCTCATGGAGTTTGTATATTTGTTAGAGAAACGCCTGGACGGCTAGCCTAAGCCATGCCTAGTCATGGTGAAAACTTGCAGCATAACAATATTGAGAAATCTGTGAAGCATCCTCAATAAAAACCTATGAAAATAGCAAATAAAAAGATCGCTGAGATGCTCATTGTCTGTTGCCTTGTCATTTTGATATGGGATAGCTCCTGTATCATGGGGCAAGGGGTACCCCCGTTGGTGGTTCTCTATGATACACATGTACTTACAATGACAAGAACTCACTCGTGACTAAAGTTGAGTAGCATGAGGTTCGGTAGTCTTAAGCAAGGGGCATGAGATTTTCAACTTATAACTTGTCAAGCATATCCTCATATTTGTGTCACTTTAACCTTAATCACCTAAAGATGCTTATGATAGGGGCAATGAGAGTTGAAAGCTAATAAGTACCAGAATTTTTGGAAGCTCTTTATGAGACTTGAATCCCTGCTTCCTTCTATGAAGGGCCTTTCTTTTTTACTTTTATGTTGAGTCTCCATCTTCTATCTTTATGCACCAATTGAGAGAGCATAGTGATCATTCTTAGTTTAATATGCATTGCCCAAAATTTGTTGATTGATTCATAACTTTCATATTGCTTGTTCTTAAATTATTTGTATCTAGTCACCCTTATAAACTTTGAAGGTGTCCTATGCATTTATGTTTTGCTATACCATGAGGGACAAGCTGAATACCATTCTTATTATGTTTTCTATATGTGAAACAAACAAACGTCTTTCAAAGCATTGTTATTCATGAATCTTTTGTTTGTACCTTTTCATGTTACAACATAGTTGCTATGTCTTATTGTTAGAACTATATCTTCATGTCAATGTTAGAGTACTATGATCCCAGCTATCAATGTTTTACAAATACTTAGATCAAGATTGTGATGGTGCATGTCACCTCAAAAATTATTCTTTTTCGTCACTAACCTACTCGAGGACGAGCGGAGTTAAGCTTGGGGATGTTGATATGTCATAAACGTATCTATAATTTTTGATGTTCCATGCTTGTTTAGTATCTACTTTCTAATGTTTTGTTCATACTTTGAGGTGTTTTTATACATTTTCTGGAACTAACCTATTAACAAGATGCCATAGTGCGAGTTGCATGTTTTCTGCTGTTTTTGGTTTCAGAAAAGCTAGTAAGGAAATATTCTCGGAATTGGACGAGACAAAATCCAAAGTCAATATTTTACCCGAAGCTAAACGGAGTCTGGAGGGAAGACGAAGTGGCACACCAGGGCGGCCACACCTGGTGGCAGCGCGGCCTGAGGGGCGCGCCACCAGGGGGTGTGGGCCCCCTGGTGCTCCACCAACCTTGCCCTTCTGCCTATAAAAGCCTCCCGGGATGAAAACCCTAAGGACCGGATTCAAAACCCAATCAGAAATCCACAGAAGAGTCTGTAGCCGCCTCCATCTCGATCCCTAGATCGGGGGAGGGGGATCCGAAGCTCTTCCCAACACCCTGCCAGATGGGAGAGATCACCCTGGAGGCCTTCTTCATCACCATGACTGCCTCCGGTGTGATGAGTGAGTAGTTCATCCTTGGACTATGGGTCCATGTAGTAGCTAGATGGTTGGTTCTCCTCCTTTGTGCTATCATGTTTAGATCTTGTGAGCTCCGTTCATGATCAAGATCGTCTATTTGTAATCTTACATGTTGTGTTTACGGGGATCCAATGGATATTGAGATGCTATTTCAGATTGATTATTGATTCTATCATGTCTATGTTATTTGTCATCTTGCATGCTTTCCGTTGTTAGTAACTATCTTGGCCAAGTAGATGCTAGCAACTCCAAGAGGGAGTATTTATGCTCGATAGTGGGTTCATCCCTCTAGTAATCTGGGGAAGTGACAGGAATTTCTAAGGTTGTAGATGTGATGTTGCTACTAGGGAGAAAACGTCAATCCTTTGTCCATGGGACAATCATATTGTTTACTTTAGACACTTTGCTTAATGCAATTATCTGTTGCTTGCAACTTAATACTGGATGGGGTTCGGATGATAACCTTGAAGGGTTCGTAGCATAGAAAACAAAAAAATTCGTATGATGAGAACTATACGCCAAGATCTATCTACTAGATACAAGCAACGGGTGGATATACATCCATGGAGAACTTACCCTCGAAGACAACAAAGTTTTTTTAACGAGTAGGAACTCATGGATGATGTAGTCGTACGCTTGCCGATCTCAGGATCGTGTGGAAGTCCTAGCGCCGCAAACCAGCAGCACATCTACACTCGCACACACGTTCAGGCCACCGAACAACCTCCGCCTCCATGCTCCAATGATGCAGCGGAAGCAGCAACTCCTTCCAGACGAAATGCCACCGAGAACATGTATCTCGCTAATCTGAGACCATGGGGAAATAATAATTGAGGGGGAGAGATATCCTTCATGAGGAGGTGTATGGAATAAGGGTGAGAGGGGTGGCCTTTTATAGGAGGAGGAGGGGGTACCCCCTCCATGACCGGCGCCCCATGGAGGTGACCCCTCACCTCCCCCATTCATGCGGTGGTAACTCCCTCCACATTAAAATGCCCCTTCACATTCTCTTTCAAAGTCTCCCCTTTAAATGCATTAAATTTCTCCAAATTTAATGTTCTCTCATTTAATAAAACTCTTTTATTAAATTTATTCAGAATTTTGTTAATTACTTTAATTAACAAACATTCACATAAAACCGCTTGCAACATTTCAATATAACATGCAGAACCAATTTCTGCAATTTCACCCGAAACAGTTTCAGTGTCTATTGAAATAATTCCAGCGCTTTGCAATTCATTTGTCTGAAACACATTTGCTCCAAATGGTGTTGGTGTCACTTAAGTGTGTCACCCTACGGTTCGTGAATAATGCAGACATGATCGAGACCCCTCTCAGATCAATAATCAGAAGCGGGACCTGGAGATCCATACTTACTCCTACACATTCTACGATGACTTCTGTGATCGTGAGAACCTTTAACATTAGTAACTGAATCCCTTTGTCTCGTGATATATTACATGTCCGAGATTCGATCATCGGTATCTCCATACCTAGTTTGATCTCGTTACCGACATGTACTCTTTTCTTGTTCCCATGATATAACATTCTAGTGATCTTATCACTTGCTTGCAAGCTAACCAATGTGATATCACCGGGAGGGCCCAGAGAATATCTATCCGTCATCGGGATGGACAAATCCCACTCTTGATCCATGAGTTTCTACATAACACTTTTGTAGCACTGAACCCACCTTTATAATCACCCTTTCACGGTGTGACGTTTGATGTTATCAAGATACTCTTCCAGTATTAGTGATTAATATGATCTCATGGTCTAAGGACTAGGATTACTTTGTTAGATGTTATAGAAATATAAACACAATGACTTTGATCGTAACGCTATACTTCGGATGAATGTTCATCACATCATTCCACTAATGTTGTGACCTCGTTATTAACAACATCCAATGTCCATGATTAGGAAACCTTGATCATCTTGTTAATCAACGAGCTAGTTTATAAGAGAGGCATAACTAGGAACTTTCTTTTTGTTTATTAAGCACACATGCATTAACGTTTCCAAATTAATACAATTATAGCATGCAAAATAAACATCTATCATATACTTGGAATATGTATAATAACAACTTTATTATTGCCTCTCAGGGCATATTCCCTTCAGTCTCCCACTTGCACTAGAGACAACAATCTAGTTACATGGTGACAAATCTAACACCCATGGAGTTCTGGTGTTGATCATGTTTTGCTCTAGGGAGAGTTTTAGTCAACGGATCTGCTACATTGAGATCCGTATGTACTTTACAAATCTTTATATCTCCATCCTTGACATGCTCACAGATGGAGTGAAACCGACGCTTAATATGTTTGGAATTCTTGTGAGACCTTGGTTCCTTTGCATTGGCTATGACTCCATTGTTGTCACAATAGATCACCATTGGATCCAACGCACTAGGAACATAATCCTAACTGATTTTAGCATCGCTATGAGAGAGAATGTCTCATCGTAGTCAACTCCTTGAATTTGTCGAAACCCTTTTGCAACAAGTCGGGCTTTATAGAAAGTTACATTACCATTAGCATCCGTTTTTCTTTTGAAAATCCATTTATTCTCAACGGCCTTTCGGTCATGAGGTAAGTCCACCAAGGTCCAAACCTAGTTTATGTACATGGATTCCATCTCGGATTTCATGGCTTCGAGCCATTTGTTGGAATCCGGGCTCATCATCGCTTCTTCATATGTCGTAGGGTCATCCATTTCATCAACCATGAAATTCACAACAGGATTCCCATACAGCTCAGGAGCTACACGTGTCCTGCTTGACCTACGAGGTTCGGTAGTGTCCTATTTCGGACTTTTATGATCATTATCATTAGTTCCTTCTTCATTTGGTGAAGTCAACTCCGGAACGACTTCTGGTGCTGCGCTACTCGCCATTTCATGAAGAGAAGGTTCAATAACCTCTTCGAGTTCTACCTTTCGACTACTCACACCTTTCGCGAGAAACTCTTTCTCTAGAAAGGATCCATTCTTGGCAACAAAATCCTTTCCCTCGGATCTGTGATAGAAGGAATACCCAATTGTTTCTGTAGGGTATCCTATGAAGACACATTTTTCCACTCTGGGTTCAAGTTTATCTGGCTGAAGTTTCTTCACATAAACATCGCATCCCCAAACTTTAAAAAATGACAGCTTAGGTTTATAAAAATTGTTTCCAAACCATAATTCATACGGTGTCATGTCAACGGATTTAGACGGTGCCCGATTTCAAGTGAATGCAGCGGTTTCTAGTGCATAACCCCAAAATGACAGTGGCAAGTCAGTCAGAGACATCATAGATCGAACCATATCCAATAGAGTACGATTACGACGTTCCGACACACCATTACGTTGTGGTGTTCCAGCAGGCATGAGTTGTGAAACTATTCCATACTCTTTCATGTGTGTGCTAAACTCGTAACTTAGATACTCAACTCCACGGTCAGACCGCAGAAATTTGATCTTTCTATTACGATGATTTTCCACTTCATTTTGAAATTCTTTGAACTTTTCAAAGGATTCAGATTTGTGTTTCATCAAATAGATATACCCATATCTACTCAAATCATCCGTGAAAGTAACAAAATAACGATATCCACCTCGCGCCGACACACTCATTGGACCGCATACATCCATATGTATGATTTCCAATAAATCTATCGCCCGTTCCATTGAACCAAAAAACGGCGTTCTAGTCATCTTGCCCATAAGGCATGGCTCACATGTATCAAATGATTCAAAATCAAGTGATTCCAAAAGTCCATCAGAATGGAGTTTCTTCATTCATTTAACGCCAATATGACCTAGACGGCAGTGCCACATATATGCAGAAATATCATCATTAAGTTTAATCCTTTTAGCATCAACATTATGGATGTGCGTATGAGTACTATCAAGATTCAACAGAAATAAACCATTCATCACGGGTGCATGACCATAAAAGATATTATCCATATAAATCGAACAACCATTGTTTTCGGATTTAAACGAGTAACCAAATCGCATCAAACAAGATCTAGATATAATGTTCATGCTCAGTGCATGCACCAAATAAAAATTATTTAGGTTTATAACTAATCCCGATGATAGGTGGAGAGGTAGCGTTCTGATGGCGTTCACATCAACTCTTGATCTATTGCTGACATGCATCTTGACCTCACCCCTTGCTAGCGGTCGCTTGTTCCGCAACCCTTGATTCGAGTTACATATGTTAGCAACCGAACCGGTATCAAATACCCAGGTGCTACTGCGAGTACTAGTCAAGTACACATAAATAACATGTATATCATATATACCTTTGTTTGCCTTGCTGGCTTTCTTGTCCGCCAAAAACTTGGGGCAGTTGCGCTTCCAATGGCTAGTCCCCTTACAATAGTAGCACTCGGTATCAGACTGAGGGCCAGCCCATGATTTCTTTTCAGGCGCAGCAACAGATTTGTCGCCCTTCTTTCCCTTCTATTTACCCTTCTTGTCTTTCTTGAAACCAGTGGTTCTATTGACCATCAACACTTGATGTTCTTTCCTAATCTCCAGTTCTGCAGTTTTAAGCATTAACAGAAGCTCGGGGAGAGTCTTCTTCATGCCCTGCATGTTATAGTTCATCACGAAGCTCTTGTAGCTAGGTGGCAGAGATTGGAGAACATGATGTATGCCTAAGTCAATGGGAATCGTTATTCCCAAGGACACAAGCTTATCGGCGTACCCAGACATTTTGAGTACGTGCTCACTTACGGAGCTGTTCTCTTCCATCATGCAGCTAAAGAAATTTTCTGCAGCATTATAACTCTCTACGGCAGCATGGGTATCGAAAATCATTTTCAATTCACCCATGGTATCAAAGGCATTGCCATTTTCGAAACGCTTTCGAAGTTCTGGCTCTAGCCCATACAGTATGCCGCAATGAATTAAGTTGTGGTCCTCCTGACGAGTCACATAGACATTCTTTTCTTTGTCAGGGGCACCAGGAGCTGGTCGGGGCCCTAGCGGCGCTTCTAGCACATATTGCTTTTGTGCAGCAGAGAGGAGAATCCTCAAATTCATAGCCCAGTTGGTGAAGTTGCTACCATTTCCAACAAGTTTCTCTTTCTCCATGAACACATTGAGATTAAAAGTAGGTGGTGCCATCTACAACATAATTTGTAAAGGTTATTTAGACTAAGTTTATGATAGATTGAGTTCAACTAAACTCCCACTCAAAAACAACATCCCTCGTGTCTTTTTGGTGATTACATGAACCAAATCCACTACACCAAGTCCGATCATCACGTGAGTCGATGTAGCTTCAAAATCGAGCATCTAAATGGGCATCATATCAACTATATGACTCATGCTTAACCTTTCGGTCCGTGTTCCGAGGCCATGTCTGTACATGCTAGGCTCGCCAAGTAAGAACCTTAGTACTCGCGTGTGTAAAACTGTCTTACACCCGAAATATGATCATGGATTCAAGTACAACCGATCATCACGTGTTGTCTTGAAACGACGAAACATAAACGGTGCATACTAAAGGAAGAACACATTTTTATCTTGATATTTAAATGAGGGATCGTCTTATAACGCTACTAAAATGTCAAACTAGCAATATAAGATGCGAACATCATATGTGTAAAGTGAAATGATATGGTTCTTGCATTTGATCACTATCATATGCATCACGGTATGATCTCTATCATTCCTTTCTGTGTAAGGCCAAGGTCTATGGAACTTACACGTTAAGTGTGTTGTAAGAGTATCAACTATACATCAACTTACAACATTACCATATCATGACACAAGCCCAGCAATGATCTAAACTAGACACCTCTAAAATATCAATTGCAAGTTTTACGTGGCTTAGGGCTTTCGGAGATAGAACATGGAACCACAACGAGGATAATCAAGTTATTAGCAACTCGTTGTAAATCAGATATTGACTATAGTAGGAGAGACAGACACCCGCCAGCCACTTATGCAAAACTAGTTGCATGTCAGTCGCCGAACCGGTCTCATGTGCGATGGCATGTAAGGTTGGTCCGGGCCACTTCATCCCACTATGCCACCAATATCCAAAATACATGAAAGATGCAATAACGTGATCATCATCGCCCACATATAAGCATATGTGTACTACCCGTGCAAAGCGCCTATGCATAGATCAGGCTCTGATGCCACTGAAGAGTTCGCAGCATAGAAAACAAAAAAATTCCTACGATGAGAACTATACGCCAAGATCTATCTACTAGATACAAGCAATGGGTGGATATACATCCATGGAGAACTTACCCTCGAAGACAACAAAGTTTTGTTAACGAGTAGGAACTCATGGATGATGTAGTCGTACGCTTGCCGATCTCAGGATCGTGTGGAAGTCCTAGCGCCGCAAACTAGCAGCGCATCCGCACTCGCACACACATTCAGGCCACCGAACAACCTCCGCCTCCTCGCTCCAGCAATGCAGCAGAAGCAGCATGGAGGTGACCCCTCACCTCCCCCATTCATGTGGTGGTAACTCCCTCCACATTAAAATGCCCCTTCACATTCTCTTTTAAAGTCTCCACTTTAAATGCATTAAATTTCTCCAAATTTAATGCTCTCTCATTTAATAAAACTCTTTTATTAAATTTATTCAGAATTTGTTAATTACTTTAATTAACAAACATTCACATAAAACCCCTTGCAACATTTCAATATAACATGCAGAACCAATTTCTACAATTTCACCCGAAGAGTTTCAGTGTCTATTGAAATAATTCCAGCGCTTTGCAATTCATTCGTCTGAAACACATTTGCTCCAAATGGTGTTGGTGTCCCTTAAGTGTGTCACCCAACGGTTCGTGAATAATGTAGACATGATCGAGACCCCTCTCAGATCAATAATCAGAAGCGGGACCTGGAGATCCATATTGACTCCTACACATTCTACATGAATTTTGTGACTGTGAGAGCCTTTAACATTAGTAACTAAATCCCTTTGTCTCGCGATATATTACATGTCCGAGATTCGATCATTGGTATCTCCATACCTAGTTTGATCTCGTTACCGACATGTACTCTTTTCTCGTTCCCGTGATATAACATTCTAGTGATCTTATCACTTGCTTGTAAGCTAACCAATGTGATATCACCGAGAGGGTCCAGAGAATATCTATCTGTCATCTGGATGGACAAATCCCACTCTTGATCCATGAGCTTCTACATAACACTTTCGTAGCACTGAACCCACCTTTATAACCACCCTTTCACGGTTTGACGTTTGATGTTATCAAGATACTCTTCCAGTATTAGTGATTAACATGATCTTATGGTCTAAGGACTAGGATTAATTTGTTAGATGTTATAGCAATATAAACACAATGACTTTGATCGTAATGCTATACTTCGGATGAATGTTCATCACATCATTCCACTAATGTTGTGACCTTGTTATTAACAACATCCAATGTCCATGATCAGGAAACCTTTATCATCTTGTTAATCAACGAGCTAGTTTATAAGAGAGGCATAACTAGAAACTTTCTTTTTGTTTATTAAGCACACATGTATTAACGTTTCTAAATTAATACAATTATAGCATGCAAAATAAACATCTATCATATACTTGGAATATGTATAATAACAACTTTATTATTGCCTCTCAGGGCATATTCCCTTCAAACCTGAAGGTGGATTATTAGTCATAGATGCAGTTGGATTATGGTCTATGTATAATGTTGTAATGCCCAATCAAATCTCATAGGAGTCAAGATGATTAGTATATGCATGGTATGCTTTCTCAAATCTGTAAATTGCCCCGCTGTAATTTGTTCACCCAACATGCTATTTATCTTAAGGATAATCACCTCTAGTGAACTATGGACCCCAGTCCATTCTTTTATCATTAATATACCATCTACTATTTACTGTTTACTATTTAATTTCTGCAAGAAATTACTATCTTCCACACAATACATTTAATCCTTTGTTTTCAGCAAAACCAGTGAGATTGACAACCTCACTGTAAGTTGGGGCCAAGTTCTGTGGTTGTGTTGTGCAGGATTCCAAGTTGGTAACAACACCTTGGAGTTGTTTCCTTGCTCCTACTGGTTCGATAACCTTGGTTTCATAACTGAGGGAAACTTGCTGCCGTGCTCATCATACCTTCCGCTTGGGGTTCCCAACGAGCTCAACGTATCCTGAGCCTTTAGTATTACTTTCATACCCGGAGAAATTCTATCACCACCGGTAATCCTTATATTATCGGAACTCTTAGATTTTCTGTTAGGAGAGAGCGAGTCTATCCTAGGATTAAGGCTAGCGAGTCGGTGAAACAATGGCCGTCCATGTTCTTTTACCATAAGGACAAACCGGCTCCCGACAAAACAACTGCTTTGCCGGTTTTCGTTGATGGCGCCACCATGCCCCAAGAGTCCTAGGACGTAGATCCTCCGGCTCTCACTGATGATCTGCTTCTTGCTAAGAGGTGGATCGAATATCTGATGAAGCACAAGGGTCTGAAAGGATCCGATTTAATCCACTGCTGGCTGGCGCGCCGGATCCAGCCTCTCCAATATCATGGCGACCGGCTTATGCACTCCATCACTAGGACCAAGACGGACTATGTAGCATCCCAATTGTCTAACAATTGTAATGCTACTTGTCCTAGTAAGATATTGGCCACTTCATATATATTATTGTTGCATCATAATTATATCATGCTCATGCCATCATGCCACCTTGCATTTGAGCATCATATTAAATCCCTTTTCTTTTGGTTCTTCTATCATATGCATTATTAATTGTAATTGCCTCTTGATATTGTATTTGGTTATTGATATATTGTTCAAATGCCCAAGTTGAGTTGGGGGCATATCGTTTATTTCCATTCCACCACCTTTCTCTTCCACCACTTTATAATTCCACCATCCTACTAGACCATGAGCTTGTGTGTCTTTATTTTGGTTTTATCTAGCTCATGGGAAATAGGGTGGGTCTAATCCTACTTATCCTTTGCTTGGCCTTTATTCCACTTATGGGAAATGCATGAGAATAATGCCATAATAGTATTATTGTTTTCACAAAATAAATCATGGCATTATTATTTTGCATGGGCCATGCACAATTCTTCACCACCTTTTACTCCTTTGGTTTTTCTTTTGGGTTAATGGATCCTATCTTGGGGAAACCATCTCCTACCATTCCACCTCTCCATATCTCAACCATATCTCTTTCTTTTATTTAATTTCTTCAAGCATGATCATATGTGACTTTTTCCACCTAATTCTTTTCTTCCTCTTTCTTTCTTGTTTCTCTTCCACATTAGCTCATGCAAGATCAAGCCCTATGGTTCTTCTTGGTATGGCCTCTTAAACAAATTAAAATCTAAATACCTAAAACCACCTAACCTAGCTATTTTCTCTCTCTCTCTCTCTCTCTCTCTCTCTCTCTAATTTCTCCTAACCCTAATTCTACTAAACCCTAACCTTCTCCCATCTCTCTCACTTACTCTCCCTCTCTCTCTAACCTGCTGAGCAACACCCCAGCTACCTACCCCAAACCTAGACAAAACCCTAACCCGAGCCATGCCCCATTTAACCCTAGCCGAGCTACCCCTCCCTCTCTTCTCTCTTCCTGACCCGAGGGCCCCCTCCTCCAGCCGAGCCCTCCCTGCCTGTCCCTCTCTCCCGGCCCTGGTCCACCTGCAGCCCCAGGTCGAGCCCCAGCCCGGCCGAGCACGTGCTCGAGGAAGAAAAGGAGAGAAAGGTGGCACCGAGGACACCTTTATCTCTGCCGTGCCCCGCCTGCCTTCCTCCTCTCTCCCTCTCGTTTTCCCTCGCCCACACGCCTCTCTGGCCTCTCCCAGATCTGCCCGAGCCGCCCCCTTCTTCTCCTTCTTCCTCTCCGACCACCACACCCGACGCCGGTCGCCGCCAGCACCACCTCGTCCTCGACGCTCCAGCCGGCGTGCTTGTCGTGGAGGTGGCCTGGGAGACCGAGAGGACCGCCCTGCTGCTCCCCGTACTCGCCGATGTGGACGAGAAGTCCATCACCGCCGGATCGTGCGCCTCGCCGTCCGAAACCCTAACTCCGGGGAGCGTCAGCGTCCTCGCCGCTCCGGTGCCTCTCCGCCCGATCCGACCACACCAGCCATCCCGCGGTGAGCCCCTCTCTCTCTCCCTGACATGCTCCGCCTTGCCGTATCGCCCTAGCGCCGCTGTTGCTTTTGTCGAGCGCTCTCAGTGCGCGCCGCTCGCCGGCATCTGCAGCCTCCCCGCGCCGCGCCACACCCTATCTAAGCCCCAGACCCTTCCCTGTCAACTCCCCTCGCCCTACCGCACTGGCTAGCCCCTCCGCGCGCACTCCCGCGACCCGGGATCGAATCCCCGCACGCGTCGCGCGCCGAATTTCCTTGCCAGATGGTGGAGACGAAGAACAGTACCGGGCTGTGGTAACTTTGCAGTTAGCCCCCCCTTTTTATTCCGCTCGCAACCCGCGCTCCTAGCGACCCCACCAGTCAGCCGCGCTAGTACATTTTGCAGGAAAGCCCCTCTGCTTTTTCCGGCGTAACCCGCGCTCCAGCCCCAGCCCCACCTGTCAGCCCCTGCCTTCCTCACCGCTGACACGCGGGCCTGCGCCAGTTGGCCCCGCCTGTCCGCCTCAGTGGCTAGCCCAGCCCGCGGTGGAAAAAGGTTTTTCCGCGTGCGTGGCCCAGTCAGCGCAAGGCCCACCCATCAGTGACTAGGGCTGATTTCGCCTGAGTGACAAAAGTATTTTCCGGCTGTCTATTTTATTTAAATATTTTCCAAATTGATTTAAATTCAAATTCAATTCAGATTCAAATAATTTTTTTAAAATACAAATCCAAATAATACATATAATATATGTTTTGGAATCAGAAAAATGTGAGGAATTCAAATATGCCATTCAAAATAATGTTTGAACACTTAAAAATTTCGAGATGATTAAAATTACAATAAAATGCCCTTTTCCTTATTTAATTAATAACTTTTGTTTTATAACTCCAAATTAGACAAATAATATGTCTAAATCGATCAGCGCGACGAGCCCGTTCTAATTATGTAGTCCTTGTTCTGAATCGAAGCATGCATCATGTTGTTAATAAAAATCTTAACTGTTTATGACAATAAAACTTGGTTAAATAAATAATAAAATGCTTTATTTCATGCATCCACACCTCACCTTTGCCATGCTACTTTAATGCCATGCAAATTGTGCATCATTCATCATGGCATGCTTGATTGCTTGTCGCATTTTAATTCATATGCTTGTGCACTTCATTTATGTTGGCCTTGTTTGTTTGGTTCTTCTTTGAATAGACGCCCAGCAGGAGAATTACCAGAATTCACATGAGTATTACCCAGATCTATCTCTCGCTTCAACTGAGCTGCCAGGAAAGCACTACCACATGCTTGCATACATACAGTACCTATTGCCTCTATCTTATTCTTGCATCATTGAGTCGCGATTGCTTTAAATTGAATCCCAAGTACTGCATTGCCTTTACTTTTAAACCCAACCGAAGCTTGTTCCTCCATCCCATCAGCCATTACTACAGGAGTTGTTTGAGCCATGCGAGTCGTAGAAAAGCATGTGTAGGGTATGTGAGTGTCTGAGGAATAACGAGGTACCTAAACAACATAACCTGAGTAGTAATGGGATAACTAATGAAAGAGGCACTGGTGAGCAATATCTGCTATTTGGTTTTTCATGCTCACTTGTGTCCCGTAGGACCCCGAGTACTTGATTCCTGTTCCTTGACTATTCGCACTATCCACATCCGGGAGGCCTTATGGACCCCCCTGAGCCAGAGCTTGATTCATTCTTATTTCTTGGGGCCACAATTAGTTTGGGGCTTTATTACTATTCTGTACTTATGCGATGTTATTGCTTTATTTAAGATTGTGCGAGGAGCACCTGTACTGTTTTGGATCGTGACACGTTTTCGCTGTATCGACAAGCCCAGTCACATTTTCGGGTTCCCAGTCGTTTACTGCCGTCCATACAAACCTTGGGTCCGTCTCGGAGCCGGCCAACTTCGTTGCGGGTAGCTTAATGGGGTGGCCCCCTGAAATATTTCTGAATCCTGTGATTGCTTTGTCGTGAATGCCTCGTTGGGTTTTGATTTGGTTTTTCCGAGGTTGATGGAGTGTGCGTTGCTATTCGTGCACCCCTGCAGGGTAAATCTTTCTGAAAGCCGTGTCCGCAGTTATGGACGACTTGGAGCACAGTTTCTCGATCATAGACAAGTATAACTAAAGTACCGCTTTTAAATTGACTAAGTACTTGACTAGTAAATAGTGCAATACTCATGGAATGATTAATAAAACTGCCAACGGATGATGGGGGTTGTTCGTTCGCTTCCTCGTTGGTAAGCGAGGAGGAGGATGGATCTGTTAATTATATTGTTATAACTGTTGTTCTTAATTCACGGACATCCGTCTATCATTGGTTAGGCGGATGGTTAGCGAGTATCTGTAGAATTGTTAGGTATTATCTTTTGCTGCAATTGCGTCACCCCAGGTTGTGTCCCCTTTAGCGGCATAAAGACTTGCTGAGTACCCCTAGGGTCTCACACGATAAATTGTTTGATTTAGATGAACAGGTGTACCCGCAAGATGGATACTGGGTGGAAGAGACAAATGATGTTGGCAACGATCATTCGGTGTTAAGATTCCGGGAACGGGGATCCGTGTGATCTGTGGGCGGGATGTGTTTATTTATGGGGCATCTTATGCCGATTTTCTTCTTGTCCGTATTCGGATCTTGTTTTCCGCTTCCGCCTGATACTCTGATGTGTGATGTATGAGGAGCTATCCTAAATTATTATATCTATCTAGGAGATTTGGATCTTGCCGTATGGCGTTGCAATATTTCTATTTCTTTTAGATGGAATGGCTCTAAGGACTATTGTATGTGGCTTGCATAAATACTCATTTGTGTATGTAGTTGATCCCTTCGCTTGCCGATTACGCCGCTCGTTCTTGTCCCGTTGTCTGGAAGTGGTTAGGACGGCCGAAAGGTCTACCGTGAGTGGCCCTGGGCCCCACCGTACTATTTTAACCACTTTCGTTCATCCATGCATTAACTAAGAGCGTAATTCACCGAGGTAGTTACAGACTATCTCCGGATCTGCTCCCGTCCTTACTCGGAAAGGGACTATGAGTCCCAAATCAAGTGGTTGATAAGGGAGCGGATCGAGAGGAAGATCTTGGAGCTGTCCTTGGACATGCATACAGCTGATGGTCCTGTGACACCAGTAATTTTTCCAGCAATAACTTGAATTATGTGTTCATCTATACATGACTATGTCTTTCTGCAATACTGAGATATTTCTTCTTTTCAGCTTGCTGACCTCCCTGAGTTGGAGCTTGCTCCTCTCGAGGGATATCCTCCTGAGCTCTCTCAGGATGATGGAGAACTTGTTCCATTGCCGGAGACTCTTACCCGAAAGCGTAAGACTCCGACGGTTTCCACTGGCACAAAGGAAGTGCCCATTGTGAAGAGGTAACTTTCCTCACAAGGTCTCTGTATTTTATTTCTCATTCTTTCTGAAGTGTAAAGATCTTTGTTCTATTACCTCCTCAGAGTTAAACAGCTCACCAAGGGCAAGGGGAAAGGAGGCTCGTCGAAGCCCTTGCGCCAGTCAAAGTTAAATTTGACTTCTCCTGCCATAGTGCCTCTGACTCCTTCCCCATAGCCTTCCACAACACCGGAGATTACTCCATCTCCGTCTGTCGCAGAAGATCCGGCTCAACATTCTGAGCCGACGAATCTTGGCTCGCAGACCAACGTCACCATGGTTGACTCGGCAGTTGATAAGGGTGAACCCTCAAAGGGTCATGATCCCTCAATAGAGGTTTTTACTGATAACCTTCTCACCAATCTGGGTATTGCCAAGCTTGGCATTACCCGGAAAACTGCAGAAGATATACAAAGGCTGGCTCACCAGTGCATGGAGAGCCAGAACATCAACGCTGAGGAAGAGGCACAAGAAGCAGAGGACATCAAGTATTCCGAACTTCTTGAGAAAATTCGTCTTCACGACGAGAAGCTGAAGGTCGGCGTGGCTCCGCCACCACCAATAATCCTGCTGACCCTCGCCGAGAAGGTTACCACCGAGGTGAACATGAGATTAAGCAAGCTTACTCATGAGCAATATGTAAGTCGGAATTCCAACCCACCTTATTCATTTAATTTCATATCATATCCTCTAGACCCCAAGCATGAAGTTGGATAGACAATCTGGATTTATGCTTTCATAGGATTCTAAAGAGCGAACTAGTATAGCCCCCCAAGGCTCGTGCTGATATTAGTTAAAATATTAGCCCGAGTCTTTAGTAGACTTGTGACTCTGGGTATTATTCTAACTTATAGAAAGTTAATGCTTATAACCAGGAATTATTGAAGAGTATTTGTAATAAGCGGAGAGAGATCAGAGCTCTCCGACTTGAAAATGCTCACTTAAAGGTATCCAAGGATGAGGCTGAAGGTAATCATTTCAGTCCTTAACCTTGCTCTTTTTGCTTTCATAGTCGAATTTCGTATTCAACTATTTTCTTTTGCTTACAACACTAGTCAAACAATCATGTGCAATGATTGAAGAGGCCGAGAATCTTAAGACCCTGGAGGTGGAGAACGCCGACTTACGTCGAGTGCTGAATAAGATTAAGGCGGATCACGAGTGCAACATTGCACAACTCCTCGAATTCTCCTCCATGGCCACCAAAGAATGTGATCGAAGGATCGCGACCTAGGATTAGAAAATCTCGAATATCAATGATGAATTATTCAGAGAAAAGTACATCACCGAAGCACTCCGGGCTGAACTCCAGAGCCTTAGGGTAGAGAAGACCAAAGTTGATGATGTCATCTTCGGTATGTTTCCTATTTTCTAACTTTCTGTTTTTACGAATCTAGGAGTTCAGATATATTTTCTGACCTTTGCTTTATATGCGCAGGTCCTCTGAACTTACTGGATTCTTCCTCCACCGAGTCTCACACCAACCAGCTTACACAAGTCGGCGATTTGCTTCACGATTTCCACCAATCTTTGGAGGATATTGGCGAAGTTCTCAAAGTTATGGACATGAATAGAATGTCCGCCTTTGAAGTGCGAGATAAGGCAAAGGAGATGCCTGAGCTCATCTAGGACTGGAATATGTCCTATGCGTGAACCGTAGCACAGAACACCCTCACCATGGTTATGAGCCACCATGGAAGCATGGAGATCTGGCAAGTAACCAGAGGTTATTCGACTATGGATGAAGACGGACATGAGAAAGACATCAAGGCCATTATGGACTCCTACGCCGGATATGGATGCCATGTAGTTGATCTGACCAGCTATGACACTCCTTTCTTCACTCGCGTGGAGACGCCACCTCCTCCTCCTGAAGAAACCGTATCAGATTTGAACGTCTCGGAAAGATATCAAGTTGAAGGCGATGTCTCCAGTGAGCCAGCAGCTCCTACCCCTTCGCCTGCATCATAAAGCATAAGAACAAACAATGTATCATTCTGAAACAATCGGGTTGTAAATAAGTAGTGTAATACTTTTGCTAGTGCTAAGATTTGCTGCTTCTATTTAGCACGTTTTGGCTTTATTTCGATGTTCTTGGAATGTTTACATAAGCACTTTTTGTTTTTCATATACTTATCGCTTATCTGGATTTCTGCCTCGTCCCTTTCCTGAGCCGGCCAACTTTCAACACGAAAACTTTGCCGAGCAACAGAGCTCAATTGCTAAACCAGTTTAAACTCAGAACAAAGCCGGCTTCCAGTACCAACAATTCACTACTCGGAAAATGCCCGCATCTGACAATCAGATAAAGAACCAAAGTATAAACTATAAAATTTAGATTTATACCCGAAGGTAGCATTTTTAGAATCGGAAATCTTAACCAGAACAAACATGAGCATAAAGTACTTTCAAGTATTCTGGGATTTTCAACTGTCTTAGAAAAATTTGGGGCAACAAATACTTTATTTCTTATCGAACATGTACACATATATGATTACAAAGAAAGAAAATTTAAGAATAAAAGGGACGTAGCTGAGAAATATTCCACGGTCTGTCTAATTCTTCCGGGTCTGTACTTCCTCCAGCTCTCTTTCTTTTCTTAGTAGCAGGCCTGAAAGGGAAATGGATGTCGCCTAGAGGGGGGGGGGGGTGAATAGGCGTTTTAAAATTATTACGGTTTAGGCTCTAATAAATGCGGAATAAAACTTAACGTTTAATTTATCAAGCCAAAACCTATATCCACTAGTTTCACTAAGTGCACCAACAACCTATGCTAAGCAAGACTAGCAACAAGGTGATAGCAAGATATAGTACTTCAAGCACGAAGGCTATCACAATGTAAATTGCATAGGTAAAGGGCTCGGTTGAGAGATAACCGATGGACGCAGAGACGATAATTTGTTTCCAGAAGTTCACTTCCAAAGAAGCTACGTCTCTGTTCGAGAGGTGCGGGGGCGCAATGAACTTCGAACGCTACAAATGGCTCACCTCGAGGTGTGGTGGCTCGATGCACACCCAACGCCACACAAGGCCTCACCAAGGATGCGAAGCCACGCAACTCACCGACGCCACAAAAGGCTCACCCTATTCTCCCGTGAGCTCGCCACAAAGGCCTACTCACGTTCCACTATGGGACACTTGAGGGCGGTCACCGAACCCGTACAATGCTTGGGGCAATCTCCACAACTCAATTGGAGGGCTCCCAAGAAACGCCACAAAGGCTCCACAATGCCACAAAGGGCCAACAAGCTTGGGGAACCTCCACAACTCAATTGGAGCCCCAAGAACAATGCCACAAAGGCTACAAAGCCACAAAAGGAAACAAGGCCACAAAAGGCTACAAGACCACAAAAGGTCAACTATCCAACCACAACCGTCTAGGGTTCCAAGAACCCAAGAGAAACAATCCCAAGGGATTGAACTCACCGAATCTCCGAGGAGAACTCAAACCTATGCACCAAATGCAAGAGGCAAGTCCTTCTCTCTCAAATTCCACCAAAGATACAAAAGCTATTCGGGGAATAAGGGAGGAAGAACACAAGAGGATAACACAAAACTCTCCAAGATCTAGATCCCAAGGATTCCTTCACAAAAAAGGGATTTTGCTTGGTGGGGCTTGTAGATCTAGATCTCCTCTCTCAAATCCCTCAAAAAGATGCAAGAATCATAGGAGGGAGAAGGGGAGAGGGCAAGCTCTTCAAGGTCAACAATGGAGGAGAGAGAAAGCCAAAAACCGGGAAGAACAAGTTGGGGGTGAAGGGGAAAGGGGAGCTCCTTTTAAAGGGCTCCCCGATCTGCCCGTTACCCACAGAATCACGCACGGTCGGTAGTACCGGTGGGTGGCCGGTACTACCGGTGGCACCCAACCAACGGTCAGAAAACAGCGAGGCAAAGAACAAAAACGCAAGCCTGTCCGGTACTACCGCCGCTTCACCGAAACTACCGGTGGCAAGAATGTCCTAGCGGTACTACCGCCTGAAGATCCGATCCAAGTTCCGACAAATAGCGCAGTCCAGGCAGAGAGCATACTGAAGCAAAAACGGGGTTACCAGAAACTTTGCCGGAATTAACACCGGTACTACCGGCGGCATTTCTGCCCGAGCGGTACTTCTGGTGTCTGGCCGGTACTTCCGGTCAGAGAAACTTCAGAACCAGAAATGCCATAACTTTTGCATCCGAACTCCAAACGAGATGAAACCAATTTTGTTGGAAAGGTAACGATGTGTAGAATCCAAAGTCGAAATATTGGATATCACCAAGGGAGAAAATACCATGAATATATATGTGAGATACCTCCCAAGGTGTGGAGCCGGAAAAACCCGCAAGATCAAAAACACAATAAGATATGCAAGGGAAATCCGTTTTTGATGAACTAGAGCTTGTTATGAAGATAACCACAAGATCTAGATCCTCACATGGACAAGAACCAAACCACAACCAAGAAAGATGATGCTATGTATGCAAAGGTTTGAGCTCTCTTCGAAAGATACGAACGAGTCACCCACTCGAGAGCCCCTCTTGATAGTACGGCTATCTATCCTAAACCCTATCAAGATCATACCTTTGCCTTGAGCATCCCACTTGAGCTTGATGTAGACGATCTTGTCACCTTCAAGATGGAACACCTTTCTTGATTGTACTTGCTTGATGAAGTCTTGAGAAATGCTCCCCCATACTCCATGGGGAAGCCTCTTCTTCTAACTTGTCTTCATCATTCCATGATTGCCGAGGATGGCAAGCTTCAATAATGAGATCTTCTAGAGATGACGCATCTTGATCTTGCACTTCAATTCTTGATGATGTCTTGAAGATATCCATGAGGAACTCCATCTTCTTCTTCTTCAAGACAAACTTGATCTTCTTCTTCTTCTACATGATTCCAAAAGGCACAAAGCCCTTGGACAAAGCTTCTTATTTTTCATCCTTGAAACCAACACATGGTCTAAGCGATGCCAATGGACAAACCTACAAGTGAAACTCAATTTGCACATTAGTCCATAGGGATTGTCATTAATTACCAAAACCACACATGGGGCATACATGCCCTTTCAAGGCCTTTCTTTAATTGGCCGCATATCAGTTAGATAGTAAGAACCATTGTGCAATACTCGGCTAACTAAAAAGGGTTCTTCCCATACTAGGGAAAGTTTGTGCTTTCTTTTCTGCACAAGCCAGAGAACCAAATCGCCCTTATTGAAAGACCGGTTTTGACTCTCTAGCTATGATACTTGCGTAACTTCTGTTGTTAGGTTGTTGATCTCATCTCAGCAACGACACGAACTTCTTCGATTAAATCGAGATCATTTTGTCGAGAAATTTCGGCATCCTCTTCGATATACCCAGCAACTCGGGGAGAAGTATGAATCAAATCAGTAGGAAGAACAACTTATGTGCCATAGACCAAGAAGAAAGGTGTGTATCCGGTTGACCTATTCGGAGTTGTTCACAAGCTCCATATTACAGATGGTAATTCTTCTGCCCAAGCCCCCGCAGCACGACGAAGTGGTGCTTCGAGTCTTGGTTTAAGGCCTTGTAAGATTAAACCATTTGCTCTTTCAACTTGTCCATAATCCCGTGGATGTGCGACTGACGCAATGTCAAGTCGGATATTTTGTTCATCGCAGAATTCAGCAAGTTCTCCCATAGAAAATTGCTCCCGTTGTCCGTGATAATGCTATGCGGATAACCGTATCGGATTATAACATCCTCGACAAATCTTCTAGATGTTGCTCCATCACAACTTGTGACAGGTTTAGCCTCAATCCATTTTGTGAATTTATCCACCATCACTAAGAGATGAGTAAATCCACCTGGAGCCCGTTTAAACGGTCCTACCATGTCAAGCCCCCAGACCGCGAAAGGCGATGTTATAGGTATTGTTCGCAGCTGATCAGCTGGAACATGAGCTTGTTTGGCGTACTTTTGGCAACCTTTGCACGTCTTGACTAGCCATTCGGCATCTGCCTTGGCTGTAAGCCAGAAAAATCCGTGTCTAAAAGATTTTGCCACTAAAGGTTTGGCTACAACATGATGGTCACATTCGCCTTCGTGGATTCCTCATCTACTCCTTTTATAGAGGGAACTTTGAGGTGCTCTAATAAAGCGCCATCCGGGACATTTTTTCGTGCAGAGCCTATGCAAGATAATGCATCTGCTTCCTCATTTTCTGTTCTAGGGATGTGTTGAACCTCAAACCCTTCGAACAATTTAGCTAGTTCATCCACGACAACCCTATATGCTTCCATGTGTTTATTTGCATTATAGATATCCGACACTTGTTGGGCAACAAGATCCGAATCTCCATAACACATTAATCATCAGATGCCGATATCCTTAGCAATCCGTATTCCATGCAACAATGCTTCATATTCGGCAATGTTATTTGTTGTTGTGAAGTGGATCTGCAACACATAGAAAAGTTTATCTCCTTGGGGTGATTTGAGCACCACGCCAGCCCCGAGCCCCCGAGCACCTTAGACCCGTCAAAATGCAAGGTCCAGTATTCCGACTCTGGGAGGGTCATATTTTCCATTGTCTCTATCCAATCAGCGACAAAGTCAGTGAGGATTTGGGATTTGATTGATGTACGAGGTTTGTACTCAATGTCGAAAGCTGAAAGCTCTATGCCCCATTTTGCGACACGTCCTGTAGCATCGCTGTTGTTGATTATATCTCTCATGGGAGTTGTGCTCACCATGGTAATTGGATGTTCCTGAAAGTAATGCCATATGTTTCAGGATGCGAAGAACACACCGTAAGCCAACTTTTGACAGTGTAGATACCGCTGCTTTGATTTAGTTAGGACTTTGCTGAGATAGTAAGTTGGACGTTGCACCAGGTGTTCTTGTTTTTCCTCTGGTCTCTCCACCACCATGACGACACTGACGACCCTATTTGTTGAAGCGAGATAGAGCAACATCGGTTCACGAGGTTCCGATGCTGCAGGGATAGGAGCAGATGAGAGTACTACTTTCAGGTCTTGTAGTGCAGCTTCAGCTTAATCAGTCTAAAAGAACT
This sequence comes from Avena eriantha, assembly GCA_910589775.1. Classification (NCBI taxonomy): domain Eukaryota; kingdom Viridiplantae; phylum Streptophyta; class Magnoliopsida; order Poales; family Poaceae; genus Avena; species Avena eriantha. The sequence continues at coordinate 197,226,279 of OU342745.1, forward strand.
TTTTGGTCCTTTTTAGGAGCTTGTAGAGTGATGCGGCTCTTTCACAGAGCCAACTTACAAACCGGCTGACTGCAACAATGCAACCAGTTAGTCTTTGAACGTCCTTCAGGCGAGTCGGCCTGAAAATATTGAGTATAGCCTTAATTTTTTCTTGGTTCACCTCTATGCCTCTTTGAGACACGATGAAACCTAACAATTTACCGGCTGTTATTCGAAAGAAACATTTCTTCAGGTTAAGCATTATGTTGTATTTTCGTAGATTAGCGAACGTTTCCTCCAAGTCGTAAATTAAGGTTTCCTTCTTTTTGGATATCACCGCTATGTCATCCACATATGAATGTACATTGTACCTGATTTGATCGTGGAGGCAACACTCAATAGTGCACTGGCACGTAGCTCCTATGTTTTTGAGCCCAAAGGGCATCGTAATGAAACAGAAGGTTCCGAAGAGGGTTGCGAATGATGTTTTGACTTTGTATGATTCCTTCATCCGAATTTGGTGATAACCAGAATATGCGTCGAGAAAACTTAGGAGTTCCGAGCTTGCCGTAGAATCGATAACTTGATCAATTCTAGGCAGAGCGAACGGATCTTTGGGACAAGCCTTGTTCAAGGCAGTATAATCAACACACATCCTTAATTAAGTGGTGTCCTTTTCAGGGACCATTACAGGATTGGCTGACCACTCAGTGTGGATGACCTGTTCTATGAATCCGGCTAACTTGAGCCGAGCTAGTTCCTTAGCTATTGCTTTTTGCTTTTCATCGCCAAAACTTTGTAAGGACTGTTTGACGGGTTTAGCGTTTGGGTGTACATTTAGTGAGTGCTCGGCAAGTTCCCTAGGTACTCCAGTCATGTCAGTTGGCTGCCATGCGAAGATATCTTGATTTTCTTGGAGGAACTTGATGAGCGCGCCTTCCTATGCGTTATCTAAACCTACACCTATCTAAGTCACCTTGGAGGGGTCATCATCCTTCAACAGCGTCGTCTTCGTCTCTTCCGATGCCTTGAACTCCGGAGTCAGTTTTGTCGCCTCCTTCTTCGTCGCGGACATCTCGGACGGGTCGATGGTCTTCTTGATCTCCTGGTACTCTTGGGCATGCAATATGGTGTTAGCAAAGGCAGCATTTCCGTCTTTGCACTCTCATGCTTTCTTCGGGTCTCCCTTGATGGTGATCACGCCCTTTGGACCTAGAATTTTCATCATATTATAAATGTAACATGGACGAGCCATGAAAGCCAAGTAAGCCGGACGTCTGAATATAGTGTGCTATGCGCTCTTGAACGGGACCACTTCGAAGGAAAGTGCTTCCGTCCGGTAATTCTTCGGAGTTCCAATAGTAACATCCAAAGTGATCTCTCCTAGGGAATTTGCTTGTCTTCCTGGGACAACTCCGTGAAAGATCACATAGCTGTGATTCAGCTGAGTTTCCGAGATCCTCATCCGACGCAGCGTTTCAATGTAGAGGATGTTGATGCTGCTGCCGCCGTCCATGAGAGTCTTGTAGAAACCATAGCCGTCAATGAGTGGATTGACGACTAACGCATATTTTCCTCGCCTGTGCAACTTAGGTGATTGTCACTTCCGACCAGTCCAAGAATTTTGGGACAGCCGGAACAGTTGTGTTGAGCTCATGTAAAACTGCTTTCTTGACCTTAGCTGGTTGAGACCCAAGGAAAGTAACATAAGTGTCTTTCTTTGTTGGGAAGTTCTTCTTTCCATCCGACTTGGGATTTGAAGGCTCTGCTTCCTCCATGTTGGAATCTTCCTTGGTCTCCTTTTCTTTTTTGGGATTCTTCTTTCCCCTCTTTCGCTTAGCCATGTAGCCAGCGGAATCGTCTTTCTTGATGTGATCATTGAAACGACACTCGACATTTGTGTGGGACGAGCCCACGTTGGAATCTAAGTGATGCACACACGGATTGTTGGCAATGTCGGCCCAGATGTATGTTTTGCTAGGTTGCTAGTCTCCTCTACCTTGGATTCTTGACATCCCACGACCACGTCCGTGCCCTCCTCTGTGCCCTCCTCATCCCCCTGACCTGAAAGTACCAGTGAAAACTGTGGTTTCTGTGTTGGGCTTTTCTTCCGAGGTGTTCTTCCGCTTCTTATCTTGTTGTTTTGGCTATTTTTCTGACTGTGGTACCACCCGGGTGTTCAGTAGTCCTTCTGCATCATCATCGACATCTGCATATTTGCTTGTAGTTTCTATCATCTCTCCCAGATTAGTGACTTTGTCGCACTTCAAATGGTGACATCGTAGACCAATTGGGAGTCCTGCATTGAAAGCTTCAATCTCAGTTTGATCATTTACCCCTTCGCAGGAGTTCTTGGTGTTGATCCATCATCCGGGAAATCTCGGCAAGTTTCTCCAGCTTTCTGGGTGCAACGCTACATGTCTCCTACCGTCCAAGGTCTCCGATATGTGCCTTCAAAATTCTGAAAGAACGCACTTTGCATGTTATGCCAGTTGTGAATGGTGTTCTCCGGAAGTTCATTGAGCCAGGATCATGCATCTTCCTCAGCAGAAGCAGGAGATACCGGGTCGCAACCAAGTTATTTCCGCCTTTGGCGATGCAACAAGCCTGGAAAAAATCCTGGAGCCAAGTATCTGTCTGGGCCACTCCATCGTAGGCTTGGATGTGTCTTGAGATAGCAAATCCTTCCGGCAAGTGTGTTTGTCAAATTTGTGGCTCGAAGCATTTTGGACCCACGTAGATATCGTCGTTCTCGTAGCGCCGCGCCTCTATGTTAGACTTGATATGGTGTATCGCATCACTTGGTGACAGGGAACACCGTCTTGGTTGTTCGTTGTGGCTATGGTGCCTTGGAGCCGAACTTCTTCTTCTGCCACCACCTCCTCCGCCACGACGCCCTGCTTGGCCTCCTCAAGAGCCGGTATGATGGCTAATTGGTGGAGAGGGTGGTGCAGGTGGATTATTTCCAGCTGAATGCTGCCCCCATCCAGAGCGTCATTATTCTGGTTCTAGGGAGGGTCTTCATTACGACGAGCCCCCCGTCGGCTTGACTCAGCATGGTGTCCGTCATTCCTTCGTCTGTCGTTCCCCCCATTGCGGTGAGGTTCAGCCGGACGGCTTGTATGTCTAGGAGGTGGCATCCTTTGTCGGTCCTCCTCCCGATGTTGCTCTTTGTCATATTCCCTGCAATTGTTCGACTCTCTCCGGGGAGGGTGTCTTGGAACTAGTGCCGCAACCGCGTATCACTCTGCGGCTGGAGCAACATTGCTCCAGTCACGTGCGGATCTGTGTTGTTTCCCTGAAGATCCGGTTCTTGAATAGTTGTCTTCCCGACGGTCAGGACGGTGATGTTGTGCTGGATCCTGTTGGGGCCTGATATCATCCCAAGACGGATCCGTGCGACATTGGTCGGACTTGGAGACCATTTTTCTTCTTCTGGATTTCGCGGCCCTTTGTTGCTCCAGACCCTTGGTAAGTAGCTTTACGCCCAACCAAACTTGATCTGGGTTTGGGTTGTTTGCCAGGATATCTCGAGCTTCAACGGTGTTTTCCACTGGCGTGCCATACACTAGATCTCCCTTGCTATCCAGCCGAGGTTCTCCTTTGACAACGTCATCTCCCTCAAAGAGGGTCTTGTGGATGTCCAGATTTTTGTTAGCCTGCACGGGGCCATTCCGGGTCTTCTGATGCTACAGGGAGTTGAACTACCCCATAGATGCAATGCACTTCTTCTCTTCCACAAGGTTATTAGCCTCATCCAGGAGTACTTAACGACGCGCTTCTAGGGCTTGGGCCCTTTCTTCCAATTCTGCAGGTGTAAGCTCTACAGTAGCAGGGATTGGCGTAGTTAACGTAGCATCGATGAGTTTACGGGCACCAGCAGTAACCATGTATCCATCCACCGAAGTTTCCTTAGGCTCGTCTAGGATTAAGGCTCCATCCGAGTCTTCTTCGTATTCTTCGGCAGCCACTTCCTCTGATGGAGGATCTTTTGCTGGAGTTTGTTCTTCTTATTCCTCTTTTTTGCCTTCTTGGCAGCGCCGGTAGCAAAGACGGCCTTGGGTCTGTTTCCCGGAGTCAAGCTCTGATCGGTACTTTTGGACATCTAGATGTCGGCATTGTCTCCGAGATCCATGTCATCCTACGCTTTGGGAGAGTTTTCTCTGGATCCTTCGTCCATGGCTTCTCCTTCTTCTGCAGCTTTGGAGTTGAACTCATCTTCATATTTCGCGGAGAACTTTCAGAAATCCGCCGACATCATAGAATCATCCGAAGATGCCGTTAAGTCAATGTTTGTTCTGATTGCGTCTAGCACCGAGTCCTCGTTGTCTCCAGCATCGGCAAAGCCAGATCCGAATCCAACAAATCCGACAAAGTGCAACGCGTGTGTCCTGAGGTATTTGCGGCTTTCCTCGTGGGCTTCCTCGAAACGTCTAATGGTCTCGAGAACCTCATCCACGCTTGCGCCTTGCAGCATTATGCGCCTCAATGTATGCCTCAGGAAAGGTTGATCTGTTCCGGCATTGACAGAGCCGGAACCAGAGTTGTTGTCTTGCTCCTCCTGGATTTCGACCTCGATGGGAAGATCGATCTAGGATTCGTCCTCGCTAGGGAGATCCACTCTAGATTCGACTTGCGCTGCAAGATCTGCTTCAGGCTCAGCTTTCTCCACTATCTCCGCGACCTTTGCGGGCTGGGTGGGATTAGGGTTTTCCAAGATCTGGAACTCTGCCGCATCCGCGGACAAAGTGGGCCCAGAAACTTCTTCTGCCTCTATCATCACCGCTGGGGTGGGTGGGGAAGGTTCAGCGAAACCCATGTAAACATCGATCTCACCAAAAGACATGATGGTGTAGGCAGTCAGGGCCTCCCTATCCGGAATCCAGGTCTCGTCGAGAACGATGAGAGGGACGTCATTGGCATAGAGGACGCGACTAACGGCGATGGTTTTGCCGATTCCGATTATTGCAGATTCCGCTCGGAACGCAGATCCAAAGCTCACTTGCCCCACGGTGGGCGCCAACTATCGTCGGATGGATGACAAGTACGCCATGAGGGGGTCCTCGAGGCGTGCGGAAGAGAGGGGTGTGAGACGTACGGTCTTCCAGGACGGTGAGCATACAAGTTTACCCAGGTTCAAATCCACCGGCTTTGGACGGATCCTACTCTTGCTAGCAATCCAGTAATACGGTAGAGCCGAAAGATGGGTTACAAGGGTTTCGCCTATGCAGTTGAGATTGTAGACTATTGTGGGGTGCCCTAAAGGCTTGCCCTAGGACGGCTTATATAGATATCCGGCCTAGGGTTTACAGGAGAGATCTATCCGGCTACGACTAAGATTCGGTTACAGAGAACATCTTGAACTACAAGTAACATAACAGGCCTATGTCGGTAAGTCTTCTAGGCCTTCCCGTAGCCAGACTGGACTCCGTCTCTTCTCCCTGACTGGGCTGCCCGTGAAGCAAAGATCTAACCCGAAGTGGGTCACCCTGGTCAGTGGGGCATAGTGAGGATACCCGGAAAGTATATCCCCAACATACACTAGCTGGGCTCAACGCTTGAGGCCCATCTCGGCCATACTCCAATCTCCCCATGGATCTAATCCACATGTGCTCCTTACCCTTAAGTGTGTGACCCTGTAGGTTCACGTACACCTGGACACGACACGAGCTACACCTTCAAGTATCCCGTCATGGCTTTGAGTACAACTCACTCCCATGAACACTTGGTCTCAAGTCGATAGATGATAGTGGCCTCTAGCAAGACGTGCCAACTCCCAAGTGCCGTAAAGTCAGAAGACAAACCTTCAATGTGACTTTTGTCCAAGTCCCTTTGCCACACGATATACCTATTAAGCTATAGGAGAGTAGTTGCCATCCCTTTAATAGCTTAACTCTCTTCTCGTACCATGATATGTGATTCACTGGACTAACTCTTAGTCCGACTCCTCAGTTAACAATTAACTGAGTAGCTCGTGGCCATGCTTATCATATCACACGAGAGAGCCCAAAGAATATCTCTCCATTACAGAGGGGCAAATCCCATCTTGGTAATCCACGTCACACAGCTTGCTTCACAACCAACCTGAACTCTACCTTTATAACTGCCCATTTACGGAACAATGTTTGATAGAACCTAAGTTGGCTATCCATAACCTAGATCATGCAATCACCTCAGGTCAAAGGATTCCATTGCTTGAGACTGCAAATGACAACATGCTCGTTGCATCTCAACTGTGGGCCAGTCCGACTCGCTAAACTCTTTAGCCGAATTATTGTAAGTTGGAATAGCATCACCATGCCCATAACAAGTGGAACCGTGTCATCATCCAACTTGCACATTGGTCGAAGTTGTGTGTCCAGCACAACCTCAATGACCAAGGACAATTTAGTATGAACAATCATGAATATATAGTTCCACAACTGAATCACATATTCAGTGATACATACATGATTAGGGGTGGACTTGAAGCTCGAGGCTCGAGGCTTGGCTCGGGCTCGACAAGGCTTGGCTTGGGCTCGACTCGGCTCGGAGGTCGGACAAGCCAAGCCTAAACCTTCCGACCAAGGCTCGAGGCTCGATAAGCCCGCTCGACGAAGCTTGCAAGCCGGCTCGAAGGCTCGATGTAATAAAAAATTGCCATGACCTTTGCTAAAAGTTATAACATTTCACAATTATAAACAACAATTCATCAAGAATACATCAAACAAGTTTCACAAAGCATGAATAATAACAACAATAGCATGTATCACAAGTTCAACCACACGAATACATGCACTTAGTTCAATAGAGTGCCATACATCTTAAACAGATGCACTTAGTTCAATAGAGTTCCATACATCTCAACCCAAATGTACTTAGTTCAACATATTACATATACTAATAGGACAAGTAGAACAGGAGCCGTAGCTCAATCAAACAACAAGTCTTAACATGAACTTAAACCACAAAAGAACCACCACTCCATTTCATCTTCCTCGACTATCATTGCCAACTTGCCATTGCCTGTCACTTTGTAGACCACCATGTTGAACCTTCACCACACAAAGAAAAGAAAATTAGTTTTGCTTCAATTTTGATGTTGTACAAAATGATCCAGCAACTAAAGTGACTAAATAAACACTAAGTAGTAACTTGTGCTTCACTTTTGATGCTGTACAAAATGTTCCAGCAACCAAATAGACAAAAAACACTATCAAGTCAGTTTTCCTTAAGTTTTGATGTTGTACAAAACATTCCAGCAACTAAAGTGACCAAACGAACAATAAATACTCAGGTTTGCTTAAGTTTTGATGTTGTACAAAATGTTCTAGCAACTAAAGTAACCAACGAACAATAAATACTGAGGTTTGCTTCAGTTTTGATGTTGTACAAAATGTTCCAGCAACTAAAGTGACCAAACGAACAATAAATACTCGGGTTTGCTTCAGTTTTGATGTTGTACAAAATGTTCTAGCAACTAACGTGACCAAATGAACAATAAATACTCAGGTTTGCTTCAGTTTTGATGTTGTACAAAATGTTCTAGCACCTAATAGACCAAAAAGCACTACCAATTCAGTTTAGATGAAGGTAATTAAACTTACTAGTTGCTCCCCACCACACTTTTTGGAAATAGAACAGTCTCAACATCATCCTCATCATCTGCTGCCTAAGAGAGTAGAAAATATTTAGTTAGATATGCGTAAGAAATGCAGTGAAGAAATAAATCATAAAGAGCAAGGCACATACCACATTCATATTTTTGTTGTCATTGTGGGCACCTTTGATCCAGCTAGAAGCACAAACCAACGCCTCCACCATCGCCGGCTTTAGAGAACTCCTATAGTCATCTAGAACTCGACCTCTAGTGCTGAAAGTTGACTCCGAAGACATGGAAGTGGCTGGTATTGTCAAGAAATTGTTGGCCATCTTTGCAATAATGGGGTATCTATGTGCATTCAGCTTCCACCACAATATCACATCAAATTTTTTGTTTAGCAAGCTCTCATTCTCCTCACCAAGATACTTGTCAAGCTCATTCTTTGTTGTCTCCAAAGAAGTTTCACTTAAGTATGAGGTAGACTCACTAGCACTTGAGGGTAGAGAGGCAATTGTATTCATGGTTGTAGATGAGGATGCACCCTCTCTATAAGAATCGGCTTTCTCATGTCAGTGATGCATGTCATATGTCTCATACAACTTTTTCACCTCGATCTCGATCAAATTATATTCAGCAGCAGCCTTTTCACATTCATAGATCTTATAGAAACCCCACTTGATGTATTTCATCTTGTACCTTGGGTCAAGAATAGTAGCAATCACCATGACATTATTAGGTTCTTCCCAATACTTGTTGAATTTTTCCATCATTGCATCCCCCATAGCTTTAAAATCTGGTTTTTGGACTCATATGCCTCTCTAAGTGCAATCTTTATATTGACAATGTGAGGATAAAATATATTGGAAGTAGGGTATGTAGAGCCAGAGAATGCAGTACAAACCTCAGCCAAACGAGCAAATATTGGTGTAACGGTATCAAACAATGCCCATTCATCATTTGTGGGCTTCCATTTATAGTTTGCATCAGTGTCCGAATAAGAATCCAATGCATCCCTATAGGTAATTGCTATTTTTAACACGTTGAATGTTGAATTCCATCTCGTGGTCACATCAAGTTTCAGCCCCCCAACTATCATTGCAAGATTACGACAAATTTCTACAAACTTGAATAATCTAGATACTGATTTCTTGATGTACTTCACAGAGTACCTCACATTGGTTGTCAAATGGGAGATGGTTGCAGTCCCATCGGTTACCACCAAGTTGATAATATGGGCACAACAACGAACATGAAAATATTTTGGAACAAAGCAATTGGAACCTCTAGTAGCAAACATAGCCTTCAAATTCCGGATTGCAACATCATTGTTGGATGCATTATCTAGAGTAATTGAGATAATTTTATCTTCTATCTTCCATGCAACCACACATTCAAACACAGCTTGAGAAATCACATGTCCACTATGTGGAGGGTCCAACTCCACAAAATTTATCACATGACATTGCATATTCCAATCTTTATCAATGAAGTGTGCAACTAAACTCATGTAGGAAATTGTTTGGTTGGATGTCCACAAATCAGTAGTTAAAGCAATGTTATCCACACCTTTGAGAACCTTCATAAGGCTTTCTCTTTCAGATTCTAAAACTTTCAAGCTTTCCTTTCTAATGGTTTTTCTACCAATGAACTCATAATGAGGATTCAAATATTTCATCACTATATTGAACCATGTGTGTTCTACCATCTTAAATGGATAATCAAGACATATCACCATCTTGGCAATTAACTTTCTAGCTTCCTCTTGACTATACTCCCTAGAAGATTGTATAATGGGAATACCGGTATCACTTGCATTAGATGGCTGAAAGTTGAGAAGGGTTTGAGAAGCAACCTTTGCTATTGCAATCTTGTAATATGGACATGATTTTGTGTAGTGTCTCTTGAGATGTGTAGTGGCTCCGGTACCATCTACATCTGATTTGTAGGATAATAACTTCTTGCAGTAATTGCATTGTGCATTAATTACCATGGCACCGGACTACATGGTGGATGGCACCGGAACCTTCTCAAAGTGATCCCAAACTTTTGACTTGCTACTCGATTGAACGGTAACCTTCGGACCAACCTTCGTTCCCTTTTTTCGCTTGTTCCCTCTCTGAGAATCTCCAACATCATCGGATATCTCAATATTACCATCACCAAGTACATCTTCTTCAGACATGTCATCATTCTTGTCATAAGAGTTTTCTTCCTCATCGGACACATCTACCGGCTGCACCTGCACATAAGAGTTGTCACAGTCATTCAATCACATTAAACAAACATGTAGTAGTGTTGTGACTAAATTTCAAACATTGAAAGAAAATTACCAATGGTGGAGAAGTTGTGTCTCTCGGCTGCGACTGAGTCGCTGCTGTCGGATGTGATGATTCTGGTCTAGTTTGAGGAATGCCAAGGTAACCAGCTGTCTTAGAGTTCATCGCATTGTTGTATGCGTGCCTCCTTCCTTGTGTAGGCATCCTCACCGGACGTGCCTGGAATCCTTCACTCTCTCGTCTAGGTTGTATCTTTGATGGTGTAGCAGCCTGCAACGGGCAAGGTATTCGATTGAGAAAAAACACATTAACTACAAAATTTACGGCCCAATCTAACTACAAGAACCGCTGCAGCCCATCCTACAGCCTACCAACTAACAAGTCTCCTACTCCAACATGGGAAATTAATCATAGTCACTAGACTAGAGTTAGTATTCAGTAGAACTTACGGTGTCTGTAGTGCTTGAGCAGAGCTTGAGATGCAGTAGTCCGTCTGTCTTGGTCGTGCTCATGCACTTGTGCTATGGCAGCGTCCAGAGGGGGATAGGAAGGAGGCCAGAGGGCGGAGGCACTCGTGTTGACCGATAATGGAAGGCGGCCGGCCGGCAGGTGATGAGGTCGTAGGCAGTGGGCCGACGGGTGGCAGCAAGCGATGCTGCGCCGCGCGGGTCCTAGTCCAGCAGCAGCAAGCGACGCCGCGCCGCGCGGGTCTAGTCCGAGATCGGGAGGAGCACGTTCAGGGAAGACATGGAGGAGGCGGTATTTGCCGGAGGTTGGTGGTGGCGGGCCGGAGGCCGGCAGCTGTAACCCTAGGTAGCACTATAGCAGTTTGGTGGGAGCCTGGGAGGGGATAGGGGAATCGAGGAAGTGCTCGCCTCGCAGTCGTGGTCAGGGAGGACCCTAGGATTTTTTCGGGGAAGGCTTGCAAGCCATTCGAGCCGAGCCTTGAGCCGTTCGAGCTAAGCCTCGAGCCCACTTTTCAGGTTTCAATATGCAGCAAGCCAAGCCTGGCTCGGCTCGATTTTGCTCGATCCTCCACGAGCCGAGCCTCGAGCCGGCTCGGCTCGGCTCGTTTCCACCCCTATACATGATGTTCATACAAGGACAATTTTGCTTTATGAATAGTTTGGGAAATATTATCAACCATGATTTTCTCTAGGGCATATTCCCAACACTAATAATTTTATATATTATTTTTGTATTAAAGACAGATATATAATACATCTTGTTATTACATGCAGAATTACGGAGTTATACAAACCACACGTTAAGATGCGAGAGAAGATCACTCCACCAATGGATCTATACCATACACACACATTATGTGGAGAGACATAGTTCGGAGAGGATGATAAGATTGCGTCGAGGACAACTTTAATTCAAGAAGGGAGGATGATGAGGACATCTCCACTACTGATACACCCGCTACTCCTACAACAACGTTACAGGGACCTCTCATAAGAACTCATGCACGACTACTCAATTATCAGGTACTTTCATTTCTAGGAACTCTTCCTAATATAAATGAGAATATGATACTTCCTAATCAGTCATGTTTATGTTACTTACGAAGGATGGACTTAGTAAGGACGGAAAGGACAACCATTGGAGCATGGGCGTGCATGGAGAAGGCCACAAGCGTGTGAGGATTAATGATGACGTCGTGAGTGGAGATTTCTGGACTTTGAAGCCACTGTAATGCTACAAAGGATGCTTGGACAAATTTCACAAGATACCTACTCACATTATTCGTCCAAGGATTTATTTGGTGCTATGTCACCTTATTTGATGGGATAGACCCATGTATTTTCGAGCCAGATAATATAGGGAGTTTCTGGAGGTGTTTGAGCGGAGGAAGGCCCATCTAGAGGTGTTTTCGGATGGCCCATTAGGGTTGGACGAAAATCCCCTCTCTTCGTCCATATAAACAATGAGCACGAAAAAAGTGATATTGGAGATGGACAAATTATCTCGAAGTTGTGTACTACTGGCAAAAGAAAACATCATCACCTCAAGCTGTGTAGCTCAACAGGGAGGCCTTCTAGCTCTGAAGCCCACCTTGCCAATGGTTGTGTATAAGGTCAAAGGGTATAGGAGAGCTCAGTAGTAGATTTTAACTTTTCAAAATAATTGCACAACTTTAGTTTTCTTTTAGAGAAAGAACTATAAATAGTTACTGCATACTGACTATCGATAAATTGAACAATGATCGTAATAACCGTCCATCAAGCAAGTCTTGGAATCCCGCAGTTCATCAAAAAATGGAACGGCACAAGCGTCAACCTGAAGTATAATCGAGAATGTTTTTGAGTAAGAACAATACTCACTTAACGGCTTTCTCTCTTCATCCCTAATTTCAGTAGGTTCGTGATTTATAGATGCCAAAATAACACAATACCTACTTTGAAGTAAAAATAGCATTTTAACAGAAGGAGAATGTGGAACTTAGCATTAGGAAGCAATACTTCCAAAAATGTTGCATGTAGAAGAAAATTAGGCAAGCAGGTTATCGATAGTCAAGGCTAACTCAACACTATAACATCCCAAATCTTTAATCACGGTTATCAAGATCCAAATCACCCAATTTAAGGTTAATAAAAACTTTTTATCACTAAAATAATTATGAGTGCATGTGTGTTGCATTAACATAGAATTGTTTGGAAATACCATGTTTGTTTGTTCTAATGGTTGTAAAATGATTCAAAGGTGAATACCACATCATCTAGATCATTCCCAAACAAAATCCAAAGAAAAAGAAATGAAATAAGAATGAAAAGACCAAATGGTCAGTTTAACCATTTTAATCCACTAGGCCACTTTAGGTGTTCCTAGAAGTCAATTCTTAACAGAAATAATTCTAACCCTTTGCACCCTTGCTAGTACAAGTAAAGATCTACCAAGGCGCACTTTGAAATCTTACAAAAACATTTAAACACTGATTTTAAATGGCATTTGAATGTGGAATCAAGTGTATGTGCATAGATCCCACTTTTTTAAAAACCACTCAAATGAGTTCACCTTGACAATCCAAAGAAACCACAGATGCTCAAGAATATGACTAACTCACCCACCAAAAATCTTCTCAAAATTCAAATAAAAGTTTCTTGCGGCCATTGTGTCGAACACCTTGTGATCACAGATAAACCTGCCTAACTAACACTGTTTTGACCAATGTTTTGTCGAGCCATTTGACCTCAATTCACTCCTCTGGTCTCCCCTAGCTCCAACCATGCCATAATCAGGCTACCCTTTATCCTTTAACAGCAGTGTCGCGCCACCCCGAAGCCATGCCCGCCGGTCGAGCACGGGCGGCTCGCAAGAGACCACCCCACCCTCTTCCGCCGCACCTGGGAGATAGGCGTGATCACACCGCCGCCCACGGTCCCTTCCCCGAGCAACGCCAGCCCCTAGACCACCACAGACAGCCCGCGCCCTCTGCCTCTGCGCCATGCACGGAGCACGCCAAAGAACCGTCCCCGACAGGCCAGCACACGCCGTGCCTCGACCTCAGCTTGCACGCGCCGCTCCGCCTTAACCCTAGCATGCTCTAGGACATGCCCATTTCCCGCCGCGCGACTAGCACCCGTCGTGAGCCGCGTCGAACACCGCCGCTCCCGCTCAGAGCGGCAGCCACGCCTGACCAAAACGCCACCGCCCCTAGTCGTGCCATTACCCCGTAGCTGACCGCCAGGAGGCAGAGCACCGTCCGCCTACCTCACCCATGCCTTTAGCCCTCTATACCATCGTCACCGACGAGCTCACCGTCGCACCTCACGGTCCCCTCGTCGAGCTATAAAAGGAGCTCTCCACCAGCCTCCATTGCCACACTACCTCACTACCCTCTCTCTCATAACCACCCCACACCATCCCTGGAGCCGCTCGAGCCCTCTATCACCAGAATTGCGCCGGAGCTCACCGCAGCAGAGGAGAAAGGGGCCCGTCGATTGCGACCACCCTAGGAGCCACCGCGACCACGCCTGAGTCCGCCGTCGACCACCAGTTCGATCGCCCCGATCTCCACGTTAGCTGGAGCCCTGGTAAGCCCCCAATCGACCCCCACCGAGCCACTAGGATTCAGTCACGCCGGCGACCTGTTCGTCGTCGATGATGAGCCACAACCGCTGATCTCAGTTCTAATCGCACGACCCACATCGCCTCGTACCGCTTCGTGTTTAGTTGTGTCGCTGCCCTCTGTGCTGCGGAGTGCCATTGGGCCGGCCCATTTAGTTTCCCGCCTTAGCCCGCAGATTCAAATAAAGATTTTTCTATTTAGACTTAAACTCAATTCTGTCCACTCATTTAAAAATCAATTCAGAGAGTTGTACTTAACCAAAATGAATGATTCAAATTTTGTCGAAAAGATAATTAAAATCCCTATCTAAGCCTGTTGGATTTAAATAAATTGGAGTTGGAGATCTCACCTAGCAAAAATAACAAGATAGAGACTTTTCCACATTCAAACATTTTTCAAAAATCAACCAAAATAGCTTTTGAGTTGATTCTAACTCTCAAAAATCACATTTGACCATACCTATATGAGTATGTAATAATATTTAGGTTTGCATGCAGTGACTTTGGACTAGTACCAAAATAATGCTATATAGGCATTTCTAGTCAATTTAAATCATTTAAATAAATCACATTCCCATGTATTAGAATATGTGGTGATGACATGTGTCCACATGATCCCATATTTTAATTGGAGAATATTAAATCTTAGTTAATTTCAATGAGTAGAAATTACTTTTCTCAAATAAAATAAATGAAACTAGTGCATTAAATCTTGTGATGAATGTGATGATGTTAGATCATCAAGTGTGTGCCTTACTGTGCTAAATAGACTAGTTAAGTATTGTTTGGTGATTGTGTATCCTGTATGTATTTATAGACGATAGTACCGACCAAGTCTACGAGAAGGAGGAGTTCTACCCCAAAGAAGACGAGGAGAATTTCAACCACTACACCAACCAAGGCAAGCCATCATTAGCAATGCAAGACTAGCACTTCAACTAAACTGAGCAAGCTATTGTTAGCAAGATAGAATTATACAAGATGACCTAAGCAAGATGCATTAGGCATGCTTGGTTATACATTCTGATTTATACCTACCCCAAGTTTTACTTGCCAGCTTTATCTTCTTTTACTTTACCAAAGTTCTTTACTTTATTTGTAGATAGCATAATTAGTATAAAACTTGGCCTATCTAGTTATACTTAGATGTAATTCTATGGCATGAGATTGATATTAGCATGCCTCATTAGTGAACACTCTTAACCTTAGTTACTAGTGTTAAGCATAAAACTTGATCACTTCAGATGGGAATGCTTGGTGAAAATGACTTATGAAAACCTTGGAATGATGAGTCATTCTATTGAGATGTTTTGACATGTGTTGAGAAACACAAATGGTTTATGATGATGAAAATGTTGAGGCATGAGCCTTAGCCCTTTATAAAATCTGATGGTTGGGTTCGGATGCGATACCATTCCAATTTTACCGTACAACCACAATACTTGAATTAGGTAAGCCTTAGCCGGAAGTTTATATGCATCAGTATGAGTTCCCTCGTGGGAGAGGTTTGAGCCGAGGCTACCTCTCAATGTTGTCCACCTATGCAGTGCCCAGGATGGCAGATGGCCATGGCTAGGAGGCCAAGCTCATAGGAAAGGTGATTGTACTAGGGTGTGTAATTAAAAGATTATGATTGGTTATCCGCATACTAACTATGATGATTCAGGGTTATCCCTGATGGATGTATCGAATTTTGTGGTGAAAGTGTACCACCTCTACAGAGTGTCAAACTATTCGAATAGCCGCATCCACGGTCATGGACAGTTGGAGTGGCCATACTGTTCCGTCATTAGATGTTTTCAAAATGACTTATAAAATGATTTGTGACATGACTTGACCACAACAGGGTTGTGACTATGAAAACTAAGTTCACACTTAGGTGATTTAGAACTTTATTTTGTCTTTCTTTACTTATGAACTCAGCTTAGGTTTCAAAGTTAACTTTGCAAATAAACTTAGAGTTTAGCATTCCTACTAGAACTATCTTACTTGTTAGTGATAGTTTGCGAGTACTTAAAGAGTACTCGTGGCTTTGTCCCTGTCTATTCCCGTGGCCAGACTATGAGGAGGACTATCCGGAAGAACGACAGCAGGACGGCTACGACAACTAGGACTATCTCCCATCATCAGCATTGCGTGTGACACTGAAGATGGACCTCACCACTACACTTATTATTCTGTTGTTTGTTTGTATTAAGACTGGATCATGAGATCCTTTATTTGTGTAAGACCTTATTATGGTTTGTAATGGATGATATACTATGATCTCCAATCTGTTATGCCTCGCAAAAATGGTAATCCTGGGATTGCGATGTATGGCATAATAGGCATCTGGGATTAAAAATCCGGGTGTTGACAAACACAGATTAGAGGGTCTGCTAACCTTGTGCCAGGATGAGCTTTTATCTGAGAGAGTTTTAATTCAGTGTAGTTTGGGGTTATGTATTTGAGTTTCTTCTCTTGTTGGAGTACCGAAAATCCAGACTCTGCAATTTATCATGTTAATGGGAGAAAAATGAGAAGTAAACAAAAAGTCTAGCCCTTGTATGAAAAAAGAGTTTGCGAACACAAAAATAAGTATGCAGTTGATTTTCTCCATGAAACTATTAGCCTTCCAATATGAATAACTTCACATAAATATGTTCCATCCTCTAGTGTTCACAGACTACAACAATCTTACTTTCAACAATAAAACAAGTAATCTATACCTAATAATAAAGAACGACCTAATAATAAAGAACGGAACGCTTCTGTCAATCAGCTTTTTTGACAATTTTACCCTCCCACCAAATCCCATATTATACAGTGATGCCATCATACCGGTTCGTTATTTTCTATGTTCGTTAAAACAAATTCAGACTCTCAACTCTCGAGCGAATCAATCCCCTCCCCTGCCTCCTCCTCCACTAGCATACAGCGGACAGCCCCTGCCGTTTTCTCGACCGGCGGACAGGACCCTCCCTTCCCCTTCCTGTTGCCACCGGAAGCTGCTCTCCCTCTCCCCCCGGCGCAAGCAGTGACCAACCGCCGTTGGGTATCTCCGCCTGATTCAGGCGACATCTACGACCGCAAATCAATCCTATGGCCCTAGAGAAACAAAATAATGAGGACACCAAGTTAGAGTCACAAGGAACTCGATCCAACCACCGCATCGAGTGAATCTCGCGCGCTTTTTCTGATGCAGTGGCATTGGGCGACGGCCTTGAGGACGAGTGGCTGGCTGATTTCGTTACCGACCTCCCTAGTTTTGGTCCGAGACTCGCCGACTGACTCAAGGAGGTTGCCTCCTAGCGCCTAGCGATGCCCGATAAGGAGCCGTTCCGACCGGGTATGTACTCACTGTCGCGCTCTCTGGGTGGAGCCAGAGGTGGACATGGACCTCGGCATCTCCAAGGTCCAAGCGCCAGCAGGTGCTTAGCCTTAGCGTCGGCAAGTACAACGGCCCTCCTCTTAGTCACTAATTGATAAATCATCGTCACCATGCAGAACACCTTCAAGAGCTCCCTCGTCGTGGTGCTATGGCACAACTTCACTGGACAGGCAGGAGGGCTATCGACGCTCAGTGCTGCTACAAACTGGCCACCATGACAGCGATATGGAGCTCTTCTCCTTCGAGTACCACCGAGTCGTGCCTCGGTGAGTCGCCGACTTCCGAGCACGCGCTGCTGCATAGAGTGGAGGAGGCACGGAGAGGTCGGGAGGCACCACGCCAGCCACGGAAGCCATATGGGCCTGGACATGCTCAGCTGTCAAGCCGAGGCTTCGTTGGTAGTATCTTGCTTCGATTTGCATTCTTTCTTACCTTGTAGATGCAGATGGACAATGGAGGTACAACGTGCCAATGACGACTTGGACAAATGCTGATAGACATTGAAGGCACAATGAGGCAACGACGAATTGGACAAAAATATTTTTTGTGTACATTCTGAGTGGGTCAATTGGACATTGGAGGCTAGTCACTCTATATAAACTTTAGTTCCCACATTCAGTTTCCTTTCAGACTACTATAAGGAAATAATACACTATGTTTTGTCTAAAAAAATTCTAAGGGACATCTTTTAGAAGAATGACGAGCCATGTGGTCATAGTTGGAGTGAGAAAATTACAATTTTTCTTGTGCCAAATAAATCAAATGTGTTCCTGGTTATAAAAAAGATAAAATCATTGTTGTTGGATGTTATTTCCCATCATATATCCTCTTTGGCCATGCCTGTCGTAACAACAACAAGTTTCTTGGGGCTGGTGATGCTCATATTAGCAATCATTATGACACCGAAGACAGTCTATATCCTCTTGGTCACGCCCGTCGAAACATTCTAACTCAAGACATCTAAGGCAGTCTATATCCTTTTGGCCATGTTCGTCATAACAGCAACAACTTTCTTTAGGCCAGTGATACTCATATTGTCAACCATTCTAACTGCGATGCCTGAGAGAAAAACTCAATAAACCTAATATGGTCTTGTAAATTATGATATTATTACACTGAAGTACGTTAACAATCAGTCAAGTTCAATTTTTTTATTATTCTATCATTTTGACAATTTTCAGCCTGCTGCTTCTAACAAGACGTAATCAATATAACTGTAGTGACGTGCTCCGTCGATACCACATATATACTCAGTACCTCCACGAGACCGGGTAATGGCGAAGTGGAACAAGATAGTGTGTATCTAAAATGGAAAGATAACCGTAAAGGAAGAACCACGAGGAGTCTGAATTAGACTCCGGTGTGTCTGAAACAAAATCATCGTTTTTCCCGTTGCAACACACGGGCATTTATGCTAGTAGATTCTATATCAGAAAACAAAATTCGTTCTTAGTCTAATTGCAAACTTAAGCAGTCTAATCACGCAAATCAGTACAGAATACAGAACCAAGGTATTTAGCAAACATTGTTGTTTATATTTTTAGTCGTTGATAGAAAAGACAAAGTTATCACACTTGTACAGCTAACGTGTCAGCACTCTCGGGCAAATGACACAAAAACTTTCAAGACCCAGCAAATGCATGTACAACATAATAGAATGATCACAACAGAATCACTTGTAGTGAAGGGTGGGGACATAACTAAACTGATACCTGAGCTTTATATGCAGAGGCCTCTAAATTGCAAACTGATCATGCTGCTCCCTGGTCATCGCAGCACTCGACCGATTCTCATGGCACCATTGCCGAGTGTGCTGGCGAGGTGCGGCAGGTGTCACGGTGCTGCTGTAGGTGGACCTAAGGGGGAATCGACCGTGGTGACGAGAAGCTACGGCCAAAAGAGGAGCAAGTGCCGGCATGTGAGACCGCCCGTTGTGACCACCGCCGGAGTCGCCTAGAGTTTTAGGATAGCGTATCAGATAAATTTCTGGAGTGGCGATGGACGCCGCCGTTCTGATTAAAGGGGTTGGTCGAGGACGGCGCTGCAGGCTGGATGGAATGGCAGAACATGTTGGGTTCTCCCTGTCGCTAGAGGAGGAGAGATCGGCCCTCGTGTCTCGTGTTGGAGTTGACCGAGTGAGAGAGAATCAAGGTAGATTGGATGTAAAATGCCTAGCGCAAATCGCAACCGTCAAGCGAAAATCCGCGAGACATCCGGCCCAGGAGCAGCACACACAGGCACAGAGCAGCATCTAATGGTCAAAAACATTTAGCACGAACGATCGTACGGTCACAAAGGCTGAGCGCCGAGAAGCCTCCGATTTGGCTTAGTTTTAATGTCCCTAATTCCCAAGATTATCTGCTTTATTTACACTCACTGCACAACTTCTTTGACATTTCTGATCAGCAACAGAAAACGAAAAATACCTGGCCTTTTGGAAAGTTTCGATCGGCTAAAAAAAGGCCGATTCGATACTCTGATCGTGTCGTTTCTGTCAGGTGCTTTGGATATTTTTGTTGTAGGATCATGTATCGGGAGAGACAAGCCGTGTCTTTGTTTGCTTTTGACAGCTTTGACCGGCAAGAAAAAAGAGAGAAAAAGAGATGAAAAAAAGAGCGTTAAAAAAGGGGAGAGAGAAAAAAGGAAAAAAATGCCGATCTTGGAGAATCATTTTTCAGTTCAGCGCAGTTGCATGGTTTAGAAAGCTTGTGTGTTACCATTGGAATTTGTGCCTTGGTGCCTAATTAACTGGTCATTGAAGCACCAATATTTTTTCCTTTGTACAAAGGCGGGCATGATTTTCTTTGGACGTGACTACGTCCAGGTCGACCTAGATTTAAGCTACTCCCAGGTTGCTCCGACGGCTCCCAGGTCGCTCCGGCAAAGCCGATTCCGGAAAGTTCACCTCACCCCAGGCTTTCCCGTTTTCGTGTGCGGGAATCGCTGGTCACGCGGGGGAACCGCCCCGAAACCCACCTGGTCGCGCCGCCACCTCCTACTTCCCCCTTTACGGGATCCCAGATCCCATTTTCTTATAGCCCCACCTCCATTGCTTCCATCGCCATCGCCATTGACAAAAAAGTGTAAACAATCTGGAAGTAAGTAAAGGAATTCATCGACAGAGACTCCCCCGATCCCATCCCCAGAATCCCGATCCCCCTTGTATCTTCCATCCAAGGAAAAAATCATCGACAATAGAGTCCCCGATCCCCTCGCCCAAAATCCCAATTCCTTCTCCCCTGTATCTTCCATCCAAAATCATCAAGGAAATCATTGACAGAGACTACCTGCAAATATCCCTCCTATAAGTTCTCTCTTCTCCCCCACCCCATCTCCTGGTAAAAAAGTTACAGTTGCAAAAAAAGAAGTTACAGTTTGTAGTTTGGATCTTCCTATCATCCTCTTCCATGTATGGAACTACCAGTAAATGAAAAGAGCAGATGGAAAAAGAGCATCACATAACTTCCAGTACAAAAGAAAGATGGAAGCCCATCATATACTTCCCAGTAGAAAAAAAGAACATTAAGCAGATTGAAGACCATCATATAACTTCCCTGTAGAAGAAAATCAGATGGAAGACCATCATATAACTTCCAGTAGAAGAAATAAGATGGAAGAGCATCATATAAACTTCCCAGTAACAAAATCATGCTAGATGTATATACGATAATACTTTTTTAGATGCAACAATATTCCATCAATAAAAAAACAAAATATAGATGGAAAGACAGATAGTTCTTGCTCTACATAGAACTACCTTTGCCCACTTTTCCCCCATCCGCTATCATCTGTACACGGAGTCCTCCCTCCTTTTTAGCTTGACTGCCACATGACTCCCCCCGTTAAAACAGAAAACAAAGTTGATGTAATTATAGTTAAAAAACTAAAGGAAAAGAAATAAATTGGTGATGTAATATGTGTTTTTTTGCCATATGCAGGGTCTGACTAAATGCCTAAAGGTTTTGCATATTGTTTTGGGGAGCTACATCTTAACCAGCCAGCAAGAGACATTTCTGTGCATGATGAGGAAGGTACTCCGCGTGGTTTCCGCAATGATGGTCCTGGAACTTCTACAATACCATCTAGGGGGACTTCTACATGACCATCTAGGGATAGAACTCCTACAGTGGCGCGGTCTGTTGATTTAGATGAAAAGACTCATTCATGTGCTGGACCTTCTGCAGAACCACCATGTGGACCTTCGGAGCAGGCACGGGGCACTCACTCAGGTGCGCAGATAGGTGTCGCATTGTCTAGTGTGGACAGTGGTAGCGATGGTGAAGTATAGTCTACGCCGGAGGGGTTTGTTCCTAAAACTCTGCATGTTGGGATGAAGTTTGACTCTGATGTGGCGGTGCTTGTAAATTACAATCGATATGCAAAATATATTGGTTTTTATGTTAGGATTGATTCGTCTAGGAGATCTGCTAAGGATGACAGAGAGACAAATGTGTGTATGTGTGCAACAAAATAGGAAAAATGCTGAGAAGGCCCCTACACCGGTAAAACAACACAATCGTACTATCACCAAGCTTAAAAATTGCAAGGCAAAAATGCGTGTCAAAAGGAATGGTGCTAGATGGGAAGTGACCCAGTTTGTTGAAGAGCACACGCATGAGGTTATCCAGAAATTTTCTCTGAAGAAGTACCTCAGATCCCACAATAGGATTCCTAAGGAAGAAAAGAGATTTATTGACTTGCTTCATGAGGTGAACCTCAGTGCTGGTAGAATTATGGAGATCCTAGGTGAGGTTTATGGCAACAAGAAAAATGTGCCTTACAACACTAAGTTAGTGAGAAACTACATGGCTACTATTGGTGATCCGCAACAAGTGAAAGACATTCTTGAATTGATGGCCTATTTCAAAGAAATTCAGAAACAAAACCCCAAATTCTTCTACACTTTCCGTCTTGATGAAGAAGACAGAGTTGAGAACCTCTTCTGGGTGGATGGTGCTGCAAGAGAAGTGTACAAGTTATATAATGATTGTATTTCGTTCGACACTACATTCATGATGAACATGTACAACATTCCCTGTGCGCCCTTCATTGGGATCAATAGGTATGGGCAGTCAATTCAGTTGGGTTGTGGATTTATTAGGCATGAGAGGATTGCAAACTTTGTGTGATTGTTTGAGGCATTCCTAGAAGCTATGGATGGATTGCATCCCCTGAACATCATCACCGACCAGGATGTCAGAATCAGAAGTGCTATCCTTGCGATGTTTGTGTATACAGTTCACATAAATTATAGATAGCATATCATGCAAAAGGTCCAGGAGAAACTGGGTCCTTTTGTTGCAACACGTGAAGATTTAAGGATTGAGTTCAATGATGTGATTGACTACAGTGTTACTATTGAAGAATTTGAGCTAAGGTGGTCAGAAATGATTCAGAGGCATGGGGTTGTGGATCACCCTCATTTCCTTGACCTTTATGACCTGAGGACTTTCTTGGTTCCAGCTTATTTCTAGGATAGATTCTTCCCATTCTTGCAAACTACTGCTAGAAGTGAGGAATTTAATGCAATGCTCAAGAAATATGTTGATCCGTATTCCAGCCTTCATCGTTTCTTTAAGCAATACATGAAATTTCAAGAGAAGATAGAAGTTGCTGAAAATGCACATGAGTTTGTAGGTGAGGACAAGAGAGTAAGAGTTTGGTGTGATTTTCCAATGGAGAAACAAATGTTAAAGACTTGCACTCTGCCTATCTACAACATTTTCTTGCTAGAGCTTCGGAAGATAACATCCTACAATGACTGGGCTTGTAACGATAATCCTAACAGGTTTGAAGTTTTCCCAGCTCAGGGTTCTGTGTTTGGGTATGGGAGGATAAGTTACTTTGTTGACGTTGATCCCAAAAATGAAATGTATAACTGTCAGTGCTGCGAATTCAATAAGGGCGGGATTTTATGATGCCATGTGATGAAAGTCATGAGCTACCTAGGTGCGATGATTGAAGTTCCAAAGCTCTACATCCTAGCTAGGTGGTCGATGCCACCTCCTGATATTGTTGTCCCAGATGCAGAGTCACAAGTGAAGCATGTAGATTGCAAGCTTTCTAGGAAAGAAATGCGATTGTTGTGCTATGGCAACCTTTGCAATAATTTTGCCAAGCTAGCTGAGGTCTAGCATCTTTAGAGAAGACAACTAAGATTGTTGAAAAGCACATGGAGGCGATGGAGAAAGAAATAGCTAAACTGAAAAGAAATGTTGTAGAAGCTGCAAAAAGAAAGAAGAGAAGTAAAGTTGTAGCAAGTCCTGACCCGGAATCTGTTGAAGAAAACGATAATTCTACGCGCGATGAAATTTCAAGAGACCCCCCCTTGGTGATAACTAAAGGGAGGCCAAGTTTTAAAAGGAAGAAAAGTGGCATGCAATTGAAGAAACCTCGCCTGACAAAATATAGTGTATGCAATCAGACGGATCACGATGCACGCAATTGTCCTGTTAGGATGGCAAATCCTGAGAAATTTCCTCTCCTAGGTCTATTTCAGTAGTTTCTGTATTTTTGAAAAAATATGAACATGTAATTCCCTGGTACTATATATATTTTGTCTGTTTTTTAGTTACTTGAAGAAATAAAAAAGTGTGCTATCTGGTACTACAAAAAGTTTGCTATCTTGTGTAATAGATGGAACTTATTGTTAGTTCCAATCTTGATTTAGTTATCTGCATAGTTAATTTTCTTTCTGCATTTAGTTGGCTGCGTGCAGTATAGCTCGGTTCCCAGGTGCGCATGGTGAGATGCCGGAGATGGTTGTGTGATTTGGCGTGTATGGTGAGATGCCGATAGTGGCGAGAGGTTGCTGTACACGCCTGGTTTGTTAGCTGCATGTATGCATGTGTCCGGGTCATGTGGTGTCTAGAAGGATTATAGGATAAGATCGATCTGATCCGAATAGTTAGTGCGTAGTGCATGCACAGTTAGTTGAGTTAGTTAGTTGAGTTAGTATCGGTGTGGGTCAGAGGGTGCGTGTGTGCGAGTCTATTTAAATAGATGTTTGATTTGATCAGAAGAAAAATACATAGAAGAAAATCTCGCTGCTGCGTGAGAGCTACGTGAAGTAGCAGAAAAAGAGCTGATCAAGTCAGCTCTATCACTTATAAGTGTGTAAGAAACAAGTTAACATGATGCTTTGTCCTCTGAAGTTTTACCCGTAGAAGTGCTACTTAAATAGTGACCATGATGCTTTGTTGTCCACAAAACGAATCAACCGATCTGTGAATAGCATTCTGATCTTGGCTAGATATTTCTGCATGAAAGATGCGGTTGTCCTTCCACGTTTCTCTTCAAGATTTTGGAGCTTGAAGAATCTCCAGTCATACCTTGGATGAGAAAAGAGATGATAACACTCTATTAAAATCGTCCAAATGTTTGCACTATAAAATAAAGGAAAATGCACAGAATAGATATATATGTAGACAAGAAAGAGGAAACCTCACCCATTGGCCTGCTTCAGGCTATCGATTATTTCAATTGGCCAATCAGCAATATCTACTTTTGAATCCGCATACTCCTTTGCCCACATGACTTTTATATTTAAGCAAGTGGGCTAGACTCCAACAATAATGCGCGACCTCTGCTTGCGAGGGAATATATCACTTCAAACCTTTTTGCCTTAACATTTAGGACAACCAACTAGTAGTGTCCCGATGAATCTTTTGGTAACTCAGGGAACTGCTCTAATGTGGGGAAACAGATCTGCATTTGATGTGGCAAAAGATAATAAGGAAAAAGACAACAAGTAAAAAGTGATTATTTTGCTTGTTATGCAGTTGGGAAAAAATTAAAAACAGGTACTCACAATCTCCTTGTGGTCGAGCCTGTTTCGAGGGGTTCTTTGGAAGCATCTTTTGACATCTTTTAGATGATACCGACAATCTATTAGGTACTTCTAAGAATAAGAAAAAATAAAAGGGAGATGTCAGTAATTTAAAACTACATGGTACTTCAAGTGATAAAATTTGAAAAATAAATTAAAAAGAGAAAAACCTACCGCTGCGCGTAGCGGTATGATGTACTTTTTTGGGTTTGATTCACAGATGCAATTACATGGATTCCCACCTCGGTGATTGCGTTGACCAGTTTGTGACCTGGTTTCACTGAATCTGCTAGGTGTCCAAGATTTGCGAAAAAAATGCCATCATCGAAAATAATCCCATCATTATCCATGGACCTAGTCCCCGAACCATGCTGAATTACCATGTTGTACAGTTCTTCCTGTGATTTCCTAACATTGTAGTTCTTCTGTGTTTCGAGGTTTATGAATGGTGACCTTGTGAACCTACCCTTCTTCACAACCATCTTGTCGAGCTCATGTGGCACAGGTGTAATGCTTGCAGCTGACTCATATCTTCTATTGTTGTTTGTGTTTGCTTGATTGTTATGTGGGTGTCTCGTATCTTCTAGTTCTTCTTGTTGTTCCGTTTGAGTTAGCTCATCCTCCTCTTCTTGCGTATCTAGGTCAAATGTAGGAGGGTCAGGGGCTCGCCTTAATGCTTCTTTAAATATCTGCCTCTGCCTCTGCCTCTCCGACTCTGTTCTGCTGTCAAAATTTAGCTTCCTATTCATCAAGTCTTGTGCTGTTGAGATTGGGACATTTGTTGATAGTGCATTAGGTGCAGACCCTTAGATGCTCAACCTTATTGACCTTGTTACTCTTTCTGTTGTTCTAATTGATGCGCTTCCTTGAGAAACATGTACTTTCCTTGGGGACTGTACTTGAACTACGATTTTTGGTGAGACTTCAAGTTCTCCCCGTGCAACAGATCTTATTATTTATCTTCTTGGTGAGGGTGAAGCATCTGCCTGGCTTTTTGTTTTCTTTGGTTGCTGATCTGCAAAAGTTACTGTTTTCCTTTTTGATGACAGTGGTTTTGGAGTTTCAAACTCTAAAACTATCTTCTTCAATTCCTGTCTTGCACTCCCTCCCTCCGAATTTGAAAAGACATCTGGGATGGGATCTTGATTTATTGGGTGTTGCTTTTTTGTGATGGGATCTGCCTCTTCTTGTGCACCTCTATGATACTCAAGGTCGAAGAAGACTAGTGTCTCGAATACTGGATGTTGGATTCTCACATCCTTGGGTTCAGTCCTCATGTAGTCCAGGAACTTCTTCCCATTGATATCCCACTCCTTAGATTTGTAACTATCTTGATTGTGTCCCTCATCGAGTTCTTGAAGATTGTCTGAACTCTCAGTTGGGGTTTGATAATTTTGGCACAAGCTGGCCAATCCATCTGGAACTGTTCTCAGCTTCACCTCTATGTGCATCTTGTTGGATACAGAAGTTGCTTGGCCTGTAACTATTTTTTTGGATGGTGTGCTTGAACGTCTTGAGGTTCCCCCTGTGTACCATGAACTAGGAGAACCACCATTGTGGGTGTCGGTTTTTTTGTATCTGAAACAATGTTCTAAATTTGTGTGCTTAGGATGTTCTCGCCATGCTCAGTTCCTTCTTTCTTTGTATCTCCATCCAATGTACCTTTGTGCATCTCAACAACCTCATGATATTCTGTAGTAGTTACATCTCTCTGGTAGGTTTGTGCCACAGGCTAGGTCTTCTCATCATTATCACCCGATAGAATCTTCCTCCCCTCAAAAAAAATCTATTGCTCTGTTCCTTTCATCCTCTTTATCCTGCTGTGGTGCTGGTAAGCTTAGCTGCACTAACTCATCATCCATCAACACACTTAACTCCTTTCCCTTTTCCTCTTCGACCACCTTGTAATCCTCATTTGTTCCGTTGTGTTCCCCAAATGTTTCTTTACTTTGACTCGCCATTGGTGTCGCTTCATTTCTCCTTCCCTTATTACACCTTTGCTTCCTTCTCTTTGCATACTTCCTTGGTCTGAATGAAAGCTGCTTCACAAGCATCTGCAAGCTTGATTCAAAATCATGGCAAGATTTCTAGATTGCTACTTTGTATCTTGATCTTTCCCGTATTGTAATATATAAAGGATGCTTAGAAATTTGTTGTAACTAATTTTATTTGCAACCTAGGCATATAAAAAAGGAAACACTTGCTAAAATGTAGTGAATAAACCCCACCTTTGAGGTGCATCTTGGAGGTGCATTTGCTAGGATCAACATATAAATTTTTTGTTCGTCTGAAAAGAGGATGCTCTCGTCCATTCCTTCTTTATAAGTTCCTTCGCATGGTTCCTCATCTATTTGTTCAGAAGCTTCATTACCACTTGTTCCTTCTCCTCGTTTTAATGGAACAACTTCTTCTTCGTGTGCTTGTTTGCATGGTACCTCATCTGATTGAACTCTGATGCTAGGTACTTGTTCTTCTTCAAGCTCAGGTACCACCTCTCAACTTGCAAATTCAGGTTTGAGCTTCAAAAACAAAAAGTAAAAACAAAAAAAAGAAAGATGAGGTATATAATATAATTTTTTGTGTGTAGTTACATGGAGAAAAACCTCTGAACTCCACGGGAAAGAGAGAAAAAAGTAGAGAAAAGTACCTTTGCTGCACCGAATGTTCCATCGCTCTTTTGGTCTTGCTTAATAGCTTTTAGCACCATTGCATTGGTCCATGCTGTTACTCGTGTTCCTTCACTGGGCACGTCTATGTCTTTTAAATCTAATGAGTCTAGGTATTTTACATGCAGGAAACACTTTTTTGTGTGAGTGATAAAACTAAATTGGTATTAAAAACTAGTTCATGTGTAGGTGAATGTAGATAACACGCTCAACCAGAAAAAAAAAGGTAAAACATGATTGCTAGTAGGGGTAATGTACCATTAAGTAGAGCATGCGGGATTTGATAATTGCTTTTTCTGCCTTTGATTTAGTTGCTTTCCGAAGCAGCATTATAACAAAGCAACACATGTTTAGCCGATGCGCATATTTGATTTTTACTAATCATGGGTATAGCCTGCGGCTGATATGAACACCAGTTGTTGGCACGAGCACGGAACTCATGGCATAAGTGATGTAGAGCTTGAGATAATTCATGTCTACCTCCTCCATATCTACAATCCTCTTCTTCAGTGATATGATTGTTGGTTGTCTCTTGCCCTTCATTCCCAACTTCTCTGTCATAAACTTGATTTCCGCTGCATCCATCCCATACTGAACTTCTTTGTTGCCATTCGGCACACCTATTACCTCCTTGACAAATATTTCTGTGACGTTGATGCAACATCTTCCAGGAAATACCATCTTGCTTGTTGATGGATCAAAACTCTCCATGAGGAATTTGCATAGATCTGGCTGCAGTTTTGAACACTTTATGTTGACCAAGCCTTCGTACCCCCACTCCTCGATTAATTTCTTTTGTCCTGGTGACATGCTCGAATACAGGCTCACAAGTTTCATTGGCGATGCACGCTGAAACGGCTTGTCTTTTTTACTCTAAATGCAAAAAAATAAAAATGGTTCAGCCAAAAAGTTCTAGGATTGAAAAACCAGAGACACTGTGTGGATCAAAAAAAGTAAAAGAAAACTAACATTTTCAATTGTTGCGAAGTCTTTCATGGATGCTGCTTCAATATCTGCTAGAGCACTCCTTGATGAAGTAGTTGGGGATGTACGAGGACGCAGACTAAGTTTTGCACGTAGCATTTTGAGTTTCTTTGATGACTAAACCTTCTTGTTACTATTTGACTTCGTCATTGTACACGCTGTCTTAACTGAACTAGCATAAAAAGGCAGTGAATTAACATCATATAAAAACAAAAATAGGGGGAACTACCATCACTACAAAAAACTGAACTTAATATCCAAAGGGCTAAATGTTAACTGAACTTAACAACCAAAAAGGGGGGAATCTACAACATGGAACTTTTTTATAGATAATTTTTATGATTCAGAGTTCAAAAGCTAACTATCAGGGAAACTACCAGGGGGTGGCTGCAATCCTACCAATAAAAAATATAAGAACTACCATGGGGTGCTACAATTCAGATGACGATCATACCAGCAAGAAGGACAACCATCATACCAGGAAAAAAGGGACTACCATCATACCAGCGAATCTACTATATTACTACACTTTTTTTGAAAAAAAATTCAAAGTTAAGAAACACATAGAACGTTGGAAAAATGACTACCATAATGCCAGGGAGGACCTACCATCATACAAAAGAAAAAATCTAAATGTACTATCCAAACTACATCATCAAAACAGAAAAAGGAACTACCATCATACTATCCATGAAAAAACACATGTAAGTCTACCATCCTTGGACTACCATCCTATACAAAACAAAAAATATCATCCCTATCTCACCCCTCACTGAAAACAAAACTACCATCAGAACGAGGGATACATCATCATGCCAAGGAGGAACTACCATCATACAGAAAACAAACTCTAATCTACTATCCAAACTACCAACATCAGAATAGAAAAAAGGACTACCATCATACTTTCCATGAAAAGAACACATGTAAGTCTACCATGCCCTGGACTACCATCATATACAAAAGCAAAAAATATCATCCCATCCTACCCCTTACTGAAAAACAAAACTACCATCAGAGCAAGGGATACAAAAATACCTACCCATCCATCCATCTATCAAAAGAATCTACCATCCCTATCGAGAAAATCTACCATCCTAGCCATACAAAACAGCTATACAGAATCTACCATCTCCTATCAGAAGAAAAAACTACCATCCCTAGCCATACAAAACAGCTACCATGTCCTACCAGGAAGATATACTGTCCCTAGCCATCCAAGAAACTACCATCCCTGTCAGAAAAATCTACCATCCCCTATCGGAAATCTACCATTCTACACCAGGCATATGATTCGCCAGCGCACGGTGAGGGTGATCTCCCATCTCTCAAAAAATTCACCTCCGCCCGTGGGGAGGGACTACCATCCTACCTCCGGGATCGTCTGCCGTGAGGAACTACCATCCCCAAAAAGAAATCTATGCTGAAATCGATTTTGGAAGCACGAATTGCTGCAAAATCACATCACGTGCGGGTAGATACTCACCAGAGAAAAGGAATCTGAGGACGATGTCGTTCGCCGGAGCGCCGAGAGGTGGGCGGTGCGGTGGATTGCGCGACTAGCGGCGAGCGGTGGACAGTGCGGATGGACGGCGTGGCTAGTGGCGAGCGGTGGACGGTCCGGGTGGATGGCGCGGTTCCACCGGTGCGGCCACCGCGCGAGCAAATCGCCGCGCTCGCCGGCGTTGTCGAGGTGGTCGCGTCCGAATGGGGAACGAACAGGGCAATGACGGACCTCGTTGCGACTCTCAAACGGCTCGATACACGATGTTTAAAATTCCTTGCTACGTACCATCCGGAAACGTACACTCGAGGAAGCCTGCCGGAATATAACTCGCTGGGAGACGTCCGATCGCTATCTTGCAGTTCTGAAGACTGAGCTGACTGTAGCGATACGTCCAGGTCGATAGATACATAGATTTCTCGATTTTCTTTGGCAGGTATCCTCTGCTTCTGTCGGCTGTCCGCAACAGCTGTCGTTTATCCTGCCACATATTGCCGCTCATGTCCGTTGCTTCCGTCGATGTGCGAGTTGACAAGAAGATCATAGGAGATACTATTACTATTATATCCCGGCGTCGTGAATTTGATCTGTGTCTTAGGCTTGCGTCTCTAGTACGGTCTAGCCTAGGACCAACACTTGACAACTTTGAGCGTATTTTTAACTTTACATTGAGTAACGTGGTTGCAGCATATTTCTCCACATATATTAAGCCTACCTACAGCTCCACATGTTTCTACACTATGGAATATTTGTCTCCTGGTAATCGCTTTATCCAATCCTTAGAGTTACTTGATATTGCTGGTTGCCGATCGCCGCCTATTGTATGGTAAGAACTTGTAAGGATTTGGTATTTGCAATATTGTGAGCAACTTGCCACCACATCCTAGTAGTTGATAGGAACATATACTTGTTATTTGTCTCTTGTTTCTACTAGTTATGTCAGGTTTTAAAGTTAGAAGTTCTTGAAATTTGTCTCTACTTGAAGATGTGCCACCATCTGGCAAACCACAATGACCACCACGAGAGATAAAAGTACATGCTTAGGTTCCCGTCTCTATGCCGTAATTTAATGGTCGCTCTAAATGTGATTTATATATTAAATGGGAGATTGAGTTAAATGATATATTTGTGTCCCATAATTTTTCTAAGCGTAAGAGAATACAAGTTGCAATTAGTATATTCACTAAATTTTCTTCTATGTGGTGGAATAAATATTGTCGATTATATTCTGACTATATACCTACTACTTGGCATGATTTGAAACTTGTTATGCGCTATAAATTTGTGCCATCATATTATACGGGTGGCATGGTTAGGAAATTGCAGAATTTAAGTCAAGATGGTTATACTATCATAGAGTATTATGATGCTTTAGCAACTACCTTGTTATATTCATTTATCGAAGAAGTGAAGATGAATTTATGGATAGATTTTGGAGAGGTTTAAACCGTGACATCCAGAACATACTTATGCATGAAGAATTTTGTTCCATCTATCGTATGTTTCGTTGTGCTTGCAAAGCTGAATAGGAAATAAAGAGGCGTGTTTCAAGCAAGTGCAAGAGAATGGTTAATGTTCATGCTTCTCCACCAACATCGACTGAATTGTCTCGAGATGTTGATGAGTCTCCTCCAATAGTACCTCCATTATCTGAAATGATTGTACAAGGTAATAGTAAAGGTATCAATTTTGTTCATGTACATGAGGCTGAACGATGCTCTCTTGATTTAACTAGGTCATGTGTTGACACTTCCATTGATTTGTTTATACCACTTTTTGTTGATGATTGCGCTATTGGTTTGAATATATCGTGTGTTCAAACAATTGAGATGCCTATGGTTTTGAGCACTGTTTTGAGTGCACCTACTGCTGATTTGAATTCGTCTAGTTTGATTAGTGCGCCCACTGAAATTATTGCTGCTGAAATTGAACCATGTGACTTTATAAATAAATCTAATTTGGATCCTATAAACTGGGTTATGAATAGTGAAGTGTTGGATACACTATCTCGGAATACAAAACATGTTCAAAGTGTTGAGGATAGACCAAGTAACATGGACATTATATCAGATTTAGATAGTATATTGTTGGTTAGACATGATGAAGTGTTAGACAAATTTTATCCTGCTACTTCTTTGTGGTCTATTTCAATGGATCCTCCAATTTCCTTGTTACATGCTAGAAATAAAATTGCTGAAATCACACGTTTTAAGAGTGTTTAAGTCCCTGATTATACATGTTATTTGGTTGGAAATGATGACGTGAATGATGTTTTTATGGTGCATAGGATTTGCATCACGTGTGATGAACTAGCTTGTTTGCGAGAAGATAAATATATGCATATGCTTGATCATTTTGATATGACCTCCAACATTAGTATGAATTGTGAGCCGCATAGCTTGTTGCATGAATGCTTATCTAAGCATGTTGTCGCTCGTAGTTTGAAAACAATGCATTTTCTTTACCAATGTTGGGATGGTTTAATGATGAGCATTGTAAATTACTTGGGTGGCAGTACTTGTTTCCGGAATATGACTAACAACTAATGAAGTATTGTGTGATCTGTTATTCTCGAACACTAAATATGAAGAATGTGAGAGGAGTTAAAACAGATGATAGATACATATACCATGTGTACACCATGACTTTTTTATTCGTATGTTTACAAAATAAACATCGCCGATGACGGCTTTCCTTTCAAGAAAGGAAGGATGATGCGAACATGAATAGCCTAGATATAACCAAAACTATTACTTCTGGCCATGTTCTTCAGGTGAATTCTAGTACTAATAATTTTATATATTATTTTAGTATTAAAGACAGAGATACAACAGATCTTGTTATTACATGCAGAATTATGGAGTTATAAACCACACGTTAAGATGCGAGAGAAGCCTACTCCACCAATGGAACTATACAATGCACATGCATTATATGGAGAGACATACTTTGGAGAGGATGATAAGATTGCATCGAGGACGAATTTAATTCAAGAAGGAGGGATGATGAGGACATCTCCACTACTATTATACCCGCTACTCCTACGACAACGTTACAGGGACCACTCACAAGAACTCATGCACGCCTACTCAATTATCAGGTACTTTCATTTTTAGAAACTCTTCCTAATATAAATGAGAATATGATACTGCCTAAATTAGACGTGTTTATGTTACTTATGAATGATGGACCTAGTAAGGACGGAAGGGACATGCATTGGAGCATGGGAGTGCATGGAGAAGACCACAAGCGTGTGTAACAATGACACCATGAGTGGAGATTTCCGGACTTTGAAGCCACCGTAATTCTACAAAGGATGCTTGGACGAATTTCACAAGGTACCTAATATTATTCGCCCAAGGATTTATTTGGTCCTGCTTCACCTTATTTGATAGACCAGACCCACATATTTTTGAGCCAAATAATATAGGGAGTTTTTGGAGGATGTTTGAATGGAGAAAGGCCCATCTAGAGGTGTTTTCGGATGGCCCATTATGGTTGGACGAAAATCCCCTCTCTTCCTCCATATAAACCCCCTCCTAGCCATTATTAGAACTTGGATTTTGTTTAGACTAAAAATTAGCCTCATTGTAACTTCGCCAAGGCTTGAGTGTCGCAGAGGCCTCCTGTACTTCACACCCATTCAGGATCCCACCTTTCAATAAAGATTTCATCTTTATCTGCAATATCTTGATTGCAATATTAGTTCTTACTTCTCAATTTCAGGTAGGAATTAAGACCCTCGCTGGTCAGGCTGATCGTGCTTCTGTAAGATCGGCAACCTTCTGGAGATTGGCCTAGCGATTGCATTGACGCTCGTGCTCGCACTTGTAGTCGGATCGTCAAGCCCGTACTCCACCCAAATCGACTATCACCATCTCATCGAAAGATCAGACACCTTTGACCTATCAGATCGTGGAAGTGCAATGCTGTTTTAATTGTTCGAGATGGTGGCACGTCGAATCTGGCAGGCAGCGAGAGCGCTAGAAGTAGCATCGCCACTCACGCTAGCAGTGGTGACTCAAGGGGCATGTTGGATGGCTCTCCTAGTTTCCGCCTCAGTGTTGTTGAGTAATAGAGCAATTTTCCAAGAGATTTAACCATAGTAAAAGATAGATAAAACATAGGCAGAATAATAGAAAATGACCAGAAGATGATATACATCACAGTAGAGGAACCATCAGTGTTCACGTTAGCATTGAAACCATCGTCAGCCATGTTGTTGAGGAAAAGGTTGTTGATGTCAGGGAAGAAGTCGTCGTTGGGGAAGACGTCTACGCAGTCGCTATCCGTGAAGGAGTCCGTGATGAAGCCAGTAGTCGCGCTGGTAGCGCTCCCAAAAACCTCATCGCCCTTCTCCCGTACAGGACTCGAAGCAGCGGGGTCTCGGAGGCCTACTGTCCTAGCTCGCGGTGCACGCCGCAAGACGGGATGGGAAAGATCTAAGCAGAACAATGCTCTAGAACTAGAGGCGTAAGGTGTGTGCGTTAGTGTATTTGAGGAGAGGAGCGACATCTCACTCTTATATGCACGGGTAGACAAGCAAACAGACGGCGTTGAGAGAGGAAACTTACAGGCATCGACCGAAGCCGAACAGCCTCCACTAAGCTCGAAATAAATCTCCACTGAATTTGCATTAAACATTCACTCACGCAGCCTATTAAAATTCTTATCCATTCATGTGTGGCAAAAAGAAAGAGAAGCTCTCGGCTCGAGGCATTCTCGCAACCCGCGGCACGCGCGCGCGTCGTGACGAGGCGAGGCGAGGCTTGGCGAGGCGGGCGGCGGAGGAGGAGCGCGCATGTATATGTCTTCTCTTCTCAAGCTCGTACAAGTGGTGGAAGAGATAACCTTATAAGCTGGTCCAACTTCCACTCAACTAGCAATGTGGGACTAAACTTTTGTCCCACCTCTTGCCTTGCATGAATGGGCCAAGTGGACCTCTAGGATTTCAGGAATTGTTGAATAGTATAAATGGGTTGGGCCTTTATTAGACAAAATTCCAACAATCCCCCACCAGATCCCATAGGCACACATAAATTTGCCTATGGTTCCAAAACATTATTTATATACTGGTACTAGTGGAGACTGTTAAGTTGAACTTCCACTTAGAACTCTATGCTACACTAGTTTGCAACTTGTACAGTGGACTATGCCTTGAACTGCAAGTTTGCTGCATTCTAGATTTACACAAAGCCTTGACCAATACTAGGCTATCGTGGGACTTCCCCTCGGGTGGAGCTTATACGTCATACTCCATAGCCTTTCATGAGTTTATTTTAGAGCACCCAACTCTCATAGACTGCGACGTTTAACAGTCAGACTCATATAGGTGTGTTCTTCAAGAGATGTTCTACAGGACAACATCTCTGCTTAAACTAATCTACTTAGAACACATTAAGATAAATCAACTTGCCATGCAGAATAGGAAAGTATTGCATCTTCACGGAGTGATGATTAAAGTAGGGATACTTTCCTCTCAGTTAACCAACAACTTGTCTCCCAATTCTAATTCATAGGATATCCGATCACATAGAGTGGTTACCACTGTGGAAAACTTATATTGTGGGTCTGATACCCATCTCCTTTGATGCATTTTCTATCACATTACGTGATAGACCCTTTGTGAAGGGATCTGCCAGATTCTTAGATTTTTGGATATAATCCAACGTAATAACTCCGGAGTTTCTCATTTTCCTGACAGATTTCAATCTCCTCTTCACATGTCTTGAGGAGTTCATGTTATCCTTAGAACTGTTCACTTTAATAATCCAAGTTTGATTGTCACAGTTCATTGGGATTGCGGGTATAGGTTTCTCAACCACATGTAAGTCCATCAAGAGTTCTCGAAGCCACTTTGCTTCAACAGTGGTTGTGTCTAATGCTGCGAGTTCTGCTTCCATAGTTGACCTTGTTAAGATGGTCTGCTTGCAAGACTTCCAAGAAATAGCGCCACCACCAAGTGTAAATACATATCCACTCATGGCCTTTATCTCATCAGCATCATATATCCAATTTGAATCACTATATCCCTCCAGCACCCTTGGGTACCCAGTATAGTGAATGCCGTAGCTCGCAGTGCCATTTAGATAGCGCATGACTCTCTCAAGAGCTTGCCAATGATCATCTCCAGGATTTGAAACAAACCGACTGAGTTTGCTCACAACAAAAGTGATGTCAGGCCTCGTACCGCTAGCTAAATACATAAGCGACCCAATAATCTGAGAGTATGTCAACTGATCTCTAGTAGTGCCTCTGTTCTTTCGAAGTAACACACCAGGATCATACGGTGTTGGAGAAGTCTTGTCGTTGCTATACCCAAAGCAACTCAAGATCTTTTCCACATAGTGAGACTGAAGTAGTGTGATCCCACCATTATCATATCTCAATAGCTTGATATTCAAGATAACATCAGCTACCCCTAGATCCTTCATCTCAAAAGACTGAGATAAGAAATCCTTGACTTCCTTAATCACATTAAGATTGGTCCCAAAAATCAGTATGTCATCAACATACAAACAAAGAATCACTCCCTCGCCCCCACCATAGCGATATTACACAAATTTGTCAGCTTCGTTTATAGCAAAGCCTGCGGTGGTTAGGGTTCTCTCAAACTTATCGTGCCACTGCTTAGGTGCTTGTTTAAGGCCATATAAAGACTTCAACAACTTACACACTTTTCCTTCTTGACCACTCACTACAAATCCATCTGGCCGATCCATATAAATTTCCTCTTAGCGTCCATTTGATGAACGAGAAGACCATGTGAGGCAACCAAAGATAGTAGTACTCGAATGGTGGTCAATATGGCTATGGGTGAGTAAGTATCAAAGTACTCCTCACCTTATTTTGGGTATAACCCTTGGCTACAAGTCTCGCCTTGTACTTCTCAATAGTACCATCAGGCCTAAGTTTCTTCTTAAACACCCATTTGCATCCTACAGGTTTGCACCCATAAGGACGATTGGTGATCTCCCATGTTCCATTCGCTAAGATGGAATCCATCTCACTACGAACATCTTCCTTCCAGTAATCAGCATCAGGAGACGCATAGGCTTCTGAAATAGAAGTAGGAGTAACATCCACAAGCTACACAATGAAATCATTACCAAAATAATTTGCAGTCCTATGTCTCTTACTTCTCTTAGGAATTTCATTATCATCCTCCTCGAGGTTTTCCAAGTGTACAATAGGAATGGTATGTTCCGGAATTGTGGGTATTTCCTGATTCAATGAGTTAGGTATCTCCTGATTTGATGAGCTAGGTATATCCTTCATGGGAAAGATATCCTCAAAGAAAGTCACATCATTTGACTCCATGATCGTACCAACATGCATGTTTGGTACTCCAGATTTTACTATCAAGAATCTATAGTTGATGCTATGAAAAGCATATCCCAGGAAAACACAGTCCACGATTTTTGGTCCAAGTTTGCGCTTCTTTGGGATTGGCACATGAACCTTTGCCAGACAACCCCAAGTTCGCAAGTAAGAAAGATTTAATCTTTTCTTTCCCCATTCTTCAAATGGAGTAATCTCTTTGTTCTTAGTGGGAACTTGGTTTAGGACATGACACACAGTCAGTAATGCCTCCCCCACCATTCCTTGGAGAGACCTGATGTGTCTAACATGGCGTTAACCAAATCTGTTAGAGTAAAGTTCTTTCTTTCGGCTACCCCGTTTGACTAGGGCGAGTAGGAAGGCATCCTCTCATGGATTATACCATGTTCCGCACAAAAAGAATCAAACTCGTTGGAAAAGTACTCTCCACCATAATCAGACCTAAGCCTCTTAATCTTTCGATCAAGTTGGTTTTCCGCTTCAGCTTTATAGATTTTGAAGAAAGTCAAAGTCTCATATTTTGATTTCATAAGATACACATGACAATATCTCGTTGAGTCATCGATCAATGTCATAAAATATTTCTTTCCCCTTTTGTCAACACACCATTCATCTCACAAAGATCTGAATGTATGAGCTCTAGTGGTGCCAAATCTATCACCTCTGCAGTCGTATGTGACTTGCGAGGTTGCTTTGCTTGCACACAAGTTTGGCATTTAGATCCCTTCACAGTCGTGAATTTTGGGATTACATTCATTTTAGCTAACCGCCTCATGCAACAAAAATTAACATGACAAAGACGTGAATGCCAGACATTTGATACAAGATCAGATGAAACATGATTCATGACTTTATTACACACATCTGACAGTGACAGGCGGAACAAGCTGATGTTTACGCACTTCTATTCTTGTAAACAGTTGTTGGGCCTCCAAGTGTAGAGGTTTGTAGAACAGCAGCAAGTTTTCCCTTAAGTGGATTACCCAAGGTTTATCGAACTTAGGGAGGAAGTGGTCAAAGGTATCCCTCTCAAGCAACCCTGCAATCAAGATACAAGAAGTCTCTTGTGTCCCCAACACACCCAATAAACTTGTCAGGTGTATAGGTGCACTAGTTCGGCGAAGAGATAGTAAAATACAAGTGGTATAGATATAAGACAACGGTGCCAGAAAATAGCCTGATGGCATGGAAGAGACTAAAGGCAAACTGAAATAAAGATGGAAGCAAGGAAAAATGTAACAGATCTAGTAGCAAACGATGTTTCAATGCTTAGAAACAAGGCCTAGGGATCATACTTTCACTAGTGAACACTCTCATATAGATATCTTCTCTTTATGATACTACTCTTAACTACTCTCCAGTTGAACACTCTAATTCATGGTAGGGCTATAACATCACACCTCAAAGTAAGCCTTTCCCATCTACATAACCCCACACTGTCACCTTGAGCACTAGATGGTTCCAACAAACACCACAATTTCATAAAGACATCCAACTCCAAATATAACTCATAACAAGTATTTGTAATCTCTAGCCTAAGTGCCACCATGGTGTGCACGCTGTCACTTTCACACACATGGGGAGAGAAGAGATCTATTAAAGCACTTGAGTAGCAAGGTAGATCTACTTGATTACAAATCTCATGATCACATCATGCATAGAGAGAGAGATGAACACATAGCTACCAGTAGAACCCTTAGCCTCGAGGAAGAACTACTCCCTCATCATCATGGGAATCAGCAACGACGATGGAGATGGTGGTGGAGATCGATGGAGATGGCTTCAGGGGCACTTCCCCGTCCCGGCAGGGTGCCGGAACAAAGACTTTCTATCCCCCGAATCTCCCCTTCGGTGGCGGCGGCGCTGCTGAACTTTTTGTGGCTAGAGGCTGTTCGATTTAGGGTTTTTGCATAGGAGGCTTCTTATAGGCGAAAGGGCAAGGTCGGTGGGTGGACCAGGGGCCCACACCACCTGGTGGTGTGGCCAGGACCCGCGCCACCCTATGGTGTGGCCGGCCCCTGGCCCCTCTCTGTCTCGTCTTTTGGCTCTGTGAGTCTTCCGGTAAAATATCAACTTTGGCTTTTGTCCTGTCCAATTCCGAGAATATTCATTTTCTGACTTTCTGGAACCAAAAACAGCAGAAAACAGGCAACTGGCACTGTGGCATCTTGTTAATAGGTTAGTCCAAGAAAGTGTGTAAAAATACTTCAAAGTGTGGACAAAACATAAGAAAGTAGATATAAAACAAGCATGGAGCATCAAAAATTATAGATACGTTAGCAACGTATCACAAGCCTCC
The DNA here is from genome assembly GCA_910589775.1 of Avena eriantha. NCBI lineage: Eukaryota > Viridiplantae > Streptophyta > Magnoliopsida > Poales > Poaceae > Avena > Avena eriantha. Next base: position 197,266,179 of record OU342745.1, read on the forward strand.
ACCCTCATATCCTTTACCAATAAATGTTCCAAACTTAGACAGTACAAATTTATTGGACTCAAATACAATCTTGTAGCCATCACGACATAGAAGTGATCCACTAACAATATTCTTATTTATTGAGGGAACATGATGCATGTTCTTCAGGCGCACGGTCTTTCCCGAAGTGAACTTCAGATCAACCGTACCAACATCATGAACAGAAGCATGCAAGCCATTCCCCATCAGCACGGACTGAGCCCCTCTGACCTGATATGAAGAAAACATGGAAACATTAGAAAAAACATGGCATCATAGCAGTTTATGTTCTGAAACCAGAGAACTGCTCTTACACGCCACCTCTTATAATGCGTACCCTCAAAAACAGGTGGCTTCCCAGAAGTAACGAAACCACTTGGAGCAAATTGCCTATAATAAGGTTTTTGGATTGTTGAGTAATAGAGCAATTTTCCAAGAGATTTAACCATAGTAAAAGACAGATAAAACATAGGCAGAATAATAGAAAAGGACCAGAAGATGATATACATCACAGTAGAGGAACCATCAGTGTTCGGGTTAGCTTTGGCACCATCGTTAGCCATGTTGTCGAGGAACAGGTTGTTGATGTCGGGGAAGAAGTCGTCGTTGGGGAAGACGTCGGCGAAGTCGCTATCTGTGAAGGAGTCCTTGATGAAGCCAGTAGTCGCGCTGGTAGCGCATTCCAAAAACCTTATCGCCCTTCTCCCATACAGGACTCGAAGCAGCGGGGTCTCGGAGGCCTACTATCCCATCTCGTGGTGCACGCCGCAAGACGGGATGGAAAAGATCTAAGCAGTGCAATGCTCTAGAACTGGAGGCTAAGGTGTGTGCGTTGGTGTATTTGAGGAGAGGAGCGACCTCTCACTCTTATATGCACGGGTAGGCAAGCGAACAGACGGTGTTGGGAGAGGAAATGTACATGCATCGACTAAAGCCACACAGCCTCCACTAAGCTCAAAATAAATCTCCACTGAATTTGCATTAAACATTGTAACATCCCAAAACTTTCATCCAAGCTTATCAAGATCCAAATCATCAAATTTAGGGTTAACAAAAAAAATTTCCAGATTAAAAATGAAAGCATTCATGTGTATGTGCATTTAAATTTAGGAATTTATTTGAATTGCCATGGTTGTGATTCATTGCTTGTAAAATGTTTCCTATAGTACTGTTCGGGGAGTTGATAAGTTAATTCCTGTGGATGTCTACTTGCCGGGCTGCCCACCTTAGGTGAAATAAACATCATCTAACTCTTTCCCAAGCAAATCCCAAAGAAAATCAAATCAAAAACAATTAAAAAGGAGGAATGGTCATTTTGATCATTTTAATCCACTACACTACTTTGAGTGTTCCTAGCACTCATATCTCAACAGAAATAATTCTGGATCTTTACACCCCTTGATAGTACACATAATGAGGTACCAATGCCTAATTTTTGATCTGCTAAAAGCATTCAAATACTTATTTTAAATGGCATGTGAAAATTGAATTCAATGCATATGTCTAGATCACCCCTATTTCAAAAACCACCAATTTGAGCTCCACTTTAAAAACCCTTGCAACAAGAGACTACCTAGCATCAGTGGAGATCACTCAAAAAATTTAAAACCAAAATTCAAACTTTGAGCTCTTGCGGCCATTTCATCAAACAGGTGGCAGACACAAATCTGGCAATTTCCAAAACACTATAGTGAGCAGTGGATTTGGTCACCATTTGGGCCTAACTCGGTCCCCTTGTCCCCCCAGCTAAAACCCCGGCCCTAGCTCTCTCTCCCTCTCCCCTATTTTCTCCAGTGCCAAGCCACCCGACGCCATGCGCCAGGTCGACCATGGACAGCTCACGCCAGCCCGTCACGCGCTCTCCTTCGCTCGCTGGCAGACATGCGCCATCACACCGCACCGCCTCGACCAGCCCGCGATCAAAATCGAGCGGAGGACCAGCCACATTTGCTCGCGCCCATGCCTCTGTCCGCCATGCCGATCACCCCGTAGCGCCGCACCCGCCAGAGCAGCACCGGCCTCGCCAAGCCCTAGCCTTGTGTGGCAGCACCCGCAGCAAGCCCAGCAACCGCCCTGGCATCCTCGTTCGCCGCCTCGTTACCAGCAGCCCAGAGGAACCGCGCCGAACACCGCCGCCCTCGCTCAGTGCACCACACGCTCCCGACCAGCTTAGACCTCGCCTTGCCGCGCCTTTAAGCCTCAGAGGATCGCTGAGGACAGAGAATCCATCGCCGCCCTTGCCCATGCCGAGAGAGCCCCGCACCATCGTCACCGATGACCTCACCGGAGCTCGCTCTGCCCTCTCGTCGACCCTATATAAAGCGGCCACCCCAGCCTCTTTTCTCCACACTCACTCACTCCCCACCGCTCACTAAACCTTACCCACCTCTCGCTGAAGCCGCTCGAGCTCTGCCTCGCCGGAATTGGAGCCGAAGCCGCCGCAATAGGAGGAGAAGGGCGTCTGCGATTTAGGAGACCCCAAGCATCGCCGCAACCGCGCCTCACCTCGCTGTCGTCTACCAGTTCGTTTGTCTGCCTCGCCGTCATCGCTGGAGCCCTGGTATGCCCACAATCAACCACCACCGCCGCGTCTAGGTCAAGTTCTCGCCGGAGTAATCCGTCGTTGACGATGACTCTCCACCGTTAGATCGTCTTTAGATCGTGTGGCCTAGAATGCCCGATACCGTTTCGGTGTTTTTGTGCCGCTGACTGGTGGAGCCCGCATGTCAGGCAGCCCACTGCGCTCACTGTGCGTATCTGGGCCGGCCCAGTTAGTTCCCGCGCGAGTTAGAAATTCAAATTTAGCTTTTTCCATTTAGAGTTAATCTAGTTTCTGTCCACTAGTTTAAAAATCAATTCTGGGAGCTTGACAAATCCAAATTGCATGAAACTAATTGTGCCTAAAAGGTATTGAAGTTATCTATCCAAGCCCGTTGGATTTAATTCAATAAGAGTTATAGATCTCTCCTAGTAAAAATAACAAAACAGAAGCAATTGCACCTTGCAACATTTTTATAAAATCAACTAAGATAGCTTTTGAGTTGATTCCAACTCTCAAAAATCACATTTCATCATATCTACCTACATATGTAATAATATTAAGATTTACATGCAGTGACTTTGGACTAGTACCAAAATAATGCTATATAGGCATTTCTAGTCACTTTAAATCATTAAATAATGAACTTAAACCAAAGTAATATTGATCCAACCTTTAAATCCCATTCCCACATGTTAGAATATGTGGTGAGGACATGTGTCCACATGATCCAATATTTTAAGTGGTGAATATTAAATCTTAGTTAATATTTCAATGAGTAGAAATTACTTTTCTAAAATAAAAAGAATGAAACTAGTTAATGAAACTTGTGATGCCTAAGATGATAATAGATCATCAAATGTGTGTTTTAGAATACTAATTAGACTAGCTAAGTATTGTTTGGTGATTGTGTACTCCGTATGTATTTATAGACGATAGTACCGACCAAGCTTTCGAGGCGGAGGAGTTCTACCAAGAAGAAGAAGAAGAAAACTTCAACCACTGCACTTCACAAGGCAAGCCACCATGAACAATGCAAGCTAACACTTGCAAGTATAATGCTTAGCAAGCTAGGATTAAACAAGATGGTTTAGCAAAGATGCTTTAGGCATGCTTTGGTCACACTACCTTGATTTTAGTACCCCAAGTCTTATTTACAAGCTTTACTTCCTTTACTTTACACAAAGTTCTTGTGTTGAAGGTAGCATAAAGAGTATAAATCTTGAACTATTTAGAAACCCTGTAGATGTCATTCTATGGCATGAGATTGAACCCATCTTTTCAACCTTAGTGAACACTCTTAACTTAGTAGTTTAGAGTAGATCAAAAACCTGAGTCACTTTAGATGGGAACACTTGGTGAAAATGATTTATGAAAACCTTGGAATGATGAGTCATTCTAATGAGATGTTTTGACATGTGTTGAGAAACACAAATGGTTTATGATGGTGAAAATGTTGAGGCATGAGGCTTAACCCTTTTATAAAACTGATGGTTGGATTCGGATGCGATACCATTCCAAATTTATCGTACAACCACACTACCTGAATTGGGTAAGGCTTAGCTGGAAATTTATATGCATTAGTTTTAGTTCCCTCGCAGGAGAGGTTTGAGCTGAGGCTACCTCTCAATATAGTCCACCTATGCAGTGCCCAAGATGACAGATGGTCATGATTGGGAGGCCATGCTCATAGGAGAGGTGCTTATACTAGGGTGTGTAAAGGGAAGGTTATGTTTGATTATCTGCATACTGAGTATGATGATTCAGGGTTATCCCTGGCAGATATATCGAATCTTGTGGTGAAAGTGTACCACCTCTGCAGAGTGTCAAACTATTCGAATAGCCGCGTCCGCAGTTATGGACAGTTGGAATGGCCATACTGTTTCGTTGTCAGATGTTTTCCAAATTGACTTATGAAATGAATGAGGAATCTTGACTTGACCACAACAGGGTTGTGTTTATGACAATAGCTTCCTAGCTTAAGTGATTCTAGAACTTTATTTTATCTTTCTTTGCTTCAGAACTCAGCTTAGGTTTCAAACTTAACTTTGTAGTTAAACTTAGATTTATCACTTTAACTTAGAACTATATTACTTGTTAGAGGTAGTTTGCGAGTACTTAAAGAGTACTCATGGCTTTTGTCCCTGGCTATTCTCATGGCCATACTATGAAGGAGACTATCAAGATGATGGCCCCCGGGATGGCTATGATAACTAGGACTATCTGCCTTCGTCAGCATTGCATGTGCCCCTTAAGATGGACCCCACCCCTACGCTTATCTTTTATTTCCGCTGCTTGTTGTATTAAGATTGGATCATGAGATCCTTATTTGTGTAAGACCTTATGTATGGTTTGTAATGGATGATGTACTATGATATCCAATCCGTTATGTCTCGCAAAAATGGTAATCCTGGGATTGCGAGGTATGGCATAACGAGCATCTGTGATTAAAAATCCGGGTGTTGACAAACATTCACTCACGCAGACTATTCAAATTCTTATCCATTCATGCGTGGCAAAAAGAAAGAGAAGCTCTCGGCTCGAGGCATTCCCGCAACCCGCAACCCGCGGCGCGCGCGCGTCGTGACGAGGCGAGGCGAGGCGGGCGGCGAAGGAGGAGCACGCGTGTATATGTATTCTCTTCTCAAGCTCGTACAAGTGGTGGAAGAGCTCACCTTATGAGCTGGTCCAACTTCCACTCAACTAGCAATGTGGGACTAAACTTTTGTCCCACCTCTTGCCTTGCATGTATGGGCCAAGTGGGCCTCTAGGATTTCAGGAATTGTTGAATAGTATAAATGGGCTGGGCCTTTATTAGACAAAATTCCAACAAGCATCCCACCTCCCTGCGCCTGAAGTAGCATCACGACCTGTGCTGGCATATCCACCAACGACGACAGCAGTCGTCGAGATCGACTTGGAAGATTTCTCGCTCCCCTGTGATCATGTACTTCTGGATGTGGTTTCATGTCCTGTCGCCTACCTGCTCGCTATCCCCACAAGGCCACACCAGCTGACATCCGCCTGCCCGCGGATGCTGATATAGTATAACTAAGGGGACAATGTAATTTACCCGTGACTTGTAATTTTGTATGAATAATTAGGTTGACTATGCTATCTCTGATTCTTTATGTTTAAATTTATTATTTTATTCTCAATTGTACTGTGAGTCAGAGACTTGAGAACATATATATTTCATACAACTATTTGTTTGTATTGTATAGTGAGTAAAATCTGATCATTAACTTGTGAATTCCCGGTTTTATCGTGTTTCAGTTATTTGATAAGCTTTTGCTTCTTGCCTAAATGCCCTTATGCAGCTTGCAAGATTTTTTAAGAAAAGAAATAGGAAACTACTCCCTCCTTGCTATAATAGATTTTTAAAAAGTCAAACTTCATCAACTTTGACTAAGTTTATTGTGTAAATTGTCTATTTATATGTTGTTGAATGAATATCATACCAAAATATACATTAGTATGAATTATATGGTATTATAAATGTTAATACTCTTTTCTACATACTTGGTCAAACTCTACATTGTTTGACTTTAAAACAAATATCCAATATATTGTGGGTATACTATAGGTACCGGAACCAGAGGCCTCCCACACGGTGGGATATCTCACATAAGAACCGTCGGCTCCAAACAAGATACGATGTGAAATTAGTGCCACCACCGTATCGTATGATGTCAATGCCCGAATTTTTAATCCCAGATGCCTGTTATGCCATACCTCGCAATCCCAGGATTACCATTTTTGCGAGACATAACATATTGGATATCACAGTACATCATCCATTACAAACCATAATAAGATTTTACACAAATAAAGGATCTCATGATCTAGTCTTAATAAAATAAAGCAGCGGAATAATAAAGTGTAGTAGCGGGCCCCATCTTCAGTGTCACAGGCAATGCTGCCGATGGGAGATGATCCTAGTTGTCGTAGCCGTCCTACTGTCCATCTTCCTGATAGTCCTCCTCATAGTCTGGCCACGGGAATAGCCAGGGACAAATCCATGAGTACTCTTTAAGTACTCGCAAACTATCACTAACAAGGAAGGTAGTTCGAGTAGGAATCTTAAGCTCTAGGTTTATTTGCAAAAGGCCAGATTTATCTTAAGCTAAGTTTAGAAGTAAAGAAAACTAATTTAATGTTCTAAAATCACTTAAGTGGGAAACTAGTTTTCATGTTCACAACCCTGTTGTGGTCAAGTCAAAGTCACATTTCACCTCACTAATCATTTTGAAAACATCTGACGACAGAACAGTATGGCCACTCAACCTGTTGATGACCGCGGATGCGGCTATTCGAATAGTTTGACACTCTACAGAGGTGGTACACTTTCACCACAAAATTTGATACATCCGTCAGGGATAACCCTGAATCAATCATACTTAGTATGCTGATAATCAATCATAACCTTTCAATTACACACCCAAGTATAGGCACCTCCCCTATGAGCTTGGCCTCCCAGCCCATGGCCATCTGCCATCCTGGGCACTGCATAGGTGGACAATCAGCAAGAGGTAGCCTCAGCTCAAACCTCTCCCGCAAGGGAACCCATAGTAAGGCACATAAACTTCTGGCTAAGCCCTACCCAATTCAGGTATTGTGGTTGTACGGTAAAATTGGAATGGTATCGCATCCGAACCCAACCATCAGTTTTTATAAGGGCTAAGGCTCATGCCTCAACGTTTTCATCATCAAACCATTGTGTTTCTCAACACATGTCAAAACATCTCAATAGAATGAAGCATCATTCCAAGGTTTTCATAATCATTTTCACCAAGTATTCCCATCTAAAGTGATCAAGTTTTTATGCTTTAGCACTAGCCACTAAGTTAATAGTGTTCACTAATGAGGGGTGCTAATCTTCAATTTGATGCCATAGAATGACATCTAAGTATAACTAGATAGGCCAAGTTTTATACTCTTTATGCTATCTATACTAAAAGTAAAGAACTTTGGTAAAGTAAAGGAATAAAGCTTGCGAGTAAAACTTGGGATTGGTATAATCAAAGGTATATAACCAAAGTATGACTAAAGCATCTTGCTTAGGTTATCAAGCTTGCAAGGGTTAGCTTGCATTTTTAATGATGGCATGCAAGTAAAGCTTGCAAGGGTTAGCTTTTATAATGCTAGCTTGCCTTGGTTGGTGCAGTGATTGAAGTTCTCTTCATCTTATTCGGGGTAGAACTCCTCCTCCTTGTATCCTTGGTCAGTACTATCGTCTATAAATAAATATGGGGTACACAATCACCAAACAATATTTAACTAAGTCTACTTAGCACACTAAGGTTCACACTTGATGATCTAGCATCATCACAAACATCACATGAAATAAAGAACTAGTTTATTCTTTTTATTTTAGAAAAGTAGTTTCTACTCATTGAAATTAATTAAGATTTAATATTCTCCAATTAAAATATGGGATCATGTTAACACATGTCATCACCACATATTCTAATACATGGGAATGTGATTTAAAAGGTTGATCACATTTTATAAAGTTTAAGATTATTATTTAATCAATTTAATGTGACTAGAAATGCCCTAATAGCATTCTTTTGGGACTAGTCCAAAGTCACTGCATACAAACCTACATATTTTATATATTCAGATAGATATTATCAAATGTGATTTTTGAGAGTTGGAATCAACGCAAAAGCTATTATGGTTGATTTTTGAAAAATGTTTAATGTTGGAAAAGCCTCTGTCTTGTTATTTTTTCTATAGATTATGTCTAACTCCAATTGATTTAAACCTAACGGGCCTATATATATAATTTAACTTCCTTTCTAGCAAAATTCGAGTCATGCAATTTGGTTTAGTGAAACTCTCTATATTGATTTTGGAATCTAGGCATAGAATAGGGTTTTAACTAAAATGGAAAATCCAAAATTTGAATTTCCAGGCCAGCGCAGGAAGCTAATCAGGCCGACCCAGTTACACCATGCGGCCCAGAGGGCTGCTGACATGTGGGGTCCACCAATCAGTGACTATTCTAACGCGAAATGGTATCAGCGAATCTAAGCCATGCGTTCCTATTCTAATCCAACGGTCGAGCGTCATTGTCGACGACGAACATCTCCAGCAAGGAATGTGACCTAGCACGGCGGTGCGGGTCTCTCGGGGCTCACCTGGGCTCCAGCTAGGGTCAGTGACGGGGCAAACGACGTGGTAGACGATGGCGAGGCGAGGCACGGTCACGGCAGGGCTTGGGATGGTCGGGATCAACGACACCCTTCTCCTCCAGTAGCGGCAGACTCTGGTGAAATTCCGACACGGTGGTGCTCGCCTTGCTCCAGGGAGAAGTGGGGAAGGTCAGTGAGAGGTGGGGAGTGGATTGGTGTGAAGAATGGAGGCAGGGTGGCCTCCTTTTATAGGACGGCGAGGGGACCGAGCGGTACGGCGGTGAGCTCGATGGTGGCGTTGCTACAGACGGCTAAAGGCATGGGCGAGGGTGTAGGACGGTGCGGTGCTCCCTGGCGGTTCTCACAGACTTAATGGCGCGACTTGGGACGGATCGGTTCGGTCAGGCGCGTGTAGTGCTCTGCACAGCGGCAGAAGTGCTTGCGGCAGCGTGCGGCAGCTACGGGTCGCGCGGTAGCGAACGGGGGTGTCTGTCGGGGTGTGGTGATCATGGCGAGGATGCGCGTGCACGGTGAGGGAAAGGCGCGAGCTGGCGGGGCTGGTCGGGCATGGTGCACTTGCGCGCTCTAGACACGGTGCAGAGAGGCGGTGCGCGGCGGTGCTAGTGTGGTCCATGGCTCGGCTGCTCTCGTGGGCTAGACAGGGGGTGGCGGTAGAGTGCGGCGAGGCTACTAGACATGTTGGATGGGCGTGTGGCGGTCTAGTGCGAGCTGGCCGTGGTCGGCCGGCGATGACCACATTTGGGAGGCGCTCCACTCTGCTCCACGGTGAAGGGGGGACTGGTCTAGGGCTGGTTAGACTCAGAGGGGACTAGAGGGTTATGAGGGGACCAATTGGTCCATGATCACTGTACAAAACAGTGAAGTTAGGCTAGAGATTTTTCTATACATGCCAAGTGTTTGTGTTAATGGCCGCATGAAATTTACTTTTAAATTTTTGATTCAAATTTTTTGAGTGATCTTAGAACCATTCTACATCCTTTAGAACAATCAAGCATGGCATATACACCCAATTCTATACTAATGCAAACACACATGCATTCACATTTCATTTTTTTAATAAAAGTTTTTGTTAACCCTAAATTGGGTGGTTAGATCTTGATAACCTTGATTAAAGTTTTGGGATGTTACAAACCTTCCCTCCTTAAACAAAATCTCGTCCCGAGATTTAAGAAAAACTAGGAACTAAAGAGATCTGGAAACTCAGTCCTAATGTCCCAAGTAGCTTCTTCTTCGTTATGGTGCTCCATTGGATCTTGAGAAATTTGATACTCCGGGTCCTGGTGGTTCTGAAGGCTTCTTCCAAAATACGAATAGGCACTTCACGATACGTCTGATCATTGATATCTATGGCTCGCTGATCGATATTCTTGAATACTTCGGTCTTCTCCGGAACTTCTAGGCATTTGTGAAGTAACGAGATATGGAACACATCAACGATGGCTGACATCTCTTCTGGCAGTTCCAGTTGATATGATACTTCTCCTCGACGATTCAGATTCTTGAAGGGTCCAATATATCTAGGGGCTAACTTCCCTTTTAGACTAAAACGGCGCGTTCCCTTCAAAGGCGACACTTTGAGATACACAAAATCTCCGACATTGAAAGTCAGGTCTCAACGTCTCTTGTCCGCATAACTCTTCTGTCTGGATTGGGCAGTCTTGAGGTGCTCACGGACTTTGTGAACTTTCTCTTTGGCTTCTCGTAGGATGTCGGGTCCGAAGATCTGACTCTCTCCTACTTGCGACCAATTCAAGGGGGTACAACACTTCCTTCTATATAAGAACTCAAATGGGGCCATTTGCAAACTGGCTTGGTAACTGTTGTTGTATGAGAATTCTGCGAAAGGCAGAGAATCTTCCCATTTGATCCATATTCTAACAAACAATCTCTCAACATATCTTCTAAGATTTGGTTGACTCTTTCAGTTTGTTCATTGGTCTGCGGGTGATAAGTTGTGCTGAAATTCAGCTTGGTTCCCAATCCTTGTTGGACTTTCTGCCAAAATCTGGAGGTAAACTGGGTTCCTCGATCTGATACTATGGTCTTGGGGGTTCCATGCAAACTGACGATTCTAGCAATGTACAGCTCTGCTAGCTTCGAACTCTGGTAGGTGGTCTTCACAAGTATAAAATGGGCTACCTTGGATAGTCTATCAACTATGACCCAAATAAAGTCATTTCCCCTACTAGAAGTAGGCAAACCAGTGATAAAGTCCATTCCAACAGAATCCCATTTCCATTCCGGAATCTGTAATGGTTGCAAAAGTCCTGCGGGTCTCTCATGTTCCGCTTTGACTCTCTGACAGTGACATGGGTATACCCTACAGGTACTCGAGCTTGGTATATACGGTCTAAATACGTATAGTCCTACGGTGTCGCCAAGGCCCAAACGAGGGACTCGAGTAACCTACGGACTTTCGATTGCTTGAAGAACAAGAAGAAGTTAAAGATAGAAAGTTTGAAGGGGAAAACCCTAATTTGTAACCGACTCGACCTGCTACCCGGGACCTAGCCTATCTATATAAAGGCTAGGAGGGGGCGGCGAGGAGGACACACGCAACCCTAGTTTCCACCACCCTCGCCAGATTGCATCTGTGCACCATTGTAACCTTCGATAATTCCACGAGCAGACAAGCAGGAGTAGGGACCTCTATGAGGCCTGAACCTGGGTAAATCTTTGTCCCCTGTGTGCTTTTTTGCTAGCCGATAGATGTCTCCAGTGCTCCCTCCTTCTCCAAAACCCAAGTCCATAACAATGGGCATTGATGAGTTAAACCCTCGTCAATCGGCACCGTCTGTGGGAATTGGGAGTGCTGATGTTGTGGCTTCTTCGGCATCTACAACTCCGCAACAGCGGAGATTCGCCAGCTCTTGGGCGCGTTCGACTTCACCGTCCACACGCCGGCCACTCGCCCGGCCTTCGAGTCTGTGGGCGAAGGAATCAGCCTCGCGATCGGGAGCTTCTGCTTCCAAGTTGGCCAGATGGGGACGCTTCACATGCCTGATCAGCCAACAGCACCGGCGATTGCCCCAGCATCGTGGTTCCCTCCATCGATCGGCACCCTCAGCGAGGTCAACGCCCCGGCATTAGTCGAGAACACGGTCAGCGACAGCAGTCGCGACTCCGATCTGAGCGATCTGGCCACTGAAGATGGAACCTACGGTTCCGGATCTGAGAGTTGTGGAAGCAACAGCTTCCCCAATCACTTCATGTGCACCGTCATCAACGCAGGTGATACCTCTACCAATCGCGACAACGGTGGTAATCCCGGTAACGGGACCGATCCGCCTAACGCCGGCAACGGCGGCAATGGTGGCAACGGCGGCAACGGCGGTAACGGTGGAAATCGCACCCCCGTCGATAATGGAGGAGCAGTCGAACCTCCATCCATAATAAATGAGCAAACCGGCGAACGCATCGTAATGACGCTCAACAAGCAAGAATGGGCTCGCTGCCGCGAGGCCCCACGAGGCGCTCCTCTACCCTTCGGATCCCTGCAAGAACTACTGATGGGCTACCACTGGCTCCTGAAGGAAGAATTCAAGCGCCAACTGCAAAGAATCGAGCCTTCGTCGTGCTGGGCTCTCCTCCTACGGAGGATCCTCCTCAAGGGGCAACGAGTACCTCGCCAAGAAGAGGCAATCGCAGATGGCCCATCTCACCGAGCAAGAACACATAGAAGCCGCAAAAGTCCTCGACTTCGGCTCTATGACAGTCGACACGCGAGGCAACGTGGTCCCCAGGATGCCGTAGGCTGCGGTGACTAGCTGCCACCATGTACCTCCTCAACAACCAACCGCGAGCTGGAGATCCCCGAGCCGCCATGCACTGATCTAGGATCGCAGGCTTGGGATTAATCGAGGCCGCCCTCGACAAGGAGCCAACACCAGACCCAAAGAAGGGCAAAGCGCTACTCCTCGCCCTCGTCCAGTGATGACAGTCACGACCTGTCTCGACGCCGCCGCTCACGACGATACGACCGTGACTACGATGCGCGCGACGACCTCACGCAGCAGAAGATTGACAAATCAAGGGCACGATGTGCTCGGTCGACTAACATGGAAGAAGAAGATGGGGAGGTCTGCGGCACCAGATGCTTCAGCGGATCCATTAGGCAGAAGCGAGTGCCTAAAGGGTTTAAACTCCCGTCGGAGAACCCGAAGTTTGATGGCCTACAGGACCCAAAGATCTGGCTGGAGGACCACATCTCCTCCGCCAGACTCCACGGAGGCGGTCGGAGCATGGCCATGCAATGCTTGCAGCTACAGCTGCAGGGCGCCGCTTGAGCATGGCTCAATAACCTCCCACGCGGATCCATTCACAGTTGGGATGAGCTGGTTTAAAGCTTCATGTGCAACTTTAAGAGCACGTACAAGCGACCTACATCAATCGAAGAGCTGAGATGTTGCCAACAAAGATCTAGCGAATCGCTACGCTCCTACATCCAAAGGTGGTCCATCATGAAGAACTCCGCAGAGAACATCTCAGAAGATCACGTGATTGACGCATTCAACGGTGGCGTCCGTCACCTAGAACTCAGGGAGGAGCTGGGCTGCTCAAAGCCCCAGACCATCGACCACCTGATGGAGATCGCGGATCGGTTGGCCGATGGAGAAGATTCGGTGAAAAATTGCGTTCACACCGACGAAGAGGCGGAACTCGAACACAGACGCGACCGCCGAGGCAAGCGCCACATGCGCATCTATGATGACCGCGACGATATCAACATGGTCACGGCTGGCTACACCGACAGACGCGACGATAACCGCAACAACGGATACCGTGGCGGCGGATACTACGACTCCGGGAAAACCACGCAGGTGTGGCAACGCCGCACTCGCGATGAGGCACCCGCGAACTCCATTGAGGACAAACTGTCCGGGCCTTGCACGGTACACTTCTACATTGACAGTAACCCGCGCGTGGTCGATTTGCAAAAAGCCCCCCACCTTTTTGATTCCTGCGACCCGCGCTCCTACCGACCCCACCAGTCAGCCGCGCTGACGCTTTTGCTGAAAACCCCTCGGCTTTTCCCGGCCGCAACCCGCGCTCCAGCCCCAGCCCCACCTGTCAGCCCCTGGCTCGCTCACCGCTGACACGCGGGCCTGTGCCAGTTGGCCCACCCCGCAGGCACAATGGCTAGGCGAGCCCGCGGTGACAAAAAGTTTTTCCCGCGCGCGTGGCCCAGTCAGCACCAGGCCCACCCGTCAGTGACTGGGCCTGAGCTCGCCTAGGTATAAAAAGTTTTTCCCTGAGTCTGTTATTATTTGAATCTTTTCCAAATTAATTTAAATTCAAATTCTTTTCAGATTCAAATAATTTTTAAAATACAAATCCAAATAATACAAATAATATATGTTTTGGAATCAGAAAAATGTGAGGAATTCAAATATGCCCTCCAAAATATATTTTGAACACTTTAAATTTCGAGATGATTAAAATTATAAGAAAATGCCCTTTTCCTTAACTATTTAATAACTTTTGTTTTATAACTCCAAATTTGACAAATAATATGTCTAAACCGATCAGCGCGACGAGCCCGTTCTATTTATGCAGTCCTTGTTCTGAATTGAAGCATGCATCATGTTGTCATTTAAAATCTGAACTGTTTATGACAATAAAACTTGGTCAAATGAATAATAAAATGTTTTATTTCTTGTATCCACACCTCACCTTTGCCATGCTACTTTAATGCCATGTAATTGTGCATCATTCATCATGGCATGCTTGGTTGCTTGTTGCATTTCAATTCATATGCTTGCGCACTTTATTTATGTTGGCCCTTGTTTGTTTGGTTCTTCTTCGAATAGACGCCCAGCAGGAGAATTACCAGGAATCACAGGAGTACTACCTAGATCCATCTCTCGCTTCAACTGAGCTGCCAGGAAAGCACTACCACATGCTTGCATACATACAGTACCTATTGCCTCTATCTTATTCTTGCATCATTGAGTCGCGATTGCATTAAATTGAATCCCAAGTACTGCATAGCCTTTACTTTTAAACCACACCAAGCTTGTTCTGGTCCCATGAGCCATTACTACAGGAGTTGTTTGAGCCATGCGAGTCGTAGAAAAGCATGAGTAGGGTATGTGAGTGTCTGAGGAATAACGAGGTACCTAAACAACATAACCTGAGTAGTAATGGGATAACTAATGAAAGAGGCACCGGTGAGCAATATCTGCTATTTGGTTTTTCATGCTCACTTGTGTCCCGTAGGACCCCGAGTACTTGATTCCTGTTCCTTGACTATTCACACTATCCACATCCGGGAGGCCTTATGGACCCCCCTGAGCCAGAGCTTGATTCATTCTTATTTCTTGGGGCCACAAGTAGTTTGGGGCTTTATTACTATTCTGTACTTATGCCATGTTACTGCTTTATTTAAGATTGTGCGAGGAGCACCTGTACTGTTTTGGATCGTGACACGTTTTTGCTGTATCGACAAGCCCAGTCATATTTTCGGGTTCCCAATCGTTTACCGCCGTCCACACAAACCTTGGGTCCGTCTCAGAGCCGGCCAACTTCATTGCGGGTAGCTTAATGGGGTGGCCCCCTGAAATATTTCTGAATCCTGTGATTGCTTTGTCGTGAATGCCTCGTTGGGTTTGATTTGGTTTTTCCGAGGTTGATCCAGTGTGTGTTGCTATTCGTGCACCCCTGCAGGGTAAATCTTTCTGAAAGCCGTGTCCGCGGTTATGGACGACTTGGAGCACAGTTTCTCGATCATAGACAAGTACAACTAAAGTTTCGCTTTTAAATTGACTAAGTACTTGACTAGTAACTAGTGCAACACTCATGGAATGGTTAATAAAACTGCCAACGGATGATGGGGATGTTCGTCCGCTTCCTCGTTGGTAAGCGAGGAGGAGGATGGATCTGTTAATTATACTGTTATAACTGTTGTTCTTAATTCACGGACTTCCGTCTATCATGGGTTAGGCGGAAGGTTAGCGGGTCTCTATAGAATTGTTAGGTATTATCTTTTGCTGCAATTGCGTCACCCCAGGTTGTGTCCCCTTTAGTGGCATAAAGACTTGCTGAGTACCCCTAGGGTGTCACACGATAAATTGTTTGATTCAGATGAACAGGTGTACCCGCAAGATGGATACTGGGTGGAAGAGACAGATGATGTTGGCAACGATCATTCGGTGTAGAGATTCCGGGAACGGGGATCCGTGTGATCTGTGGGCGGGATGTGTTTATTTATGGGGCATCTTATGCCAATTTGCTTCTTATCCGTACTCGGATCTTGTTTTCCGCTTCCGCTTGATACTCTGATGTGTGATGTATGAGGAGCTATCCTAAATTATTATATCTATCTAGGACATTTGAATCTTGCCGTATGGCGTTGCAATATTTCTATTTCTTTTAGATGGAATGGCTCTGAGGACTGTTGTATGTGGCTTGCATGCATACTCATTTGTGTATGTAGTTGATCCCTTCGCCTGCCGATTACGCCGCTCGTTCTTGTCCCGTTGTTCGAAAGTGGTTGGGATGGCCGAAAGGTCTACCGTGAGTGGCCCTGGGCCCCACCATACTATTTTAACAACTTTCGTCCATCCAGGCATTAACTAAGAGCGTAATTCACCGAGGTAGTTACAATTGGTATCAGAGCCATCCCGCCCTTCAGGGTCTCAGCCAAAATGGTCGTTGTCTGTCTAGCAAATATTTTGGTAGTTATGTATACTAGGGAAAAACAAACGTGAGAGTAGGACTGCTTCCATTTTTCTTCTTACCCACCCACCCACCCTTTTCTGGTAAGGAAGTGTAACGTTTTCAATCCTCTTCTAAAATTCAAACTAGGATTCACGTGTTCTGGGTTCCGTAGTACCATAGGTTGTGTTGTGTTTGTGTGTGTGTGTGTGTGTGTGAATTCCTTGTCTATCTATTGCATCCAAATGTTATCACTATCTGCCTTTGGTTATCAACTATTGGTACATTCCATACCGACAGGCCTTTGTAAACCGACACGATCTATTCTGATTCGTTGTACACCGATGCGATCTATCTTACTCTTTGTATCCGACGTTATCTTGTTGGGGTGTTCGTTTCCGTAGTTACCAATCATTAGGTTCCTCTTAAGAAGAAGTTGTTGGGATATGTGTTTTACTGATTCATGTGCGAAGTAATGATTTGAGTGCGGGATGGACTCGCGACCGTACCACTACTTTTGTCATTTGCTTTTGTATATTGAACTAGTAGAGTTACTAATCTTGATTCGTTAAGTGGTTTTGCGCATATAGTGGTATTTTAATGCTGAAATTTGCGGAAATTTTTTCTTTGTTAGTTTGTATACCACACTCCTTGTTCAATCGTGTGTGTTATGCTTAATATCTTCTAGTTGCCTTGAACTTTGTTGATATTTTAATATCACCTCAGTGTATTGCATTCTTTAATCTTGATTAATTCCATTTTGGTACTATTTTGGATTATTATCATTCTCCATTATAGTACTGACTTGTGTTTTATATCAATCACAGGATGGCACCACCACGCCGTTCTGAGGAGGATATACCACCTGATCTCGGGGCCGCTTTGGCAAGTATTGCAAATGCTTTGGGCACTATGCAGCAGAACCAGTAGCGCTTCGAGGAAAGTGTGAGGAGCAATGAGTTTGCTCCGCTACCTCCACCTCCCAAGCGAGGAGACATCAAGAGTTTTCTCAAGTTCAACCCACGTCAATTCGAAGTGTCTGATCAACCACTTGATGCGGATGATTGGCTTCGTGAGGTGTCAAGGTTGCTGATGACTGCGGATGTTCTCGAGCAAGAATGGGTCAAGTGTGCTACTCACCTTCTGAAGGGAGATGCAGCTCTCTAGTGGGAAAATTACCTCAAGGAAGATCTTTCTGGTTTTCAGCCTACTTGGGAGCGGTTCACTGCTGCTTTCAAAGAGCAATATCTATCAGAAATTGTCATGGAAAGGATGAAGGAAGCGTTTCTCAACCTCAAGCAGGGCACTGACAATGTCAACACATACATCAGAAACTTCATGAACCTGTCTCGTTATGGTGGCGATGAGATCTCTGATGACAAGAAGAAGCAAAAGAGGTTTCGGCAAGGCCTCAATGCTTCCATCAAATATGCAATCACTCATGCAAGGCCAGCATCTTTCCTGGAACTTCAACACACAGCTCTACAGGAAGAAGCAAGTAGGCAAGTGTTTGAGGAGTCAAAGAAACACAGCCGTGATACAGCAAGCTCTTCTGCTATGACAGCTCCTTCTAAGCATCGTGTCTGGGTTCCTAACACCCCACCGTCGCTCCCTACTCCACCAAGACCTTCAAGCTACGCACCAAGGCCACCAAACTCCTTCACTGCGGCTCCCAGGGGCTACAACCACAACTACCCTGGAGCGCCTGGCGGAGTCCCTGGCTACGTTGCTCCACGTCCACCTGGTGCTTGCTATACTTGTGGAAACACTGGGCATCAGCACTGGAATTGGCCAATGAACAACAAAGCTCTTCCACCACCACCTCCAAGACCTGCGGCAAGTGCTCCTATGATTCGTGCACCTCCACCTTGGGCTCTCAACATCAACACTAAGCCGGGGTCTACGGTTGCTCATGCCAACTGTGTCAACGCCGCTCAAGCTGAGCATGCACCTGGAGTTGTCATGGGTATGCTTCCTGTTAACTCAGTTCCTGCACGAGTTTTGTTTGATTCTGGTGCTTCACATTCTTTTGTTTCTCACAAGTTTGCTCATGAGCAAGATTTGGCTATGGTTCCTTTATTACACCGTCTTGTGGTACAATCTCCTGGGTCAAACATGAGGGCTGCCCATATCAGCCATGGCAATCAAATTGAGATTGGTGGTTCTTCGTTCCCGGCTTCCTTAATTATTCTGGGCAATTCTGATATTGATGTTATCTTAGGCATGGATTGGTTGACAGCAAATGCAGCTGTGATTGATTCTGCTGAACGTTCGGTTTCTCTGAAAATTCCTGAAGGCCATATAGTCTATTCTCCAAGTCTGACTCCTGCAATTCAGCTTTATTCCTTGGCGGCTCTGAATGATGATGCCATGGAAGGTATTTAGAGTGTTCCTGTAGTTTGTCAGTTTCCAGATGTCTTTCCTGAAGAGTTACCAGGTATGCCTCCGGATCGTGAGGTTGAGTTTGTCATTGAACTTGAACCTGGTACCGCTCCTATCTCCAAGCGGCCTTATAAAATGGGTCCTGCTGAGTTGGCTGAACTTAAGCGCCAGTTGGATGAACAAGAGAAGTTGGGTTTCATTCAGCACAGTACTTCTTCTTGGGGTAGTCCAACCATCTTTGTGAAGAAGCGAGACAAGACTGATAGACTTTGTGTTGACTATCGGGCACTCAATGCTAAAACCATCAAGAATAAATATCCCCTTTCGCGGATTAATGATCTCTTTGATCAGCTAGCTGGAGCTGTGGTATTCTCTAAGCTTGATTTGAGAAGTGGTTATCATCAAATCAAGATTCGCAAGGAAGATGTTCCCAAAACAGCTTTCACCACCCGCTATGGCCTGTATGAGTACACGGTCATGTCTTTCGATCTCACCAATGCACCTGCCACCTTCTCGAGGCTTATGAACTCGGTTTTCATGGAGTATCTTGATAAGTTCGTTGTGGTCTACCTGGATGACATTCTAGTCTATTCTAAGTCGAAGGAAGAACATGAAGAACACCTTCATTGTGTCCTAAACAAGCTTCGTGAGAACCGCATGTATGCAAAGTTCTCCAAGTGTGAGTTTTGGCTGCCTCAAGTCACCTACCTTGGTCACGTCATCTCTGCCAAGGGCATCGCCGTCAACCCAGAAACTATTAAGACAATTATGGACTGGCTTCCACCCATAAATGTCAAAGAAGTCCGGAGTTTCCTTGGCTTGGCCAGTTACTATCGGCGATTCGTTCAAAATTTCTCAAAGATTGCGAAGCCTCTTACCGATCTCCTCAAGAAAGGCAAGAAATACCTTTGGACTCCTGCATGTCAAGCAAGCTTTGAAACACTCAAAGAGAAGCTCACTTCCACACCAGTCTTGGTTCCTCCAGATACATCAAAGCCTTTTTAGATTTTCTGTGATGCTTCATTGCAAGGATTGGGTGCGGTCCTTATGCAAGAAAAGCAAGTTGTTGCTTACGCATCTCGTCAGTTGAAGACGCACGAGATCAACTATCCTACACATGACCTCGAACTCGCAGCAGTTGTCTTTGCTTTGAAAGTATGGAGGCATTACTTGCTTGGCAACCGTTGTGAGATCTTTTCTGATCACAAGAGTCTGAAGTATATCTTCACACAGCCTGATCTCAACCTTCATCAGAGGAGGTGGATTGAAACAATCAATGATTTTGATTTGACCATCAACTACACCCCGGGCAAAGCCAATGTCATGGCAGATGCTCTCAGCCGAAAAGCTTATGTCAACAACCTCATGGTGGAAGAACAACAGCCTCTCTTGTGCGAGGAATTCCACAAGCTGAACCTTGAAATTGTGGATCAAGGTTATCTTCTGAACCTTATAGCAACACCTCTCTTGGAAGAAAAGGTCCGTTCCATTCAGCTTGGGGATCCTTACACTAAAAAGATCATCTCCAACATTCAACTTCCGAAGTATGAGTCTTTTCACATAGATGACCAAGGCACTCTTTTCTTTGAACACCGGATGCTTGTTCCGAACTACCCGGGTTTAAGAGAGCAAGTTCTCAAGGAGGCGCATGATTCTGTTCTTTCTATCCACCCTGGCAGCACTAAGATGTACATGGACTTGAAAACACAATATTGGTGGCCTGGTTTGAAACGATATTGTGCCAAGTATGTCTCAGAGTGTGATGTGTATCGCAGAGTTAAAGCTGTCCATCAGAAACCTTCCGGTCTTCTACAGCCATTGAAGCCTCCGGAATGGAAATGGGAGAAAGTAGAGATGGACTTCATCACTGGTTTTCCAAGGTCGCAGAAGGGCAACAATGCAATCTTTGTTGTCATTGACAGGCTTTCCAAAGTAGCTCACTTCTTTCCAGTCAAGGAATCAATTTCTGCAATTCAGTTGGCGGAACTCTATATTAACAGAATTGTCTCTCTGTATGCAGTTCCTCTTGAAATCAGTTCAGACCGTGGAAGCATCTTCACTTCCAAGTTCTGGGGAAGTTTCCAAAATGCTTTGGGAACAAAACAAAACTTCAGCACAGCTTACCACCCTCAGTCGCAAGGACAAGTTGAAAGGATCAATCAGATTCTAGAAGATATGCTCCGTGCTTGCGTTATCTATTTCGGCATGAAGGGGGAAGAATGTCTTCCTTATGCTGAATTCTCTTACAACAACAGTTTCCAGAAAAGTCTAAAGATGGCACCATTTGAGGCTCTCTATGGTCGCAAATGCAGAACTCCGATTGGTTGGTCGGGCGCAGGTGAAAGAATATTGTTTGGCCCCGACATTGTAACTCAAGCGGAGGAGAAAGTTCACATCATTCTTGAAAACCTGAATATTGCTCAAAGTCGCCAGAAGAGCATTTATGACAGGAAGCACACAGACATGGAGTATGTCCCTGGTGATCTCGTTTACCTTCGTGTCACTCCCATGAGAGGCACGCACCGCTTTGGTATCAAAGGAAAGCTGGCTCCTAGATACATCGGTCCTTTCAAAATTCGTGGAAGAAGAGGAGAAGTTTCTTATGCTCTTGAGCTCCCTGAACAACTCAAAGTCCATGATGTTTTTCAACTCAAGAAGTGCTTCAGGGATCCCGGCAGGACCGTGGTCCATGAACTCATCAATCTCCAAGAAGACCTTTCTTATCAAGAACACCCCACAAAAATTCTTGAGGTCGCAGAAAGAAGGACTCGCAACAAGTCCATCAAGTTCTATAAGGTGCAGTGGTCGCACCATTCCGTTGATGAAGCCACCTAGGAACGTGAAGATGAGCTCCGTGCCAAGTATCCTACCCTCTTTGAGTCTTCTTCTTCCTAGAATCTCGGGGCGAGATTCCTGTTTAGTGGGGGAGAGTTGTAGCACCCCAATTGTATAACAATTGTAATGCTACTTGTCCTAGTAAGATATTGGCTACTTTATATATTATTGTTGCATCATAATTATATCATGCTCATGTCATCATGCCACCTTGCATTTGAGCATCATATAAAACCCTTTTTCTTTTGGCTCTTCTCTCACATGCATTATTAATTGTATTTTCCTCTTGACATTGTATTTGGTTATTAATATATTGTCCAATGCCCAAGTTGAGTTGGGGGCATATCTTTTATTTCCATTCCACCACATTTCTTTCCACCACTTTATAATTCCACCATCCTACTAGACCATGAGCTTGTTTGTCTATATTTTTGGATTTCTCTAGCTCATGTGCAATAGGGTGGATCTAGTCCATTAAATTCCTTTGCTTGGTTTAATCTCCACTTCTTGGATAAGCCTAGAGTAATGCCATAATATTCATATTGTTTTCACAAATAATCAATGGCATTATTATTTTTGCATGGGCCATGCACTAGTCTTCACTACCTTCCTCTCCTTTGGTTTTTCTTTGGTTTTGTTGGTTCCTATCTTTGTGGAAAACACCTTCTACCACTCCACCATTCTCATATCCTCTCCCACATTCTTTTCTTTTAATTTATTTTCTACATGCATGATCATATGAGCTTTTCTTTTTCCACCTAATTTCTTTTCTTCCTCTTTCTTTCTTGTTTCCATTCCTTCTAGCTCAAGTTAGTCCAAGCCCCATGATCTTTCTTGAGATGTCCTCATAAACAAAATTAACAACTAGACACCTAATAATAATCTAAACCTAGTTTTCTCTTCATTATTCTTTTAACCCTATTTCTTCTAAACCCTAACCTACTCCCAACTCTCTCTCTTACTCTCCCTCTCTCTCTAACCTGCTGAGCACCACCTGGCCACCCTCTCCCTGGCCCACACCCAGCCACCCAAACGCTAGCCCATGCCTAACCCGAGCTCCACCTAACCCTAGCCCGATCTACTCCCTCTTCTCTCTCTCTTTCTCTCCCGGCTGAGCTAGCCCCACCTGGCTGTCCCTCCCTCTCGACCAAGCCCCACCTGCAGCCACAGGACCAGCCCCAGCCGGCCGAGCACGTGCTCGAGGGAGAAAATGAGAGAAAGGTGGCATGAGGCCACCTTATCTCTGCCGTGCCCCGCCTGCCTTCCTCCTCCCTCTCCCTCATTTTCCTCCTCCCTCACGCCTCTCCTGGCTCGCCCAGATCTGGCCCGAGTCGCCCCTCCTCTCCTCCTTCTTCCTCCCCGATGACTACCACCTGCCGCCGTTCGCCGCCAGCACCACTTCGCCCTCGTCGTTCTAGCCGGCGTGCGCGACGTGGATTTGTCCTGGGCGACCAAGAGGACCCCCCCTGCTGCCCCCTGTACGCGCCAACGTGGACGAGGAGCTTCCCAGCACCGCTAGATCCTCGCCGTCCTCCGAAACCCTAGCCCGCCGGTGCGTCTGCATCCTCGTCGTTCCAGCGCCTCCCCGCCCGATCCAACACCACCGCCGAGCCCGCGGTGAGCCTCCCCTTCCCCCTGACATGCTCCGCCTCGCCGTACCGGTCTAGCCCCGCCGTGCGTTTCGTCGAACAACCTCCGCGCGCCAGAGCTCGACGGCGTCTGCAGTTTTCCCGCGCCGCAGCAAGCCCATCTAGCCCGCGCCCACCTCCCCGTCAGCTAGCCGAGCCAGCCGCACCGGTCAGCCCCCTTAGCGCGCACTCCCGCGGCCCGGGATCGAACCCCCGCTCCGCGCCGCGCACGCACTTGCCGTCAGAACAGAGAGGAAGAAAAACAATAACCCGCGCGTGGTCGATTTGCAAAAAGCCCCCCACCTTTTTGATTCCTGCGACCCGCGCTCCTACTGACCCCACCAGTCAGCCGCGCTGACGCTTTTGCTGAAAACCCCTCGGCTTTTCCTGGCCACAACCCGCGCTCCAGCCCCAGCCCCACCTGTCAGCCCCTGTCTCGCTCACCGCTGACACGCGGGCCTGCGCTAGTTGGCCCACCCCGCAGTCACAGTGGCTAGGCGAGCCCGCGGTGACAAAAAGTTTTTCCCGCGCGCGTGGCCCAGTCAGCACCAGGCCCACCCGTCAGTGACTGGGCCTGAGCTCGCCTAGGTATAAAAAGTTTTTCCCTGAGTCTGTTATTATTTGAATCTTTTCCAAATTAATTTAAATTCAAATTCTTTTCAGATTCAAATAATTTTTAAAATACAAATCCAAATAATACAAATAATATATGTTTTGGAATCAGAAAAATGTGAGGAATTCAAATATGCCCTCCAAAATATATTTTGAACACTTTAAATTTCGAGATGATTAAAAAAATTACAAGAAAATGCCCTTTTCCTTAACTATTTAATAACTTTTGTTTTATAACTCCAAATTTGACAAATAATATGTCTAAATCGATCAGCGCGACGAGCCCGTTCTATTTATGCAATCCTTGTTCTGAATTGAAGCATGCATCATGTTGTCATTTAAAATCTGAACTGTTTATGATAATAAAACTTGGTCAAATGAATAATAAAATGTTTTATTTCTTGTATCCACACCTCACCTTTGCCATGCTACTTTAATGCCATGTAATTGTGCATCATTCATCATGGCATGCTTGGTTGCTTGTTGCATTTCAATTCATATGCTTGCGCACTTTATTTATGTTGGCCCTTATTTGTTTGGTTCTTCTTCGAATAGACGCCCAGCAGGAGAATTACCAGGAATCACAGGAGTACTACCCAGATCCATCTCTCGCTTCAACTGAGCTGCCAGGCAAGCACTACCACATGCTTGCATACATACAGTACCTATTGCCTCTATCTTATTCTTGCATCATTGAGTCACGATTGCATTAAATTGAATCCCAAGTACTGCATAGCCTTTACTTTTAAACCACACCAAGCTTGTTCCGGTCCCATGAGCCATTACTACAGGAGTTGTTTGAGCCATGTGAGTCGTAGAAAAGCATGAGTAGGGTATGTGAGTGTCTGAGGAATAACGAGGTACCTAAACAACATAACCTGAGTAGTAATGGGATAACTAATGAAAGAGGCACCGGTGAGCAATATCTGCTATTTGGTTTTTCATGCGCACTTATGTCCCGTAGGACCCCGAGTACTTGATTCTTGTTCCTTGACTATTCGCACTATCCACATCCGGGAGGCCTTATGGACCCCCCTGAGCCAGAGCTTGATTCATTCTTATTTCTTGGGGCCACAAGTAGTTTGGGGCTTTATTACTATTCTGTACTTATGCCATGTTACTGCTTTATTTAAGATTGTGCGAGGAGCACCTGTACTGTTTTGGACCGTGACACGTTTTCGCTGTATCGACAAGCCCAGTCATATTTTCGGGTTCCCAGTCGTTTACCGCCGTCCACACAAACCTTGGGTCCGTCTCGGAGCCGGCCAACTTCATTGCGGGTAGCTTAATGGGGTGGCCCCCTGAAATATTTCTGAATCCTGTGATTGCTTTGTCGTGAATGCCCCGTTGGGTTTGATTTGGTTTTTCCGAGGTTGATCGAGTGTGTGTTGCTATTCGTGCACCCCTGCAGGGTAAATCTTTCTGAAAGCCGTGTCCGCGGTTATGGACGACTTGGAGCACAGTTTCTCGATCATAGACAAGTACAACTAAAGTTTCGCTTTTAAATTGACTAAGTACTTGACTAGTAACTAGTGCAACACTCATGGAATGGTTAATAAAACTGCCAACGGATGATGGGGATGTTCGTCCGCTACCTCCTTGGTAAGCGAGGAGGAGGATGGATCTGTTAATTATACTGTTATAACTGTTGTTCTTGATTCACGGACTTACGTCTATCATGGGTTAGGCGGAAGGTTAGCGGGTCTCTATAGAATTGTTAGGTATTATCTTTTGCTGCAATTGCGTCACCCCAGGTTGTGTCCCCTTTAGTGGCATAAAGACTTGCTGAGTACCCCTAGGGTCTCACACGATAAATTGTTTGATTCAGATGAACAGGTGTACCCGCAAGATGGATACTGGGTGGAAGAGACAGATGATGTTGGCAACGATCATTCGGTGTAGAGATTCCGGGAACGGGGATCTGTGTCATCTGTGGGCGGGATGTGTTTATTTATGGGGCATCTTATGCCAATTTGCTTCTTATCCGTACTCGGATCTTGTTTTCCGCTTCCGCTTGATACTCTGATGTGTGATGTATGAGGAGCTATCCTAAATTATTATATCTATCTAGGACATTTGAATCTTGCCATATGGCGTTGCAATATTTCTATTTCTTTTAGATGGAATGGCTCTGAGGACTGTTGTATGTGGCTTGCATACATACTCATTTGTGTATGTAGTTGATCCCTTCGCCTGCCGATTACGCCGCTCGTTCTTGTCCCGTTGTTTGAAAGTGGTTGGGACGGCCGAAAGGTCTACCGTGAGTGGCCCTGGGCCCCACCGTACTATTTTAACCACTTTCGTCCATCCAGGCATTAACTAAGAGCGTAATTCACCGACGTTGTTACATGCATGACACATTGCGTGGCGATCCAAGGCATTCGCTGTTATTAACGACGAAGTGTATAAACGCAGCATCACAGGAGTACTCCAACGATGCGTCTCCATGGCCGATGGAAACGCAGTTCTCCTCGACATCCATGAAGGGACCTGCGGGCACCACGCCGGCAGTCGCGCCCTCGTTGCCAAAGCTCTTTGAGCTGGATTCTACTAGCCTACGGCCATGCGCGACGCCAAGGACATCGTCCAAAAATGCAACGCTTGCCAGCATTCGCGGACAAGACGCACGCACCGGGCGCAGAGCTACGGTCAATCCCATTGGCCTGGCCCTTCGCGCAATGGGGGCTCGACATGGTCGGCAAACTTGCTAGGTCCTCGCGAGGAGGCTACGTCTACCTCTTGGTCGCAGTCGACAAATTCACCAAGTGGATTGAGGCCATGCCGGTAACCAACCAATCAGGGAACAGCGCAGTTAAATTCTTCGAGTCCATCGTCTACCGTTTCGGAGTGCCACATAGCATCATCACCGACAACGGGACAAACTTCACATCCAAGAAGTTCCAAGAATTCTGCGAGAACCTAGGGATCAACATCAGCTACGCCTCAGTAGCGCATCCACAGACCAACGGTCAGGTGGAAAAGGCAAACGGGCTCGTCTACAGCGGCATCAAGAAGCGACCCCTCCGGCCACTCGAACAAGCCGCGGGTCGCTGGCCGGACGAACTGCAATCCGTACTCTGGAGCCTACGTACAACTCCAAACAGCGCCACGGGCTACACGCCATTCTTTATGGTGCACGGAGTAGAGACAGTGCTACCCGCCAAGGTATGGTACAAGGCGCCGCGCGTGGTCGCTTACAGCGAACAAGAGTCATCTCTCGCACTCGAAGACTCCGTCGACCTCCTTGATGAAGCAAGGGAAATCGCCGCGGAAAGATCAACGATCTACCAGCAGAACCTGCGCAACTACCACAGTAGGAGGCTTCGCCCCAGATCCTTCGTCGAAGGTGACCTGGTCCTGCGACTGAAGCAGCAGGGGCATCTCAAGCTCGAGTCCCCCTGGGAAGGACCGTACGTGATTACAGAAGTAATCCCAGGTGGCGCATATCGCCTTCAAGATTTAGAGACAGGAGTCGCATACTCCAACCCCTGGAACGTCGCACAGCTGCGACGCTTCTACCCCTAGTCGTTTTTACTTTTACATTGAAAATAAGGCTACTCAACCAAGGCTACTTAGCCACACATTGTACCTCGCACTGTTCTTCGAATAAATAAAAGCTAAGTGCCCCACAACTCTATGTCCTCCTTTAATTTTTCAACTTATTTACTCGGGGGCTACGCCACCCTATACACATCTGTTCTTCGAACCAAAACGCGATATCCTGAGTAGCTGGTACATCAATTGAAACCCTTAACACAACCTCAACCCAGTTGCAACGCACCTGACAGGTTGACAAGGGACTGAGATAAAACATGTCCAGGCTAACGAAAAGGATTCACATAGTGCAACGCACTTCATGCTAACAAATCTCTTTATGCACATTCGACAATAAATTATTTAAAACAATTATACAAAATTTACAACACAAGTACACTTATGTGCAGGATACAAACTAAGCTACTACTGCAGCAGGAGAACGTTGGTTTGTTCCTCAAAGAAGTCGACGATCTCTTCTGCTGGGCGATCCACCGCCTGGTAGTGCGGCACCATATTCCAGGCAGAACCTGCTGGTGGTGCAGGCGGCCCAGATGCAATTGCCGCAACATCTACGTCAGGCCTATGCAATCGCACCATTGATAGAGCAGCCTTGGCACCAGCCACCAACTGTTGCCTCACGCACTCGCGAACCGCGGTCAGATCTTGAAACTTGGCAAGGAGAGCCAGCAAACTTGATGGAGTATCATCCAGCGGAAACATCACCCGATAAATGTTCTTCAAGTATGACAGCGACTTCTTCAGAAAGAGCAGCACTCGCGACGCACGATCCTTCAGGGTCGCCAGCACAGTCGCACGATCATGATCTACCCAGAAGTATCCACTCTCTTGAAGTTGCTCCTGGGTAAGATCATGCAGGCGAATGGCAATTCTATCCTTCTCCTCCCGCGGATGACGCGTGCTGACAACTACACGAAGCAGCAACAGCAGCATGAGTACAACGTACCACTGCAAGTGACTACAAGGAAAAGACGAGAACGAACAAACTAACATTTGAATTGGTCACCGAGCTGTGTCACCTCGCCAAGCAGATACTGCTCTCGGGCGGCGGCCTTTTCCGCCTTCGACTTCCATACATCCGCATTACCGCGGCACGGGCAACTGACGCTCCAGCTGCTTCACGCGGTCACACAGTCGCGAAAGCAAGGATAGCTCATCTACCCTGGAGCACGGCAGTGCCACGGTATCATCAAGAGTCGGCGAGTCCTAAGTTTCCCTTAAAGGATCACTTGATGTACCCTACCACAAGTCAAGACAAAAGCAAATAAGACGACCAAATCAACACAAAGACAAAAGGATCAGATGCATTCAAGACTAGGAAAAGTATCAACAGATACACTCGTCATCAGGCATGTTCTTAAACAGAAGGACATAAACTAATAAACTATTACAAAGCTAGCTAAGGAGCAACTGGCTTCTTCGACTTCGACGACTTTGGGAGCTTCATCAAGTCCGTGGCAGTGTCAGACGCCACTGACTTTCCGCCGGCCCCTGATGTCGAAGCTTTCGCCGCCTTCTTGGCACGTTGGAGCTCCTCAGAGTACTTCGCAACAGTATTTATCAGGTGATGCCCATATTTGCCACAGGCAGTCGCGAAAGGAGCGAAGACTACCTGCTGGCTGTCCGTGCTAAGCGGCATCGCCTTTGACACCGCGGCAAGATCGATCTCGACTCCGTGGGCCTGCACCATGGCAAGTGACATGGACGCGTCGGCCGCGCGGAGTGAGTTCTTGAAGATGGAAGGCACACCTCCAGTGAGTTACTCCACCAGCTCGTCAATATTCTCGACGAGCTCCGCCTTGGGCATCAGCTCCTCTCGAAGGCGACTAAGTACGCTTTTGGCCTTGGAGAGCGTGTCCTGCATGGCGGTGCTGCGGTCTTCGACTACTGACAGTGCACCCGCCAGAGCGTCATCACGACGAAGGGCCCGCGGGTCGAAGCTCAAATTGCCAGCATCTGTACATAAATCCACACATGGACAAAAACATCAGCGCCACCGGCAAAAACATTCGAAGCAGAGAAGGATAACAATATCCACAAGCAAAAGTACCTAAGAGGGCCTTGGCAATTGAGAACTGTTGTTTTCGAACAACTTCTCCCTGGCTGCGAAGGAAGCACGCAGATCCTCTTCACGCTTCCGTGCCTCGTCACGTGCTGCGATTGCCTCGCCGCGACCCTTCACAACCGTGGCGAGCATCTTCTCCAAGGTGGCGGCATCACGCAATAGGGCATTATGTTCAGCTACACGACAAACAAAAGCTGACTATCAGTCGACTAAATCAAAAGGAGTAAACGAAGAAGAAGAAGTGCAGGACACTCACTTTCAACCATGCGATGACGCGTCTCCAGCATCAGATGCTGGCGACCCATCGCAAGCACTCGCTCTGCCAAGTGCGTGGCTTCCTTCACAAGGAGCTATCGCATAACAAAGAATCAGCAAAGGCAATAGATAACATCGACTGCAACCCTAAAAAGGAGAAAAGCTACACTTACATGGTCCTCTAGTGACTCCGAAGATGTCTGCTGTACCGTCATCCGGGCAACCATTCGATGTTCCCCTGCATGAGGAGAACTGGAAGAGTTGTGCCCGGAGTGGGCCGCCAATGGAGGGGAAGGAGCGCGCTCGACCTCTTTCTTGGCCCTTGAGCTCGCGACTCCTGATTCCTTCAAAAATTGGACGTCGCCAGAAGATGACGACAGCTCTTGACTGTAAGACAAAACCCACATTGAGAAAGGGCAAACTGTGAGACAAGCCAACAAGGACAAAGCAGAGAAGAACAAGTGAACTAGAAAACTTACCAGTCAAACTTGTCAAAGACAAAAGTGGCCTCCCCAGACTCCTACGAAGACTCCTTGGGCAATTGCATCTTCTTGCGAGAAGATGGTGCCACGGCGCTCACAGGAATAGCATGTATCGGCGACTCCGCACCAACACCTGTACCTTCCAGAGTCGAAGGAGACAACGCATCGGAATCCTTGCTGCGCGAACGCTTGCGAGTATCCGGACTATTGGACTCGAGGGCTTCCTCCTTCACATCAGAAGGGATGGTCGACTCCGACTCATCCTCTTCCAAAGCTTCGCGAGGGATAATCCCCTCAGGAAGAGGGGCCATACAAGGCGACACCTCCCAATCCTGCATGCAGACAACAAAATTTAGCAAAAAAAACAAGTAAGCAACAGAGAAGCAATCGACAAATTCATCTACTGCGTAGCACAACTATACCTCAGGAGGAGGGTTCGAAGCATCAAATGGAGGAACAATTGGATCACTGGGGAGCACATCCTTGACGGTGTACTTGGTGACTAGTCGAACCCTCTTGTCCACCTCACTCGTAGACATGCCATCGGCAGACACGCGAGTGGCATCATCAGCGCCAGCCCACTGAAACATGGGGTGGACTCTGGCTTGCAGGGGCTGGACACGACGGCGCAGCCAAGTACGGATGAGAGCGCAGCCTCCCTCCTCTTTGCCTATACGTTCTTCCTGGAGCGCATCCTCCTGCATGGCATCGCGGGATCGAAGGGCGCGAGTCCAAAGAGCTCACCGTTAGCCTTCTCACCGTGGATGTAGAACCATTTGTCCCTCCATCCTTGGACGGACGCCAAGAGCTTGATGTCGAAGTAGGTGGCGGATGGGTCGACATGAATTCCGCAACCACCTACATCATAGCCTAAAGAGCCAGATGCAGATTGGTGCTTCAATTTAAAGAGGCGCTTGAAGAAGCCGAAGTGTGGCTCGATTCCGAGCCAGCACTCGCAGAGAGTGATGAAGCAAGAGATGTGGAGGATAGAATTCGGGGACAGCTGATGGAGCTGAAGCCCGTAGAAACAAAGGAGACCCCTAAAAAAGGGGTGAAGAGGCAAGGAGAGACCGCGAATGATGAATGCTAAAAACATCACTCGAAAACAGCGGGGGAGCAGGAATTGTCTCACCGCTGGGACGTGCGCGTCGGCGACTGCGGCGGACAGTACTCCGTCTTGGCGAAGAAGACGGAGATCATACGCCTCGATAATGGAGGGGCGCCACGCACCATTCTTGACGCGGGTGCCCGCGACCTTCTTCTTCCCGCCGGCGGCGGTGCTGGTGCCCGCAGCGGCGGAGCCGTCCTTCTTCTTCGCCGTGGCAACGGTGGCCACGGAATCAGCGGCAGCGCCTCCCTTCTTCTTCCCCATTGCGCGAAGGCGATGCGAGCGAAGAAAGTAGCTCGGAAACGAGCGGAGCTGGTCCAGCGTCGTGGAAGAAACGGGTGCAGAGAAACCAGAGGAGCAGCGGTAATGGCGATGGCAACAAAGGATGAATGAGAACAGATGGAAAAATTACCGTCGCAGCGCCGCTACTTAACCCCTGGAAGATGCAATCCAACGGCTCAGAAAAACCCTACTGGACGCGTGGCACACATCGTGTTGGACACGTGGAGGAGTGGTAGCATGAACCGTCCCTCCACTACTCCCATTACGTGTGGAAATCGAGGAGGTGCAGTTAAAATAAAGATTATGCATGCCCAGTCAAATCAAAGTCAGAAAGTGGGACCTGAGGTCAAATCAAAGTCAGAAAGTCACGTCCCGTCAAACTCGCTCACGCGGGCAACTGAGGTCATAAAAGCGTCAGCACTGACGTCATCAAAGCTATACAGCGGAAAACTTCGACTACTTTACTCCTTGCTCGAGCCTTCGACTCCACCAAGCACTCGGGGGCTACTCCCATAGGGAGCGCTGGTCACGCACCCTACGATTTTTTCTCTTTCTTTTTGCAGGAACAAGGACAATAAAAGGAAAACCCAACCACTCGAAATACGGTTCGACTATGTACATGGGTTACTCCCATAGGGAGCGCCGGAAACAAATTCGACTGAAACAAACAAGCAAAAGACGATAGCAATCACAAAAGTTCTTTAGTCCCTGCCTGAGTCTTCGACTCAACTAGGCACTCGGGGGTTACTCCCATAGGGAGCGCTGGTCGTGCACCCTATGATTATTTGTACAAAAACTGTGTGTTGATAACATCCACACTCGAAGCTCATGGCGACACCGCCTCATAATTTTTCCCTGCAAAGAGACTGCGTCTCCTGGGTCACCCGAATCGTCTCCGCGATGATAAAATTCGGATGCCATGCTTACAGCGTGAAGGTAAGACCAGAATAAGGCCTGGCAATGCATTAGTTGCGCACTACCAGAAATGTATCCGTGCCTACAGGTACGATGAACATGACTCGACAAACGCCTCGAGTGCTCACACCCATATAACTGGAATTCGACTCTTGTAAGACCTCCGCAGCTTGAGTCGAATTACGCCAGCACTTTTCCGGATTCGAGTCCGGGGACTCGACTTCGAGTAGATTGCGTTGTCTCACCCTAAGGTGGTTAACTGATACCGATACTTCGGTTATATCAGGAACGTACATCAACAATCCCTATGACACAAATAAAGAAGTCGAAATACAATCGTTCAGGCACTTGAAAGACTTCAAAAAGTCCCCAGTTGAATCTGCGATTCCACTGGACACTCGGGGGCCACTGACATGGGTATACCCTACAGGTACTCGAGCTTGGTATATACGGTCTAAAGACGTACAGGCCTACGGTGTCGCCAAGGCCCAAACGAGGGACTCGAGTAACCTACGGACTCTTGATTGCTTGAAGAACAAGAAGAAGTTAAAGATAGAAAGTTTGAAGGGGAAAACCCTAATTTGTAACCGACTCGACCTGCTACCCGGGACCTAGCCTATCTATATAAAGTCTAGGAGGGGGCGGCGAGGAGGACACACGCAACCCTAGTTTCAACCACCCTCGCCAGATTGCACCTGCGCACCATTGTAACCCTCGATTCCTTCGATAATTCCACGAGCAGACAAGCAGGAGTAGGGACCTCTACGAGGCCTGAACCTGGGTAAATCTTTGTCCCCTGTGTGCTTGTTTGCTAGCCGATAGATGTCTCCAGCGCTCCATCCTTCTCCAAAACCCAAGTCCATAACAATGGGTATTGATGAGTTAAACCCTCGTCAGACAAATATCACACTTGGCGATGTAGCTTCCGATTTGTCTCTTCATCTTGTGCCACCAAAATTTCTCTTTCAAATCCTGATACATCTCCGTTCCTCCGTGGTGGATAGAATAAAGAGTATCATGAGCTTCCTTCATGATAACTTGTTTCAGCGCGGAATCTGCTAGCACACAGATACATCCTTTGTACCACAAAACTCCTTCTTCATCTTCGGTAAATCCGGGTACCTTCCCTCTACCAATACGACGCTTGATTCCGTCGATACTCGCATTTCCTTTCTGCGCCTCCTTGATCTGGCTAATCAAAGTGGGTTGAAGTTCTATGCTAGCTAAGAATCCTTTGCTAACTAGCTCCGTTCTAAACTGCTCCAACTCTTCATGTAAACTTGGCTGAGCTTCTTCGATCATAGTGTTTAATCTGCACGACAATCTACTAAGAGCATCCACTACCACATTGGCTTTGTCGGGGTGATAGTGAATGTCAAAGTCATAATCCTTGATTAACTCTATCCATCTCCTTTGCCTCATAT
Source organism: Avena eriantha (assembly GCA_910589775.1). Classification (NCBI taxonomy): domain Eukaryota; kingdom Viridiplantae; phylum Streptophyta; class Magnoliopsida; order Poales; family Poaceae; genus Avena; species Avena eriantha. The sequence goes on from OU342745.1 coordinate 197,300,096, forward strand.
TCATCCCCTTCCGGGTGAAAATATACTTCAAGCTCTTGTGATCCGCATAAATCTCATAGCGATTACCCATGAGGCAATGACACCATGTCTTCAACGCTAAAACTACAACTGCTAGTTCAAGATCATGGGTAGGGTAGTTTTGATCATGCTACTTCAGTTGTCGGGACAGATATGCTATGACTTTGCCTTCTTGCATCAACACACATCCGAGACCAATCTTGGATGCATCACAATACACATCAAAAGGCTTCTTGATATCTGGCATAATCAAGATTGGGGTTGAAATCAATCTCTTCTTGAGTTCTTGAAAACTTGCTTCACATTTGTCGGTCCATTCAAACTTCTTACCTTTCTTCAGCAGTTGGGTCATCGGTCTTGCGATGCTCAAAAATCCTTCAACGAACTTGCGGTAATATCCCTCTAATCCGAGAAATGCACGGACTTGGGTTTCAGTGGTTGGGGCTTTCCATGCTTCAATATCTTTGATCTTGGCGGGATCAACAACGACTCCTCCTGCCAACACAATATGTCTGAGGAATCCTACTTCCTTCAACCAGAACTCACATTTGCTAAACTTGGCATACAACTGATGTTCTCTAAGGGTTTCAAGGATGGTTCTCAGGTGTAGCTCATGGTCTTCTTCTGACTTGGAATAGATTAGAATATCATCGATAAAAACAACGACAAACTTATCCAGAAAGTTCATAAAAATCTTATTCATGAGATTCATGAAATAAGAGGGGGCATTGGTTAATCGAAAAGACATGCCCGTATACTCATACAATCCATATCTTGTGGTAAAGGCGGTCTTTGGAATATCCGTTGCACGAATCTTGAGTTTATGATAACCAGTTCTAAGATCAATCTTAGAGAACACTCTAGCACCAGTAAACTAATCAAATAGATCCTCAATCTTGGGCAGGGGGTACTTGTTCTTAATGGTGACATCATTCAGCTTCCGGTAATCTGTACATAGACAGTTACCTCCATCTTTCTTATCCACAAACAAAACATGTGATCTCCATGGTGATGCGCTTAGTTGAATCAAACCTTTCACCGGAATAGCATCAAGTTGCTTCTTCAGCTCCACTAATTCTGATGGGTTCATACTATAAGATCTTTGAGCTATGGGTCCGGTTCCAGGAATTAGTTCAATAATGAACTCGATATCCCGATCTGGGGGCATACCGAACAATTCATTTGGGAATATGTCAGGGTATTCATAGACTACTCTGACTTGGTCTAGGGTTGATTGGGCTAGACTCTTGTTGCATTTGAACTGGCGGGGCAAGGTCTCAGATACATGCTCTACTGATACTCCAGAGCTACTGGTCACGGTTATGGCTTTCTTGGCACAGTCAATCAATCCTTTATGTTTTGACATCCAATCCATTCCTAGTACTACTTCCAAACCTTTGGTTCCAAGTACTATTAGATTGGCATAAAAATCTATCCCATGGATTCTGATAGGTACAGCCTTGCAAAATTTTCTAGCTTTAGTGGTTGAACCGGGGATTTGAACTATCATAACATGCTTCAATTTTGTTGGTTGAATCTTACTAGTGCATGCAAATTCTTATGTAACAAAAGAGTGTGATGCTCTAGAATCAAACAAAACTCTTGCAAGTACTGAGTTAACAAAAAACATACCCAGCACGACATCTAGCGCTTCTTGGGCTTCTTCAGCATTCATGTGGAACAGATGGCCGTTGCGGTTGAGCGAGTTCCATGGGGAAAATCTTCTTCCGGGCTGAACACGACGTTGTTGCTGAGCGGGTGCATTCACATTGGTGGCGGCTGCAAGCTTATTGGGACACTCATTGGAGTAGTGACCCTTGACTCCACATTCAAAGCAAGTAATCTAGGACTTGTCGTTGGCTGTAATAGGCACATCGTTGCTTCCAGTCCTTGGGGCAGTATTGTTGTTGGGTTTGTTGTTGGGCTTGGGCGGTGCACGGTTGAAGTTGTTGGGGTTGCCGGGGTTGTGGTTGTTTCCTCCGGACTTCAAATTTCCTCCGCTACGATTGAGGTAGCTTGGACGAGATATCGGGGGTCTATGGTTCCTTGGGGCATATCCTGCAGACGGGTTGGGGCGATACTTCTGAGTATGGTTCGATCCACTCTGGTGCATCATGCGACGCTTGCGGTTGTCATTGGCTTGGTTGATCTTCCCTTCCATCTGGATGGCAGAGTCGACTAGCTCTTCAAGGTCTTCAAAACGGATGTTGACTAGAATAGTATGGATCTCATCATGCAATCCATTTAGGAACCTATCCTTCTTCTTGGCTTCAGTGTTGATCTCATCAGGGGCATATCTAGATAGCGACAGAAATTTGTCATGGTACTCAACTACCGTCATCCTTCCTTGCTTTAGTTCTCTGAACTCATCTCTCATCCTGATGACTAAACCTTGCGGCACATGGGTGCGGCTGAACTTGATCTTGAAAGCTTCCCAAGTCATGACTTGACCGTGGTTCATGGTACGGGTGCTATTCCACCAGGCTCTTGCATCTCCTGCTAGATAGTGGGTGGCAAACAGTACTTTCTCATTGGTTTCAACTCCTGCTAATTCCAGGTTGTTCTCCATGGTTTGCAACCAGTCATCAGCATCTAAAGGGTCTCCAGACTTACTAAAGATAGGGGGATTGGTATTTTGAAAGTTTTTAATCTTGGATCCATGATGATCCTGATTTCCATGGCCTTGATTGTTATGGGCCATCTGAGCTATCTATTGCAGGGTGGCTAGATTGACTTGGCGCTCTGCTCTACTAGCTTCATGGTCTAAAACTAGCATCTGAAGAATCTGCAGCATCGGGTGCTGCGATGAGCTGCTTCCTCTGGGGTTTCCACGAGTCATCTGAAGATTGAGATAGATAATGAGATAAGAGGGAAATTTCTAAGGTTCATGGTTTTGTTCCAAAAGCGTTAAACTTTGAGTTTGACTCAGGTTTGGCAAACTAACTTCCTCTCATTCATTCATTCATTCATTCAAACACACAATACAACACACACCACAACACAAATGGAAAACAGATGGTTTTAAGAACCATTTTGGGAAACTAAGATACAGTGGGACCGATACAACTCATTCCTACGGTAGTGATTAAGTGCATCTAGTCATCATCGATGAAGTCGGAATCATCATCATCAGTGTAGAAATCCATGGCAACATCCTCCAGGTAGTCGTTGTCATCACTGAGGTACGAGTGAAGATCTCCCTAGATGTCTTCACCTTCTTCCTCTTCCTTTGCTTCCAGTTGGATTTCCTGCTCACGGATGGTCTTCTCGAGGTCAGCCACCTTCTTGCGAAGACGAGCGATGGTGTGATCCTTCTTCTCACGTTGACGATGAAGTGATTGGAGATCCATGATGAGCATGGCGAGAGTCTGGTCCTTCTTGGCGGCAATGGCAAAGTTGTGGTTGGCGTAGGCTCGAGCATTGTCCAATTCCTTCTGCCTATCATACAGCAGGAATTCAAGATTGTCCACCTGGTGCTTCAGTTCTGGATGTCCTGGCATCTCTAGTGGCATTCCCATAGAATCACGCCTTGCAAAGTGAGCAAAGCGAGTTCCCTAGATCAAGTTGATGCTTTTCCCACACAGACGGGGGAGAGCTTCATGCATTGCCCTGGCTAATCCATCTAGCCAGTTATTCTCCCTCAAGGTGAATTGGATCTTGTCTGTAGTTGGTGCTTCTATCTTGCCTCTGAGATATGCAACTATCAGCCATTATACATCTCCTCCCATGTGATCATTGAGTTGAGCTCCAAAGAATTCCAGATGCGGGCGCTCCAGATACTCTGATAGTGCATGTAGATCCCTCTCAAAGATCAGTTGGCCTACATTGCCCAACTGGTAGAACTTGCAATACTGAACTTTCATCTATAATAATTTAGGATGAGTGAATTAGTGAGGTGATCAAGTGTGTCAAATTTTATGTAGTAATGTAAGAATTTTTGGGGAACATGAATTTTTGAAAGAATCTCAAGGATAAGAATGGGAATATGTTTTCATAAATACTCACTTCTTTTGTTTTGAAACTAAGTTTTTGTTTAGACTTCCATTCTAACTAGGGCCTCCTATGGTCAGGATGGCTCTGATACCAACTTGTCAACACCCGGATTTTTAATCCCAGATGCCTGTTGTGCCATACCTCGCAATCCCAGGATTACCATTTTTGCGAGACATAACATATTGGATATCACAATACATCATCCATTACAAACCATAATAAGGTTTTACAAAAATAAAGGATCTCATGATCTAGTCTTAATACAATCAAGCAACGGAATAATAAAGCATAGTAGCGGGCTCCATCTTCAGTGTCACAGGCAATGCTGGCGATGGGAGATGATTCTAGTTATCGTAGCCGTCCTGCTGTCCATCTTCCTGATAGTCCTCCTCATAGTCTGGCCACGGGAATAGCCAGGGACAAATCCATGATTACTCTTTAAGTACTCGCAAACTATCACTAACAAGAAAGGTAGTTCGAGTAGGAATCTTAAGCTCTAGGTTTATTTGCAAAAAGACAGATTTATCTTAAGCTAAGTTTAGAAGTAAAGAAAACTGATTTAATGTTCTAAAATCACTTAAGTGGGAACTAGTTTTCATGTTCACAACCCTGTTGTGGTCAAGTCAAAGTCACATTTCACCTCACAAATCATTTTGAAAACATCTGACGGCGGAACAGTATGGCCATCCCAACTGTCCATGACCGCAGACGCAGCTATTCGAATAGTTTGACACTCTGCAGAGATGGTACACTTTCACCACAAAATTTGATACATCTGTCAAGGGTAACCCAGAGTCAATCATACTTAGTATGCAGATAATCAATCATAACCTTTCAATTACACACCCTAGTATAGGCACCTCCCCTATGAGCTTGGCTGCCCAGCCATGGCCATCTGCCATCCTGGGCACTGCATAGGTGGACAATCATCAAGAGGTAGCCTCAGCTCAAACCTCTCCCACGAGGGAACCCATACTAAGGCACATAAACTTCTGGCTAAGCCCTGCCCATAAAATTGGAATGGTATCACATCTGAACCCAACAATCAGTTTTTATAAAGGGCTAAGGCTCATGCCTCAACATTTTCATCATCAAACCATTGTGCTTCTCAACACATGTCAAAACATCTCAATAGAATGAAGCATCATTCCAAGGTTTTCATAATCATTTTAACCAAGTTTTCCCATCTAAAGTGATCAAGTTTTTATGCTTTTAGCACTAGCCACTAAGTTAAGAGTGTTCACTAATGAGGGGTGCTAATCTTCAATATCATGCCATAGAATGATATGTAAGTATAACTAGATAGGCCAAGTTTTATACTCTTTATGCTATCTATACTAAAAGTAAAGAACTTTTGTAAAGTAAAGGAATAAAGCTTGCGAGTAAAACTTGGGATTGGTATAATCAAAGGTATATAACCAAAGTATGCCTAAAGCATCTTGCTTAGGTTATCAAGCTTGCAAGGGTTAGCTTGCATTGTTAATGATGGCTTGCAAGTAAAACTTGCAAGGGTTAACTTGTATAATGCTAGCTTTCCTTGGTTGGTGCAGTGATTGAAGTTCTCTTCGTCTTCTTCGGGGTAGAACTCCTCCTCCTCGTATCCTTGGTCGGTACTATCATCTATAAATAAATACAGGATACACAATCACCAAACAATTCTTAACTAAGTCTACTTACCACACTAAGGTTCACACTTTATGATCTAGCATCATCACAAACATCACATGAAATAAAGAACTAGTTTTATTCTTTTTATTTTAGAAAAGTAATTTCTACTCATTGAAATTAATTAAGATTTAATATTCTCCAATTAAAATATGGGATCATGTTGACACATGTCATCACCACATATTCTAATACATGGGAATGTGATTTAAAAGGTTGATCACATTTTATAAAGTTTAAGATTATTATTTAATCAATTTAATGTGACTAGAAATGCCCTAATAGCATTCTTTTGGTACTAGTCCAAAGTCATTGCCTACAAACCTAAATATTTTTACATATTCAGATAGATATTATCAAATGTGATTTTTGAGAGTTGGAATCAACTCAAAATCTAGTATGGTTGATTTTTGAAAAATGTTTGAAGTTGGAAAAGCCTCTGTCTTGTTATTTTTGTTATAGATTATCTCTAACTCCAATTGATTTAAACCCAACTGGCTTGGATAGATAATTTAATTTCCTTTCTAGCAAAATTTGAGTCGTGCAATTTGGTTCAGTGAAACTCTCTGTGTTGATTTTTGAATCTAGGAAGAGAATAGGGTTTTAACTAAAATGGAAAATCCAAAATTTGAATTTCCAGGCCAGCGCGGGAAGCTAAACGGGCCGGCCTAGTTACACCACGCGGCGCAGAGGGCTGCTGATAGGAGGGGTCCACGAGTCAGTGACTATTCTAACGCGAAACGGTATAAGAGAATCTGAGCCGTGCAATCCTATTCTAATCCAACGGCCGAGCGTCATCGTTGATGACGAACAGCTCCAGCGAGGAATGTGACCTAGCGCGGTGGTGGGGGTCTCTCGGAGCTCACCTGGGCTCCAGCTAAGGTCGGCGATGGGGCAAATGACGTGGTAGACAACGGCAAGGCGAGGCGCGGTCACGGCATGGCTTGGGGTGGTCGGAATCGACGGCGACCTTCTCCTCTAGTAGCGGCGGACTCCGGTGAAATTCCGACATGGTGGTGCTCGCCTTGCTCCGGGGAGAAGTGGGGAAGGTCAGTGAGAGGTGAGGAGTGGATTGGTGTTAAGAATGGAGGCAAGGGTGGCCTCCTTTTATAGCGCGGCGAGGGGACCGAGCGGTGCGGCGGTGAGCTCGACGGTGGCGTCGCTAGAGGCGGCCAAAGGCATGGGCGAGGGTGTAGGACGGTGCGGTGCTCCCTGGAGGTTCTCACGGACTTAATGGCGTGGCGTAGGACATCTCGGTTCGGTCGGGCACATGTGGTGCTTCGCGCGGCGACAGAAGTGTTTGCGGCGGCGTGCAGCGGGTCGCGCGGTGGCGAACAGGGGTGTCTGCCGGGGTGTGGTGATCATGGCGAGGCTGCGCATGCGCGGTGAGGGCAAGGCGCGAGCTGGCAGGGCTGGTCGGGCATGGCGCACTGGCGCGCTCTAGACACGGTGTAGAGAGGCGGTGCGCGGCGGTGCTAGTGTGGTCTATGGCTCGGCTGCTCTTGTGGGCTGGACATGGGGTGGCGGTAGAGTGCGGTGAGGCTACTGGACATGTTGGATGGGTGTGGGGCGGTCTGGTCCGAGCTGGCCATGGTCGGCCAGCGATGACCACATTCGGACGGCGCTCCACTGTGCTCCACAGCGAAGGAGGGGGGGGGAATGGTCTGGGGCTGGTTAGACTCAGAGGAGACCAGAGGGTTAAGAGGGGCCCAATTGGTCGATTATCACTGTACAAAACAGTGAAGTTAGGCTAGAGATTTTTCTGTGCATGCCAAGTGTTTGTGTTAATGGCCGCATGAAATTTACTTTTGAATTTTTGATTCAATTTTTTGAGTGATTTTAGATTAAACTTGAGAGACTAGGTTTTCTTGGAGAGGTCAAGGTGAATTCATTTGATGGATTTTTGAAAAAGTGGGATCTTAACATATGAACTAGATTCAATTTTCAACTGTCCATTAAAATGATTTGCTAGATTTTTTGTAAGTTTGTAAAGTGGGCCTTGATACACTTTTACTTAGTCTAGAAAGGGGTGAAAAGAGGTAGAATTGTTTCTGCTAGAAATCTTCTTCTAGGAACACCTAAAGTGGCCTAGTTGTTTAAAATGGTTAAACTGACCATTTGCTTTATTTATTCTTATTTGATTTCTTTTTGTTTAGATTTTGTTTGTAAACGGTCTAGATGATGTGGCATTCACCTTTAAACCATTTTACATCCTTTAGAACAATCAAGCATGGCATATACACTCAATTCTATACTAATGCAAACACACAGGCATTCACATTTCATTTTCTTAATAAAAGTTTTTGTTAACCCTAAATTGGGTGGTTAGATCTTGATAACCTTGATTGAAGTTTTGGAATGTTACATATGCACACTTGCGCCCTGAATTGAGAGAAACACACGACAAGCTGAGAAAATACCACCGCCCATGTCTCTTGTACATCCCCTCAAAAAGTAGGTAGATCAGGCCACCCATAGTTGGTAGATCAGGCCACCCACAGTTTTGCAATTATGTACTCTGTGAAACTAAAACACTAACAACACATTAAAACCCGACCAAACCACCAATATATGTATCACTGTAGTCGTGCTGAGCAAGATCGTTAGGAAGGCGGCGCGGCAAAGCGCATATATGTCTAGTTTTTCTTACTTGTCAAACTTGCCATCCCAAAATAAATGACTTGAGTTTGTCTAGATCCACATGTATCTTGATATTAAAACACGTATAGATACATCCAAATTTAGATAAACCCAAGTTACTTATTTTGAGATAGAGGGAGTATAATTTATGATGTGGTTGAAGTCACTATAAGGTATTGTTGGTGGAACGAGGTATTATTGGGTGAAGCACCATAACGATCTGGCTCCTACCTTTATGTTCTTCCTATTTTGAAACATGCAGAAATTAGAATTTTGATTCATTCTGATAAATAAAAAACAGTGTATGGATAATTCAAAGTTATATATTTTTTATGTTAGAGGAAAATCCATTAGCTTATCATTAATCATAGATGTCTAGAGAACATAACATCTTTATTGAGAAAATAAAATGCTAGAAAGATAGATTCTTATCATTATATTTCGTATGGTAATGTCAGTGAATCCATTATTGACATCTTTATAAGATATTTGAAAAACAAAATTGAACCACACCTGCTTTGATATTGATCTTATCACAAGGATAATGGAAAAAATTCATCAAGTATTCATTGTGTTGTAGAGTATTTTATCTGGTTTGGCATCAGAGGCAATAGAGAAGTATAAAAAATCTTTCTTGTATTTATCTAAGATCCTCTTGGAATAAGAGAAAGCAACAAGAAAAAAATTCTCGGTAGTAAGCAATGGAAAAACCACTAAGTAATTGTAAAAAATTAAGTTACAGCAAAGTCGATACAAATTACAATTTCATCATCAGTTTATTTTCATTGTTTTTCTTGATCATATCCATGGATGCATGTCTCATACCAGAATTCATCAAGCACCTAACAAGTAGAAACAACCAATGGAATAGGAAGATGAGAGGGAGAGGTAGAAGAATATCTTTAAAATATATAAGATCTTAATCGTGCAAGTTTTTCGTTTTTCTCCGGTTTTGGCCATCCTTGCTGATTTTTGTGGCGCTGACACGTGGTTCCTTCGTTGGTTTGCATTCTGATGTTATGTTATTGTGTGCATTCTAGGTGCCCTGTAGTTTTTGTGTGTGGTGTGTTGGTCCTACGTGGCGCTAATATGGACGTGCATGTGGCGCTGATATGGGCGTGGTTCTCATGTGTCATCTTCTGATGTTTACAGGATACTTACTGATGTTTTCTGTGGCCACCGATATAGTGTACATGCTTACTTGCCCTTCTTTAGTTTCGGTTGACACAGAGTTAAAGCTTGCTCTAATCCATAATACCTTTTCTGAAATTTTTGCTAAACTATGACAGGTTTCCCTTTACCATGGCCATCTTATTCACATAAATTATGATCATATATACACATGCAATGTACGCTCACATCTCGCTGCTGCTCTAGGGTAACATCATCGAAGGTTCACTGTCAGACAATCGAATATCACAGTTTGTTGAGAAACTAAAGGAGAGCTTAGTGTACGAGATTGATTCCTCGTTGATCGGTGATGCTCGAAACATAAGGATCACGACGATTACATAGAAGAATTCCTACAGCCACAACAACTAAAAAATTGTCGCCTAGAGCCCAAACTGAAGAGTCCTGCTAACATGGACATACCTTACATGTACTTGAGTTTGGCATATATGGTCCAGTATAGCAGAAACCCACGACGTTACCAGGGCCTAATCAAGAATTCAGGTGACCTAAGGAGACTCCCACTGCTTGTGGCACACAGCAAGCTCAAGATAGAAAGTTTAAAGGGAAAACCCTAACTTATAACCGACTCGACCTGCTATCCCGAGACCTAGTGTAACACCCTCAAATCGGCCCTATGCAAGTTTTAGCCCTTTCTGCAAAACCCGCATAGAAATGATTCAAAGACGCCCACCAGGCACTTTCGTGCGGGTGGAAAATGAAGTAATACCATTACACAACAGTCCTCAATGGGACCCACAGAACTGATATATATACAACAATGACTCAACGAGTCAAGAATACAGATATACAATACAAAGATCCAAATCACCTTGAAAACGATAGAGCGTCCGACTACGGACAAGATGCAAATGGGGCTAAGAGCCCTGAAGAATAACCAATGGCGTCCATAACCCTGCCCAGGCCAAGCCGGAAGGGTAACCCTGCTAACGACCTTGATCGCAAACCTCCTAAAACAAAAGGGGGTGCCGACAAAGGGCAAAGGAAAAAGAGGAGCGTCAGTACTGAGACCAGTACACGGCGAGGCTAGAATTCGGCAGCTCTCGCCTACATAGGTATGGTGGACTGAAGCGGCAGCGAAGCATGCACTAAACAACCTATAGAGACTCAATACAACTATCGGCTATTAGAGAGGGATAAGAAAGACCTATCCGGATCCAACCTGATAGTAACACCAAACATACCCATCCTGGTATTCCCCCTCGAGACCAAACGAGGAAGTCAAATCGAGGACCTCACACAGTTGGTAGTTTTATTCATTCGATTATAGTTGAAGCACTTACTAGTCAGATATAGATAACATGAGTCATCCTGATAGCATAAGTAGTGGGCAGTTTTAACCACCATTCCGTTGTAGTTGGAACATTTACTAGTCAGATATAATTGTCCTAAGGAATCCCAAAACCCAACAGTTGTTGGCACTTTATCACATTCCATTGGAGTTGCAATACTTACTAGGCAGGTACAGCATGTCACAAACAATCCCAGATCCACCAGTTGTTGGCATTTTAATATCCATTCCGTGATAGTTGAATCTAATTACTAGTCATATATTAAGTCAAGTTTATAGCACTACTTTAGTTATGCTTCTCTATGATCGAGATACTGTGCTCCAAGTCGTCCATAACCGCAGACACGGCTTTCAGAAAGATTTACCCTGCAGGGGTGCACAAATAGCAACACACACACGATCAACCTCGGAAAAACCAACTCAAAACCCAACGAGGCTTTCACGACAAAGCAATCACAGGATTCATAAAATATTTCAGGGGGCCACCCCATTAAGCTACCCACAACGAAGTTGGCCGGCTCCGAGACGGACCCAAGGTTTGCGCCAATCGCTGTAAACGACAGGGAACCCGAAAGTGTGACTGGGCTTCTCGATACCGCGAAAACACTCTACAATCCTAAACAGTACAGGTGCTCCATGCACAATCGTAAATAAAGCCGTAAAACATGGCATAAGTACAGGATAGTAATAAAGCCCCAAACTAGTTTGTGGCCCCAAGAAATAAGAAATGAATCAAGCTCTGGCTAAGGGGGATTCATAGACTCTCCCGGATGTGGATAGTGTGAATAGTCAAGGAACAGGTATCAAGTACTCGGGGCCTACGGGACACAAGTGGACATAAAAACCAAATAGCATATATTGTCCACCGGTGCCTCTTTCATTAGTTATCCCAGCAAGTTAATAGTTGTATTTAAAGACATGATCAACTCCACCATAAACATCTGCCAGCATACCAACAACTGTGATACTCGACAACACGAGATCGCACCTGAGCAAGCAACTACGACTCGCAAGGCCAGCTATCTACCAAACAACAGGTATTAGGAGGTGTCCATGGCAATATAGGGGCTGCACGGGATATAACTGGTGCACGGAAACTAAAGCATCGCGACACGGATAGCAATAGATCAATAGGAAGAAATAAAGACTATAAATGCAAAATAGGTAGAAAGGGGAAGAATGCTCGCCTGGGAAACACTGCCGAAGGATCATATCCAGAGAACTTGTCGATACTCGCATCCACTCAACGGCCTAATCCGCGAGGAACCAAAGCACTAAAAGAAACACCGGATGCACTAATTTAATACTACGGCAGAAGATCCGGGATGATGCATGTATGATGTATGAGATGGCATAGGTGCGATGCAACTAGGCACTATTAAGCGGAACCGGGGTCCCGACAATTAATTACTAGGTTTCCAGTTATTTAGATACCCCGCAATTTAAATGTTGTCTTAACAAGGCAAAACATGGTATCAGTTCGCTACACAAATTTAAATTGAGTCTGGAATAAGACTAGAATAACCCGCATATAGACTCCACATTTAATTTAGGTGAATCGATTATTTAACCCAACCCACCAGATGACATGTATGCAAGCATGATGATTTGATGATGCGACAGGTATATGTCAAATTATAAAAATAGAGGCTTAGGGTCACACAACTGGGTTCGAAAGATCTTGGTTCCAGGGGGTTCGGGGATCGACAAGGTTCGACGGGGATCGGGTTTGGAATCCGGGAAGAAGGACTTGGTTTGGCATCGGGGGCTCATCGGATTCGCCCTGGTCGGTGTCGATCTTGTCGTCGCGAAGATCTTGTCGGGTCCTCGGTGTCGATTGTCGGTGTCGGACTCGGCTCTCGGCGCTGGGAGCTCTTGGTGTCCCGTGCGGTCGATCTTGCCGTTCCGGGATGGATAACTTGCCGTTCCGGGTAGGCAACCCTGGCGTCCAGGAAGGAGAACCTGGCGTGGCGCCGGGTTCGGTCTTTGGGTACCGTGGTCTTCGGCGCTATGTCGGCGTACTCGACGAACTTAGTGTTCCGGGCATCATCGGGTCGAGGATCTTGGCATCCATGAAGAAGCTCCTGTCGATCCCCATGGTACAGTCTTTGGGGTTTCGGCTTCAGGAAGGAGCTCTTGGTTCGGCATGGTTTACTCGGGGAGGCGTGGTTTAACGTGTGGCATCTGAAGAAAAACAAACACACAGGCAGCCCCTACACGATATCTGGAGCGCATCGGAAGCACAAGATGACCCCAAGGCAGGGTTGGTGGCCAACATGACTCGGTGCAGGCCAGAGACGGTTGGTGGCGGGACAAGGTGGTGGAGGCCGGCGCCGGTGCGGGGAGGAAGCGGCAGTAGTGGGCAAAGCCGCGCGGCAGCAGGCCCACATGGAGCTCGAGGTCGGGGCAGAGAGCGCTCGGGAGGGCGTCGAACACGGGGAGGCGGGATCGGCGGGGCGACGGCTCGCATGCAGACCGGGGCCATCGAGAACGAGGAGAAGCGGAGGGGCGCCAGACTTGGAGGTGCTGGCGACCGGAGGTGCGGGCCCGGCCAGAGAAGGGGACGCCGAGGAAGGGTGCGGCGTCGCTCACGAGGAGAGGCGGGAGGCAGCCCTAGCGGTGCGGACGGCTGGAGGAGGTGCAGGGAGAACGCCAAAAAGGGGGCACGGAGGCGCCTGGGAGCCGGTGGCGGCAGGCAGGAACGAGCGAGAGGGGAGCTCGCGTGGCGTGGGGATGAGCGGCAGCGGGGATCTCCTGCAGGCGGCGGCGGGCGCGGGGCGAGCATAGGGGAGAGAAGAGGGAGGCGGCGGCGGATGCGGAAGGCGAGCCATGGAGGGGGCCGATGCGGGAGGCCTCGATAGAGACGATGAGGGTTGACGTCGGGCGGCCCGAGAGGAGGCACAGGCGAGGGCCCGGGAGGCACGCGTGGTGGCTCTGGTGGAGGGCGGCTCGATGGGGTTGGGGCGCTGGCCGGAGGTGGTAGGGAGGCGAGGTGGAGAGAGGATGAGGCGAGAAGGACGGGGCGACGGGGTCTGCGTCGCGTGTACGCGAGGGTAGGGGACCCGAGGCTGTCGGGGTCAGCAGGGTGGGCCGCGCCGCTTGGTGGTGGCTGGTGGGGGATTGTGGTGGGGCCCCGGGACAGGTGGCGATGGGTGTGGCAGGGAGACCAGGGGAGATGAGGCTGGCAGAGGCGCGTGCGGGGAGTGGCCTGGGCGAGCGGGAGATTGGCCAGGGAGTGCGACATGAGCGGGGTCCGTGGGTGGGGCCGGGCTGGTTGGCTCGGTGGGTGTGATGCACGCAGCTGGTGTGAGCAGATGGTGGCGGCTGGGGTGGAAAGGAGAATGGGTGGGATTAGGGTAGGTAGGGTGTGGCTGGGAATTATGGTTAGGCTAGGGGCGTTTTAGATAGGGTTTGGGGTGTTGGGTTAGGGTATGATCTGGAGGTGGCCGGCTGGGCTTTTGGGCCTAGCTGGCTGCCTCCCAAAAATAATATAAGTTTTATTTATTTATTTAAAAACTTTTGTAATCTGTTTGTAGACAAATAAAATATCCGGAAGAGACCGGGGTTTTAATTTGAAATAAAGACAAGGGATATTTAGAAAACAAATATAGGCTTTTAGAAAATAATTTTAGGCGAACAAATGCATGTTTATGACGATGCTCAAATGCAATGTGGCATGATGACATGAGCATGCGGTCATGATGATGCGATGCACAAAAACACAGCGATTTTCTAGTAGTGGTTTTAGCGGGATGCCACACCTAGCCTATCTATATAAAGTCTAGGAGGGGCGGCGAGGAGGACAATCACAACCCTGGTTTCCACGCCATCGCCAGATTGCATCTGCGTACCCCCTGTAACTTTTGACTCACTCGATAATTCCAAGAGAAGACAAGAAGGAGTAGGGTCCTCTACAAGGCCTGAACCTGAGTAAACCTTGCGTCCTTCTATGCTTGTTTTCTAGCCGATTAATGCCTCCAGGGCTCCCATCTTCTCCAAAACCCAATTCCATAACAATGCGCATTGACGAGTTTAACCCTCGTCAATTGGCGCCGTCTGTGGGAACTGGGAGTGCTGATGTTGCGGCTTCATCGGCCCCATCAACTACGATCTACAACTCTGCAACAGTGGAGATTCGCCTCCTCTTCGGTGCCTTCGACTTCACCGTGCACACGCCATCCACTCGCCCGGATTTCGAGTCCATGGGCGATGGGATCGGCCTGGCGATGGGATCGGCCTGGCGATTGGGATCTTACGCTTCCAAGTTGGTCAGATGGGCACGCTTCGCCTCCCTAATCAGCCGACGCTCCCCGCGATTGCTCCAGCATCGTGGTTTTCACCACCGATCGGCACCCTGAGAAAACTCAACGCCTCGACAACAGTCGGGAACACAGACAGCGACAGCAGTCGCGAATCCGATCTGGGCGATCTGGCCACTAAGGATAGAGCCCACGGCTCCGGATCTGAAAGATACGGAAGCAACAGCTTCCCCAAGCATTACATGTGCGCTATCGTCAACACAGGCGACAACGGCGACAATCGTGACAACACCGATACTATTTCCTCCAATGGTGGTATCCCAGTCATGAACAGTGGTCCCTCCAATGGAGCACCTACCAACAACGGGCCGGAGAATCACCCGACCCTTACTACGAATGAGCACACCCAGGAGCGCGTGTTGATCAAGCTCAACGACGCTGAGTGGGTTCGCTGCCAAGAGGCCTTGCGGGGCAACCCCTGCCACCAAACTCATCGCAAGACATGCTGATGGGTTATCATTGGCTGCTCAAGGAAGAATTTAAGCACCAGCAGCAAGTAATCGCCCAGCTCGAGGCGCGTAGAAAGGCAGCAAACGAGTCGAGCCTTCGGCGAGCTCAACTCTCCTCCATGGGAGGATCGTCCTCCAAGGGCAACGACCATGTGGCCGCCAAGAGACGTTCTCGACTGGCTCACCTCACGGATAAGGAGCGAGAAGAGGCCACGCGAGTCCTCGACTTCTCATCCATGATGATGGATACGTGGGGCAATGTGCTCGCGAAGACGCCGTAGGCAGCGGTGACAGCGGCCACCATGTACCTCCTCAACAACCAGCCACCGGCTAGGGACCTGCAGGCTACCATGCACCGATCTACGATCGCGGGCCTAGAGCTAGTCGCGCCTTCCCTCATCAAGGGTCCAACACCAGAGCCAAAGAAAAACAAAGCTCTGGCCAAATGCTACTCTTCACCCTCCTCGAGTGATGACAACCACGACCTGTCAACGATGCCACTCACGGCGGCACGACTACGACTACGACGCGTGTGACTACATCACGCAGCGCAGGGTCGACAAGATGCGCGCGAGGCGTGCCCATTCGACTGACTCGGAAGACGACGGGATAGAGCTTTGTGGAACCAGCTTCTTCAGTAGAGCCATTCGATAGAAGCGAATGCCAAAGGGGTTCAAACTCCCATCGGAGAACCCGAAATTCGATGGTCTGCAGGACCCGAAGATCTGGCTGGAGGATCACATCTCCTCCATCAGGCTCCACGGCGGAACCACGAGCACGGCAATGCACTGCCTCTAGCTACAGCTGTAAGGCGCCGCCCGTGCGTGGCTTAACAACCTCCCACACGAATCAATTCGCAGCTGAGAAGAGCTAGTCTGCAGCTTTGTGCAAAATTTCAAGGGCACTTACAAAAGGCCCGCATCAGTCGAAGAATTGAGAGGCTGCTACCAGAAGACTGGCGAGTCGCTGCGCTCGTACATATAGAGATGGTCCATCATCAAAAACTCAGCAGAAGACATCTTTGAAGATCGTGCAATCGATGCGTTCAATGGCGGCGTGCGCCACCGAGAGCTCATGGAGGAGCTGGGCCGCTCGAAGCTCAAGACAATCGACCACTTGATGGAGATCGCAACTAGGTGGGCCGATGGGGAAGACTCTGTTAAAACCGTATCCACTATGATGATGATGACGACCTCGGCCACATACGCGATCGCCGAGGAAAACGTCGAATGCACGGTTATGAGGACCACGAGGAGGTCGACATGGTCGCGGCTGGCTACGCTGACAAACGCGACGACAACCACAGCAGCGGATACCATAGTGGTGGATATCGCAATTTAATAAAAGTATTTCAAAATTTGATCTATAAGTGCATTATACCTCCTTGGTAAGGGTTTAGGGTTCTAAGGTTAGGAAGTTAGAGTTCTAGGGTTAGGAGGTTATTAGGTTTTACAGTTAAGGGTTTTTGATTTTTAATAATGTTCAAACTTTATGCTTATATTCATGTAATAGAATGGTGTTACCACAATTTAACGAAAGTATCTGAAATTTTGATCTATAAGTGCACTGTACCTGCTGGTTTAGGGTTTATGGGTCGATGATTTAGGGTTCCACGGTTTAGGTTTTATGGGTTGTTTAGGGTTTAGGGATTAGCGATTTTTCAATAATGCTCAAAGATTTATGCTTATATTCGTCGAATAGAATGGTGTAACCTGCTTTAATGAAAGTATCACAAATGTTGATCTATAAGTGCATGATACCTGCGTGGTTAGAGTTTTACAGTTTAGGTTTTATCATTGTATAGGGTTTACAGTTTAGCGAATTCAGAATAATGCTCAAGCTTTATTGTTATATTTGTAGAATAGAATGACGTTACCTAATTTAATGAAAGTATCTCAAATTTTGATCTATATAGTGCATGATACCTGCTTGGTTAGTGTTTATGGGTTGAGGGTTTGGGGTTTTATGGTTTAGGTTTTAGGGGTTGTTTAGGGTTTAGGGTTTAGGGTTTAGGGAATTTTCGATAATGCTCAAGTTTCATGCTTATATTCGTCGAATAAAATGGCATTACCAAATTAAACGAAAGTATATCAAATTTTGATCTATAAGTGCATGCTACGTGCTTGGTAAAGGTTTAGGATTTTAGTGGTTGACGGGTTTGGGTTTTAGGAATTTTCGATAATGTTCAAGTTGCTTTATGCTTATATTCGTTGAATAGAATGGCATTACATCAATTTATTGAAAGTATCTCAAATTTTGATGTATAAGTGCACAATACCTGCTTTGGTTAGGGTTTATGGGTCGATGGTCTAGGGTTATAGGTTTTTCGGTTTAGTTTATGGGTTGGTTAGGGTTTAGGGTTTAGCGAATTTTCAATAATACTCAAGATTTATGCTTATACTCGTAGAACAAAATGGGTGTTAGCTGATTTAATGAAAGAACCTCAAATTTTGATCAATCTGTGCATGACACATGCTTGGTTAAGGTTTATGGCTGAGGGTTTAGGGCTTTAGGGTTTATTGTTTTAGTTTTAGGGGTTGTTTAGGGTTTTGGGAAATTTTGATATTACTCAGGATTTATGCTTATATTCGTAAAATAGAATGGCGTTACCCAATTTAACAAAATTATCTTAAATTTTGATCTATAAGTGCATGCTACGTGCTTGGTGAGGGTTTAGGGGTTTATGATTTGGGTTTTAGGGGTTTCGGTTTTCGGGAATTTTCAATAATGTTCAAATTTTATTGTTATATTCGTGGAATAGAATGGCGTTACCGCAATTTAATGAAATATCGAATCTCAGATTTTGATCTATAAGTCCACGATACCTGGTTGGTTAGGATTTATATGGGTCGAGGGTTTTGGGTTTTAGGGTTTTACAATTTAGGTTTTATGGACTGAATAGGGTTTAGGGGTTTTATCGAATTTTCAATTATACTCAAGATTTATGCTTATATTCATCGAATAGAATATATATGGTGTTACCTAACTCATTGAAAGTGTCTCTAAATTTGCTCTATAAGTGCATGATACCTAATCTATCATGGTTTATGGGTTGAGGTTTGGAGTTTTAGGTTTAGGGTTTATTAGGGGTTGTTTGGGGTTTAGGGTATTTTTGATAATGCTCAAGATTTATGCTTATATTGATCGAATAGAATGGAGTTACCAGTTTAATGAAAATATATTAATTTTGATCGATAAGTGCATGCTACATGTTTGGTAAGGATTTAGGGTTTAGTGTTTAGATCTTAGGGTTTCAGGAATTTTAAATAATGTTCAAGCTTTTTGCTTATATTCGTTGAATAGAATAGCATTACCGTAATTTAATGAAAGTATCTCAAATTTTGATATATAAGTGCACGATACCTGCTTGATTAGGGTTTATGGGTCGAGGGTTTAGGGTTTTACAGTTTAGTTTTATGGGTTGTTTCCGGTTTAGGGTTCAGAGAATTTTTGGTAATGCTCATGATTTATGCTTATATTCGTCTAATAGAATGGCATTAACTGATTTAACGAAAGTATCTAAATTTTTGATCTATAGTTGCACGAGACCTGCTTGGTCAGGGTTTAGGGGTATAGATTTTATGGTTTAGGATTCCGTGAATTCTTAATAATATTTTCAAACTTTATGGTTATATATATTCGTGGAACACAATTTAATGAAAGTATCTCAAAAACTGATCTACTAGTCAATGATATCCTGCTTGGTCATATTTTTTGTTAGATAAAATTGAAGGTCCCGGGTACTAAAACAAGGGAGAAACATGAAGAGTTCCTTGAGATTTAGGCGCTGTTTGGTTGGGCTCGAATTCTGGCTTTTGATTTTTGGCTTATAAAGCTACGAACGTGTTTTTGGCTTTGTTTTTTTAGCTTTTACTTTGACATAGTGGAATGATAGTATAAGACAGGTTGGATGATTTTAACAATTTTATCTCGGTTTAGCAAAAAATGTTCAAATTTTGAACAACAAGCGATGGGAATCTATACTTCCCGTAATTCTGGCTCACTGACATGTGGGTCACTTGCATAGTGGGTCCAAAAAGTCGGTGTAGGTCAGAGTGGGCGGGCAGGTAAATATTGAAGAAGGGTTGGGAAACATGGATGGGGTGATGCACTTGGGAGAACGCAAATTTACCAACTATATCCCTCTGTTATTGCAATGCTCCCTCGGATTCTTGTTTCCATAACATGGATAGAAGAGGAATTTTGCATTCTAGAAAGAGGTGAAGCATGTTTGAATGGATGCGCGGGATATTTTAATGGATGGGTGCGATGTTTGGGTGCCGTACCAAATTTTGAGGTCGAAGCTTCTACCATACACTATTCCGGCGTGGGCCTATCAGACCCACTGTCACTATCTAGGCCCACACGCCAGTGAGAGTTGCTTCCTAGCATTTAAACCAGTTTCTAGGCATTTGCTGAAATTTTTGAACAATTTAAGGCTTTCGAGAAGATAACCATGATCCAAAAAAACATGACCAAGGTCATGGAAATAGTTTATGATGACATGTCCGTATTTGGTAGATCGGTGCATCTTTACAAATCAACAAATATGTTTGCTTCCAAATTTGAAGTTTGTTTTCAAATTTCCAAGTAACAACAATGTGTTTTATTGTGAAGCAACTACAAAGATGATGGCTCAAAATGCCACCGCCCCCTTTTTTCACACAATGTATAATGCCCTTTCAAGCTTCCAAGCTAAATTTGTGCAATAAAAAAATTGGGGCTGGATTTTTTTGGGGGCTGGATGTTTGAATGGATGGGCGGGGTGTTTGAATGGGTGGGCGGGATATTTGAATGGGTGGGTGGTATATTTCAGCGCTCTGCTGAAATTTTGAAGTTGAAGCTTCTAAGGTACGCTACTCCCACTTGGGATGCTATCCCCGTCAGATAGACCCACATGCATGTATGCTTTCCAGCATTTAATGAGTTTATAGACATGTTCCGAAATTAATGAACATTAATTCAAGGCTTTCAAGCAAGAGGAGCAAGGTCACAACCATAGTTTCTGTACCTTTTTCATCTTTTGTACTACTCCGTGCATTGAAGCATCTTCGCCAACCAAGCTTACAAACCTAGCCATATTTGGTAGATCGGTGCATCTTGGCATTTCAAGCAATTGTTTACAAAGGAGATTCTAGATTTGATGGATAATGCCCTACTTTCATGAGTTTCCAAATTTCCTAGCTGAAGATGCTGAAATTAAATATATTTTTGACGATTGAAAGTAAGTGTATTTACGAACTACAAAGTGTGTGATATAGCTTGCTCTTGACTTTTTGAAAATAGTTTAAAGGTACCGAATTAGTCAAATATTGGAGAACAGCCGAGAGTTTTGCAAGATTTCAAATTTTTGGTATGAATAGTAATGACACCAAATTTGGGCCAGTTTTTTTTAAAATAAAGAAAAAATATATAAAACGAAATACAACCATTCGTTTCTCCGTTGGTGTCTCACTGTGTGCATTGGCTAGTTTCCATGAAAACATATAAAATTTGATAACTCTTGAAAAACTCGTTTCACAATATGGCGTACCATGTTTGAACATTCATGGCTTTCGAAAACTAGATGACCAATGTCAAGGCCATATGTGTTACCATAGTTTATGATAATGTAACCATGTTTGGTAGATTGGTGCATATTGGTATTTCAACATTGTTTAGAAAAAGAGTTCCATATTTGGAGTTATTTTAAAAGCTCCGATCGATAATAATGGCTTTAATTTTGTCATACGATATATGGCGTACCATGTATGAATTTGCATGGCTTTCAAACCAGATGACGAAGGTCATGGCCACACCTTTGCTATAGTTTATAATAACATGTTTGTATTTGGTAGATTGATCCGTATTATTGGCATTTAAAATATTATTTACAAAGGAAGCTTCTGAATGTGATGTTATTTTCAATTTTTCTAGCGACGACAATGGCTTTTGTCATGAAGAAACTACAAATAAGTATGGCTCGAAATCCCATTGCCCTAGTTTCCACACAAGTATAGCCTGGGTTTAGGGTTCGTGTTTTTTGGGTTGAGGGTTTAAGGGTTTAGGGTTTATGGTATATGATTTAGGATTTTAGGGTTTAGGGCTTAGGAGTTTAAGGTTGGTATTTAGGGTTTAGGGTTTTAGGGTTTAGGGTTTTCTAGATTTTAGGGTTTATGAATTTTCAATAATAATGTTCAAGCTTATATATATATATATATGCTTATATATATTCGTGGAATAGACTCGTGTTATCGCAATTTAATGAAAGTATCTCGGAGTTTGATCTATAAGTGCATCATACCTGCTTGGTAAGGGGTTGAGGGTTTAGGGTTTTTATGGTTTTGGGGGTTTAGGTGTTTAGGGTTTAGGTTTTTTGGGAATTTTTCAAAATGTTCAAGATGCTTTATATATGCTTATATTGATGGAATTGAATAGCATTAGCACAATCTGAGGAAAGTTTATCTAAATTTTTGATCTACAAGTGCATGTGATACCTCATTTGCCAATGTCATTTAGGCAGGGTTGAGGGTTTAGGGTTTCAGGGTTTAGGGCATTTTCGATAATGTTCAAACTTTATTGTTATATTCGTGTAATAG
This sequence comes from Avena eriantha, assembly GCA_910589775.1. Lineage (NCBI taxonomy): Eukaryota > Viridiplantae > Streptophyta > Magnoliopsida > Poales > Poaceae > Avena > Avena eriantha. Next base: position 197,322,240 of record OU342745.1, read on the forward strand.
AATGGCGTTACCCCAATTTAATGAAAGATTGAATCTCAGATTTTGATTTATAAGTCCATAATACCTGCTTGGTTAGGTTCTATATGGGTCGAGGGTTTAGGGTTTTATGGTTTTACGGTTTAGGTTTTATGGACTGAATAGGGTTTAGGGGGTTTATCGAATTTTCAATAATACTCAAGCTTTATGCTTATATTCGTTGAATAGAATATGGCGTTACCTAACTCATTGAAAGTATCTCAAAATTTGATCTATAAGTGCATGATACCTGATTGGTTAGGGTTTATGGGTTGAGGGTTTGGGGTTTAGGTTTTATTAGGGGTTGTTTAGGGTATTTTCAATAATGCTCAGGATTTATGCTTATATTCATCGAATAGAATGGAGTTACTAGTCTAATGAAAATATATCAATTTTTGATCGATAAGTGCATGCTACGTGTGGTGTTAAGGGTTTAGGGTTTAGGGCATTTCCAATAATGTTCAAACTTTATTGTTATATTCGTGGAATAGAATGGCATCACTCCAATTTAATGAAAGATTGAATCTCAAATTTTGATCTATAAGTCCACGATACCTGCTTGGTTAGGGTTTATATGGGTCGAGGGTTTAGGGTTTTAGGGTTTTACGGTTTAGCTTTTATGGACTTAATAGAGTTTAGGGGGTTTATCGAATTTTCAATAATACTCAAGCTTTATGCTTATATTCGTCAAATAGAATATATATATGGCATTACCTAACTCACCGAAAGTATCTCCAAATGTGATCCATAAGTGCAGGATACCTGATCTGTTAGGGTTTATGGGTTGAGGGTTTGGGGATTTAGGTTTAGGTTTTATTAGGGGTTGTTTAGGGTTTAGGGTATTTTCAATAATGCTCAAGATTTATGCTTATATTCATTGAATAGAATGGAGTTACCAGTTTAATAAAAATATATCAACTTTTGATCGATAAGTGCATGCTACGTGTTTGGTAAGGATTTAGGGTTTAGTGTTTAGATTTTAGGGTTTCAGGAATTTTAAATAATGTGCAAGCTTTATGCTTATATTCGTGGAATAGAATGGCGTTACCGCAATTTAATGAAAGTAACTCAAATTTTGATATATAAGTGCACGATACCTGCTTGATTAGGGTTTATGGGTCGAGGGTTTAGGGTTTTACAGTTTAGTTTTATGGGTTGTTTCCGTTTTTGGTTCAGAGAACTTTTGGTAATGCTCGGGATTTATGCTTATATTCGTCTAATAGAATGACATTACCTGATTTAACGAAAGTATCGCAATTTTTGATCTATAGTTGCGCGATTCGTGTTTGGTCAGGGTTTAGGGGTTTAGATTTTATGGTTTAGGATTCTGTGAATTCTCAATAATACTTTCAAACTTTATGGTTATATATATTTGTGGAATAGAATGGTGTTATTGCAATTTAATGAAAGTATCTCAAAAATTGATCTACAAGTCGATGATATCCTGCTTGGTCATATTTTTTGTTAAATAAAATTGAAGGTACCCAGGTACTAAAACAAGGGAGAAACAAGATGAGTTCCTTGATATTTATGCGTTGTTTGGTTGGGCTCGAATTCTGGCTTTTGATTTTTGGCTTATAACGCTACGAACGTGTTTTGGCTTTGTTTTTTCAGCTTTTACTCTGACATAGTGGAATGATAGTATAAGCCAGGTTGGATGATTTTAACGATTTTATCTCGGTTTAGCGAAGAATGTTCGAATTTTGAACAACAAGCGATGGGAATATCTACTTCCCATAATTCTGGCTCACTGACATGTGGGTCACTTGCATAGTGGGTCCAAAAATTCAGTGTACGTCGGAGTGGGCGGGCAGGTAAATACTGCAGAAGGGCTGGGAAACGTGGATGGGGTGATGCACTTGGGAGAACGCAAGTTTACCACCTACATCCCTCTGTTATTGCAGTGCTCCCTCGGATTCTTGTTTCTAGAGCAGGGATAGAAGAGGAATTTTGCATTCTAGAAAGAGGTGAAGCATGTTTGAATGGATGCACGGGATATTTTAATGGATGGGTGCGATGTTTGGGTGCCGTACCAAATTTTAAGGTTGAAGCTTCTAGCATACACAACTCCGGCGTGGGGCCTCTCAGACGCGCTGTTACCGTCTAGGCCCACACATCAGCGAGAGTTGCTTCCCAGCATTAAAATGAGTTTCTAGGCATTTGTTGAAATTTTCGAACAATTTAAGGCTTTCGAGAAGATGACCATCATCCAAAAAAAGGTGACCAAGGTCATGGAAATAGTTTCAGATGACGTGTTCGTATTTGGTAGATCGGTGTATCTTTGCAAATCAACCAATATGTCTGCTTCCAAATTTAAAGTTTGTTTTCGTATTTCCAAGTAACAACAATGTGTTTTGTTGTGAAGCAACTACAAAGATGATGGCTCAAAATGCCACTGCCCCCTTTTTCACACAATGTATAACGCCCTTTAAAGCTTCCAGGCTAAATTTATGCAATGAAAAAAATTTGAGGCTGGATTTTTTTGGGCTGGATGCTTGAATGGATGGGCGGGATATTTGAATGGGTGGGAGGGTGCGCTCGGCCGAAATTTTGAAGTTGAAGCTTCTAAGGTACGTTACTCCCACCTGGGATGTTGTCCCCATCAGATAGACCCACATGCAGGCATGCTTTCCAGCATTTAATGAGTTTATAAACATCTGCCAAAATTAATGAACATTGATTTAAGGCTTTCAAAGAAGAGGAGCAAGGTCACAACCATAGTTTCTGTACCTTTTTCATCTTTTGTACTACTCCGTACATTGAAGTATCTTGGCCAACCAAGCTTACAAACCTGGCCATATTTGGGAGATTGGTGCATCTTGGCAATTCAAGCAATTGTTTGCAAAGGAGATTACACATGTTAACACCCGGATTTTTAATCCCAGATGCCTGTTATGTCATACATCATAATCCCATGATTACCATTTTTACGAGACATAAAAAATTGGATATCCCAGTACATCATCCATTACAAACCAATATAAGGTCTTACACGAATAAAGGATCTCATGATCTAGTCTTAATACAACAAGCAGCGGAATAAATAATAAGCGTAGCGGTGGGGACCATCTTCAGGGGCACATGCAATGCTGACGATGGAAGATAGTCCTAGTTATCATATTCGTCCTGCTGGCCGTCATCTTGGTAGTCTCCTTCATAGTCTGGCCATAGGAATAGCCAGGGACAAAAGCCATGAGTACTCTTTAAGTACTCGCAAACTATCGCTAACAAGTAAGGTAGTGCTAGTGGGAAGAGCTAACTCTATGTTTATTTGTAAAGTTAAGTTTGAAACCTAAGCTGAGTTTAGAAACAAAGAAAGATAAAATAAAGTTCTAGAATCACTTAAGTTGGGAAGCTAGTGTCAAAGTCACAACCCTGTTGTGGTCAAGTCAAGATTCATCATTCATTTCACAAGTCATTTTGAAAATATCTGACAACGAAACAGTATGGCCACTCCAACTGTCCATAACCGCGGACGCGGCTATTCGAATAGTTTGACACTCTGCAGAGGTGGTACACTTTCACCCCAAGATTAGATACATCTGTCAAGGATAACCCTGAATCATCATACTTAGTATGCAAATAATCAAACATAACCTTTCCTTTACACCCCCTAGTATAAGCACCTCTCCTATGACTGTGGCCTCCCAACCATGACCATCTGTCATCTTGGTCACTGCATAGGTGGACAACATTGAGAGGTAGCCTCATCTCAAACCTCTTCCGCGAGGGAACTAATACTAATGCATATAAATTTCCGGCTAAGCCTTACCCAATTTAGGTATTCTGGTTGTATGGTAAAATTGGAATGGTATCGCATCCGAATCCAACCATCAGTTTTTGTAAAAGGGCTAAGGCTCATGCCTCAACATTTTCATCATCATAAGCCATTTGTGTTTCTCAACACATGTCAAAACATCTCAATAGAATGACTCAGCATTCCAAGGTTTTCACAATTCATTTTCACCAAGTGTTCCCATCTAAAGTGACTCAAGTTTTGATCTAGCTCTAAGCTACTAAGTTAAGAGTGTTCACTAAGGTGGGATGCTAAGATCAATCTCATGCCATAGAATGACATCTAAGGTTATCTAGGTAGGTCAAGTTTTATACTTTTTATGCTACCTTCAACAAGTAGGGACTTTGGTAAAGTAAAGAAAGTAAAAGCTTGAAAGTAAAAACTTGGAGTAGGTACTAGTCAAAGTGGTATAACCAAAGCATGCCTATTGCATCTTTCTTAGGTTATCTAGCTTAATTCTATCTTGCTAACAATAGCTTGCATTGTTAATGATGGCTTGCTAGTATAATACTTGCAAGTGTTAGCTTGCCTTAGTTGGTGCAGTGGTTGAAGTTTTGTTCCTCTTCCTCTGGGTAGAACTCCTCCTCCTCGAAACCTTGGTCGGTACTATCGTCTATAAATACATACAGGATACACAATCACCAAACAATTCTTAACTAGGCTACTTGGTACACCGAGGCATACATTTGATGATCTATTATCATCACAAGCATCACAAGGTTTTATTAACTAGCTTCATTTCTGCTCATTAAAAAATAACTAAGATTTATTATTCTCCAATTAAAATATGGGATCATGTGGACACATGTCATCACCACATATTGTAACATATGGGAATGTGATTTAAAGGTTGGATCACATTTTAATAAGTTTAAGTTTAGAAATTAATGATTTAAAGTGACAAGAAATGCCTATATAGCATTATTTTGGTAATAGTCCAAAGTAACTGCATGCAAACCTTAATATTATTACATATTCAGATAGGTATGGTTAAATGTGATTTTTGAGAGTTGGAATCAACTGAAAAGCTATTATGGTTGATTTTATAAAAATGTTTGAATGTGCAAATGCTTGTGTCTTGTTATTTTTACTAGGAGAGATCTCTAACTCTAAATGAAATAAATCCAACGGGCTTGGATAGATCTTTTCAGAGCTTTCCAATAAAATTGGAATCACTCAATTTGGTTTAGTAAATCTTCCTGAATTGATTTTTAAACTAAGGGACATAATTGAGTTTAAACTAAAATAGAAAAATCTAGATTTGAATTACTAGGTCAGCGCGGGAAAGGAAATGGGCCGGCCCAGTGGCGCTCAGCGGCACAGAGGGCGGCTGACAGGTTGGTCCCACTTATCAGCGAGACTTTAAACCCGAAATGGTATCTAGCAATCTAGGCCACACGATTATAACGCGGATCAACGGCTCATAGTCGTCGTCGACGACGGACTCGTCGCCGGTGAGACCGGACCCTAAATGGCCGGTGGAGGTCTACCGGGGACGTATCAGGGCTCTCTCTAGTGCGGAGAGGCGGGCGATCGAACTAGACGGTGATGGCGGGCTCAGGCGAGGTCAGGGCAGGGGCTGCGGTGGACGAAATCGACGAGGCGCTTCCTCCTCTGCTACGGGCTCCTCCGGTGCAATTTCGGCGAACTATGGCTCTAGCAGCTCCAGCGAGAGGTAGGGAAGGCTTAGTGGTGAGAGGGGAGTTGATTGGTGTGAAGAAATGGTGTTGGGGAGGGCTCCTTATATAGGGTCGACGAGGGGACCGAGGGGGTGACGACGAGCTCGTCGATGACGACAATATAGGACACTATCAGCATGGGCGGCATAGGCGGACGGTGGCTTGCCTCCTGGCGGTGCTCTACGGATTAATGGCGTAGCTAGGGGCGATGGCGTTTGGTCAAGAGCATTGCACGCTCTGGGGGACATAGGCGGTGCTCGACGCGGCGCACTGCAACTGTGGGTCGCGCGGCGGTGCACGGCCGTGTCTGGCGGGGTGCTGGGGTCGAGGCGGAGCGGCATGCGCGGTATGGCATCAAGGCGCAGTTTGTGGCATGCTGGCGGTGAGGGCGCTCTGGCGCACTCTGGCTGCGCGCAGAGAGAAAGGGCGACGAGGCTGGGGAGTGGTCCAGGGGCTATGGGTGATCGAGGGGTGGAAAGTGGGCGGCGGTAGGGTTAGGCGGAGCTAGTGGTGGTGCTGGAACGGCGTGGCGCTGTCTGTGGAGCCTTGCCCATGTTCGGCCGGCGGTGACCAAAATGTGGCGAGGGTGCACTACTACGGTGGCTAAGGGGTAGGCCGGTGAGGGTCTGGTTGGACTCAAGGGGACAAGGATGATCAATGCAACTCAATTTGCTCGACAAGATTTGATCAAAACAGTAATAGTTAGGCTAATTTGATTCTGCTAACAAGGTGTTAGACACAATGGCCGCATGAACCAAATATTTGAATTTTGGGCTGAATTTTGGTGGAGTTGGTGATCACATGCTTGAGCATCTGTGGTTGCTTGGGATTTGAAAATGGAGTTCATTTGAGTGGTTTTTGAATAAGTGTGATCTTGTTACCTACACTAGATTCAATTTTCAAATGCCATTTAAATTTATTGTTTGAAAGTTTTTGGTAGATCACAAAGTGGGCCTTGGTACATCACTACTTGTACTAGCATTGGGTGCAAAGATCCACATTTATTTATGTTAAGATTTGAGTTCTAGGAATAGCCAAAGTAGGCATGGTAGTTAAAATGGCACAAATGACCATTTCCTTCTTTTTTTCATTTTGATTTGTTTTTCTTTGGGATTGGTTTGGGAATGATCTAGATGATGTTTAAATCACCTAAGAATCATTTTACAATCAATGGATCACTTAAACATGGCAATTCAAAACAACTCCTAATTTATATGCACACACATATGATTACTTTAATATTTTTAAATGGAAAAGTTTTTGTTAACCCTAAATTTGATGGTTTGGATATTAATAACCTTGGATTATATTTTTGGGATGTTACAAACCTTCCCCCCTTAAACAAAATCTCGTCCCGAGATTTACGAAAGAAAACTAGGAACTAAAGAGATCAGGGAACTCTGTCCTAATGTAATATTCCCGCTCCCAAGTGGCTTCTCCTTCGGTATGGTTGCTCCATTGAATCTTGAGAAATTTGATACTCCTAGTCCTAGTGGTTCTGTAAGCTTCCTCCAAGATACGGATGGGCACTTCACGATATGTCAAGTCTTTGTTGATATCAATAGCTCGGTGATCGATGTTGTTGAAAACTTCGGTCTTCTCCGGCACTTCTAAGCATATGCGAAGTAATGAGATATGGAACACATTGTGGATGGCTGACATCTCTTCAGGAAGTTCCAGTTAATACGATACTTCTCCTCAACGGTTCAGAATCTTGAAGGGCCCGATATATCTGGGGGCTAACTTTCCTTTCAGACTAAAGCGTTGCATTCCCATCAATGGTGAAACCTTGAGATATACAAAATCTCCGACATTGAAAGTGAGGTATCTCATTCTCTTGTCAGCATAACTCTTCTGTCTGGACTGGGCGGTCTTGAGGTGCTCACAGACTTTGTGAACCTTCTCTTCTGCTTCCCGGAAAATGTCAGGTCCAAAGATATGACTCTCTCCTACTTGCGACCAATTCAAAGGGGTACGCCACTTTCTTCCGTATAGGAACTCAAATGGTGCCATTTGTAAACTTGCTTGATAACTGTTGTTATATGAGAATTTTGCGAAAGGCAGGCAGTCTTCCCATTTTGATCCTATTCCAACACACAAGCTCTCAACATATCCTCTAGGATTTGGTTGACTCTTTCAGTCTGTCCATCAGTTTGCGGGTGATAAGCGGTGCTGAAATTCAACTTGGTTCCCAATCCTTCTTCGACTTTCTGCCAAAATCTTGAGGTAAACTGGGTTCCTCGATCTGATACTATGGTCTTGGGGGTTCCATGCAGACTAACAATTCTAGCAATATACAGCTCTGCTAGCTTCGAACTCTGGTAGGTTGTCTTTACAGGTATGAAATGAGCTACCTTGGACAATCTATCTACGATGACCCCGATTGAGTCATTTCCCCTACTAGAAGTAGGCAAACCGGTAATAAAGTCCATTCCGACGGAATCCCATTTCCATTCCGGAGTCTGCAATGGTTGCAACAGTCCTGCGGGTCTCTGATGCTTTGCTTTGACTCTTTGACATATGTCACACTTGGCGATGTAGCTTCCGATTTCTCTCTTCATCTTGTGCCACCAAAATTGCTCTTTCAAATCTTGATACATCTTCATTCCTCCGGGGTGGATATAATAAAGAGTATTATGAGCTTCCTGCATGATAACTTGCTTCAGCTCCGAATCTGCTACCACACAGATACGTCCTTTGTACCACAGAACTCCTTCTTCATCTTCGGTGAATCCAGGTACCTTTCATGTACCAATACGACGTTTGATGCCGTCGATACTTTCATTTCCCTTTTGGGCTTCCTTGATTTGGCTGATTAATTTGGGTTGGAGTTCAATGCTAGCTAAAAATCGTTTGCTAACTATCTTAGTTCTAAACTGCTCCAACTCATACAAACTTGGTTGCTTCTCCTTGATCATGGTGTTAAGCCTACAAGGCAATCTTCTAAGAGTATCCGCTACCACATTGGCTTTGCCGGGGTGATAGTGAATGTCAAGGTCATAATCCTTGATTAACTCTATCCATCTCCTTTGCCTCATATTCAGCTCCTTCTGAGTGAAAATATACTTCAAGCTCTTGTGATCTGAGTAAATCTCACAGCGATTACCCATAAGATAATGACGCCATGTCTTCAGTGCCAAAACTACTGCTGCTAATTCAAGATCATGGGTCGGATAGTTCTGCTCATGCTGCTAATTCAAGATCATGGGACAGATATGCGATAACTTTTCCTTCTTGCATCAATACACATCCGAGACCAATCTTGGATGCATCACAATACACATCAAACGGCTTCTTGATATCTGGCATGATCAATATTGGGCAGAAATCAATCTCTTCTTCAGTTCTTGGAAATTGGCTTCACATTTGTCAGTCCATTCAAACTTCTTGTCCTTCTTCAACAATTGGGTCATGGGTCTGGCGATGCTCAAGAATCCTTCTACGAACTTGCGGTAATATCCCACTAATCCGAGAAATGCACGGACTTGGGTTTGAGTGGTGGGGGCTTCCCATTCTTCGACATCTTTGATCTTGGTGGGATCAACAGAGACTCCTCCGGTAGATACAATATGTCCTAGGAATCCTATTTCTTTTAGCCAAAACTCACACTTGCTGAACTTGGCATATAACCGATGTTCTCTCAGGGTTTCTAGAATGATTCTCAGATGTTGCTCTTGCTCTTCTTCTGACTTGGAGTAGATAAGGATATCATCGATAAACACAACGACAAACTTATCTACGAAATTCATAAAGATCTTATTCATGAGATTCATGAATTAAGAAGGGGCATTGGTTAATCCAAAAGACATAACCGTATACTCATATAAACCATAACGAGTAGTAAAGGCGGTCTTCGGAATATCCGTTGCACGAATCTTAAGTTGGTGATAACCAGTCCTAAGATCAATCTTTGAGAATACCTGGACACCAGTCAACTGATCAAATAGATCCTCTACCTTTGGCCAAGGGTACTTGTTTTTGATGGTGACGTCATTTAGGTTTCTGTAATTTGTGCACAGACGGTTGCCTCCATCTTTCTTGTCAACGAATAACACTGGTGATCTCCATGGCGATGCGCTTGGTTGAATCAAGCCTGTTGCTAACATAGCATCCAACTGCTTCTTCAATTCTACTAACTCTGAGGGGTTCATGCTATAGGGTCTCTAGGCTATGGGTCCGGTTCTAGGGATTGGTTCGATAATGAACTCAATATCCCTATCCAGGGGCATGCCTGGCAATTCATCTAGGAATACGTCGGGGTATTCACAGACTACTCTGACTTGGTCAATGGTGGACAGGGCTAGACTCTTATTGCAATTGAATTGACGGGGTAAGGTTTCAGATATATGTTCTACTGTTAATCCAAAGCTACTGGTCATGGTGATGGCTTTCTTAGCACAGTCTATCAATCTTTTATGCCTTGACATCTAGTCCATACCTAGTACTACTTCCAATCCTTTTGTTCCAAGTACTATTAGGTTTGCATAAAAATCTATCCCATGTATTTTGATAGGCACAACTTTGCAAATTTTTCTAGCCTTTGTAGTTGAACCGGGAATTTGAACTATCATGACATGCTTCAAGTTGGTTGGGTGAATCATAATAGTGCATGCAAATTCTTCGGTGACAAATGAATGTGATGCTCCCGAATCAAACAATACCCTTGCTAGAACTGAGTTGACAGAAAACATACCCAGCACTACATCTGGCGCTTCTCTGGCTTCCTCGGCGTTCATGTGGAAGAGACGGCCGTTGCGGTTGTGAGGGTTCCCTGGGGCAAATCTTCTCCCGGGTTGAACACCATGCTGCTGTTGAGCTGCGGCATTCACATTGGCAGTGGCGGCCGTTTTCTTGGGGCACTCATTGGAATAGTGACACTTTACTCCACACTCGAAACAAGTTATCTGGGACTTTCCTTTTGCTGCGACAGGCACAGCATTGCTCCTAGTTCTGGGTGCAATGTTGCTGATGTTGTTGTTGTTCTTGGGAGGTTCACGGTTGAAATTGCTGGGGTTGCCGGAGTGATTGTTGTTTCCTCCGGGCTTCACATTGCCTCCGCTACGGTTGGGGTAGCTTGGGCAAGACATTGGGGGTCGGTTGTTTCTGGGTGCATATCCTGGTGAGGGGTTGGGACGGTACTTCTGGTGACTGCTGGATCCAGCTTGGTGCATCACACGACGTTTGCGGTTGTCGTTTGCCTGGTTAATCTTCCCTTCCTTCTGAATGACAGAGTCGACTAACTCTTCGAGATCCTCAAAGCGGATGTTGACGAGGACAGTCTGCATCTCGTCATGCAGTCCGTTCAGGAATCTCTCTTTCTTCTTGGCCTCCGTGTTGATCTCATCAGGTGCGTACCTGGCAAGCGACAGGAATCTGTCACGGTACTCCACCATAGTCATTCTGCCTTGCTTCAACTCTCGGAATTCATCCCTCATTCTGGTGACTAGGCCTTGCGGCACGTGGGTGCGGCTGAACTTGATTTTGAAGGCTTCCCATGTCATCACTTGACCATGGTTCATCAGGCGGATGCTGTTCCACCAGGCTCTTGCGTCTCCTGCCAAGTAATGGGTGGCAAAGAGCACTTTCTCGTTGTCATCAACTCTGGCTACTTCTAAATTGTTTTCCATTGTCTGCAATCAGTCATCAGCATCTAGTAGGTTCTCTGAAGTGCTAAAGATTGGGGGATTGGTATTCTGGAAGTTTTTCAGCTTGGATCCTTGATGATCCTGATTTCCATGTCCTTGGTTGTTTTAGGCCATCTGAGCTATCTGCTGCAGTGTTGCTAAGTTGGCCTGGCGCTTTGTCCTGCTTGCTTGCGGTCTGCAACTAACATCTGCATAATCTGCAGCATTGGGTCTTGCGATGAGCTTCTCCCTCCTGGGTTTCCACGAAACATCTGAAGATTGAGATAGATAAAGGGGTAAGAGGGAAAGTTCTAAGGTTCATGGTTTTGGTTTCAAAGCTAAAACTTTGAGTTTGACTCGGGTTTTGCAACTAACTCCATTTCATTCATTCAAACAAGCAGACGATACAAACACACACCACACACCACAACAAGGAAAATAGATGGTTTTAAGAACCATTCTGGAAGCTACGATACAGTGGGACCGATATATCTGATGCTATGACGGTGCTCTAGTGCATCTACTCATCGTCTATGAAGTCGGAGTCCTCATCGTCAGTGTAGAAGTCCATGACATCCTCCTCCAGAAAGTCATCATCATTGCTGAGGTAAGAATCCATATCTCCCTGGATGTCTTCACCCTCCTCTTCTTCCTCCTTTGCTGCAAGCTGAGCTTCTTGCTCCTTGACGGTCTTCTCGAGGTCGGCCACCTTCTTGCGAAGACGAGTGTGGCGCCCCGCTAAAACCACTACTAGAAAATCGCGATGTTTTGTGCATTGCATCATCATGACCGCATGCTCATGTCATCATGCCATATTGCATTTGAGCATCGTCATCATCATGCATGGTTTGTTTAAAAACTATTTTTCAAAAAGTCTATTTTGGTTTTCTAAATACCCCGCCTTTATTTCAAATTAAAACCCCGGTCTTTTCCGGATCTTTTATTTGTCTAAAAACTATTTATAAAAGTCCTTCTAAAAATAAAACTATTTTTTTCGGACCGGGGAGGCAGCCCAGCCGTTAGGCCAGGCCACCTACTACCCGGCCCGTATAAAAACCTAACCTAGACCTAACCCTAAGCCAGACCCAACCTAACCTACCCTAATCCCCAACCGTCCGCCGCCACACACGCAACACACTCACACAGCCACCCACACAACGCATCGCACCCAGACATACACACAACACACTGCACGCACGCAACCCTTCTGCATGCACCGCACCCACACCAAACCCTCCACCCAGCCTGGTCCCCGGGCCCCACCTGGCCCCACTCCCCAGTCTCACCACGCACCCAACGACACGCACGCCTTCCACCCGCTCAGCCTCGGCGCATGCAGCAGCACCCCTCCCCAGGTCGACCTCCACCTGGTCTCCACCTGCCACCAATCCCACCCTGACAGCACCCAGGAACCCGGCCCCATACCGCCCGTCGCCCCGCTCCCCGCGTAGACACGCAACCCCTCCCCCTTGTCCGTTTCTCCGCCGGCCCCACCTTACGCGTGCGACCCGCGTCACCCACCTACCCCCCACACGTTCTTCCCCAACCTCCGCCGCTCCTTGCCCTGGCTCTCTTGAATCCCATCGATCTCCCTAGTCCGCCGCTGGAGATCCCGCACAGCGCCACCGGCCCCTTCCCTTCCTCTCTCCGACCCCGCGACCCGCCGTCCTGCTTTTTCTCTCTGCGGGCCGCCTGCTGCCGGCCTTGCCTAGCCTCGGCCGTGGCACCCCCGCGGCCCTGCCTGCACCGCCAGCAATGTCGCCTCTGGCCGCCACCGCCTGGAGCGCCGCGTCGACTCCCACGCCCCTGCGTCGCCGGCCCCAGCCAAGCTCGCCCTTCCCCAACCCCGCGGCCCGCCGCCTCCTCTCGCGACTCCCCCGAGTTCCTCGCCCCCGGCCGTCACCTCTCCGTCGTCCCGCAGTCACCATCCATCTCTCGTCACTCAACGCACCTCCCTCACGATCTCAGCGCCGCCAGGGGATTCCCCGTCGCCGACCCTGCGCCCTACGCAGAGAACATCGCCAGACCACGCGCGCCGAGTCGCCGCCCAAGGCACCTCCGACCTCGCCTGCTCCGGTCGCGTCTCCGTCTTCCTTCCCGAGACCTGCTCCGCAAGTGCCGCCGGCCTCGGCAAGCGTCCACCACAACGTCCTCCTCAGTTCCTTCCGCGGACGCGCATCAAGCTCGCCGTCCCCGCCCGTGACGCCTCGGCCCGTGAGCAGTGCCTCCGCGCCGTCCCTGTGACATGCACGGCCCTCCTCGCTCCGTCCTTTGCCGGTGCCCGTCCTCGGCCTGCTCCAAGTCCTATTGGCCACCAACCCCACCTTGGGGTCATCTTGTGTTTCCGATGCGCTCCAGATGTCTTGTAGGGGCTGCCTGTGTGTTTGTTTTTCTTCAGATGCCACACGTTAAACCACGCCTCCCCGAGGAAACCATGCCGAACCAAGACCTTCCGGCACCGAACCCTGAAGACTGTACCTCGACACGCCAAGGGCTCCCTCCTGGAACCGCCATGCACTTCATCTAGGATCCGAATACCCCGACCCCGCCAAGACCTCCGAACCCGGTGGTACCCACCAGATCATCGGCAAGTGCTCCCTCACAAACCGCAAGACTGTTTCCAGATGCGACAAGTACTCCTTCGCAGATGCGATGCCCGAGAACCCGGACACCAAGGTCGCCGACGCAGAACACCAAGTTCTTCATCCCGCACGCCAAGATCGACCCGATACACGGACCCGACAAGATCTTCATGACGACAAGATCAACACCGACCAGGGCGAGTCCGATGCACCCCCCGACGCCAAACCAAGTCCTTCTTCCCAGAACTCCAAGCTCTCCTTCCGTTGTCTGAGACCGATCCCCGTCGAACCCTGTCGAACCCCAAACCCCCGGAACCAAGATCTTCCAAACCTAGATGTGTGACCCTAAGCCTCTATTTTTATAATATGACATATACCTGTCGCATCATTAAATCATCATGCTTGCATACATGTCATCTGGTGGGTTGGGTTAAATAGTCGATTCACCTAAATTAAATATGGAGTCTATATGCGGGCTATTCTAGTCTTATTTCGGACTCCATTTAAATTTGTATAGCGAACCAATGTCATGTTTTGTCTTGTTAAGTCAACATTTAAATTGCGGGGTATCTAAACAACATGAACCTATTCATTAATTGTCGGGACCCCGGTTCTGCTTAATACTGCCTAATTGCACCGCATCTGCATCATACATGCATCATGCCTGGTCTTCTGCCGTAGTATTAAATATTGCATCCGATGTTTCTTCTAGTGTTTGCTTCTTCGCGGATTAGGCCGATGAGTTGATGTGAGTATCAACAAGTTCTCCGGATATGATCCTTCGGCAGTGTTTCCCAGGCGAGCAATCTCCCCCTTTCTACCTATTTTGCATTTATAGTATTTACTTCCTCCTGTTGATCTATTGCTACCCGTATTGTGATGCTTTAGTTTCCGTGTACCATTTATACTCCTTGCAGCCTCTATATCACCATGGACACATCCTATTGCCTGTTGTTTGATAGATAGTCAGCCTTGCGAGTCGTAGTTGCTTGCTTATGTGCTGCTTCGCGTGGTTGCCGTTCCACCGTTGACGGCAAGTTGGCACATGATAAATGGTGGAGATGCTTAATGCTGGAGATGATAATGACTTTAAATACAACTATTAAATTGCTGGGACAACTAATGAAAGAGGCACCAGTGGGCAATATATGCTATTTGGTTTTTATGCCCACTTGTGTCCCGTAGGCCCCGAGTACTTGATACCTGTTCCTTGACTATTCGCACTATCCACATACGGGAGACTCTATGAATCCCCCTTAGCCAGAGCTTGATTCATTTCTTATTTCTTGGGGCGACAAACTAGTTTGGGGCTTTATTACTATCATGTACTTATGCCATGCTTTACTGCTTTATTTACGATTGTGCGTGGAGCACCTGTACTGTTTAGGATGCGGAGTGTTTTCGCGGTATCGACAAGCCCAGTCACACTTTCGAGTTCCTAGTCGTTTACAGCCATTGGCGCAAACCTTGGGTCCGTCTCGGAGCCGGCCAACTTCGTCGCGGGTAGCCTAATGGTGTGCCCCCCTGAAATATTTTATGAATCCTGTGATTGCTTTGTCGTGAAAGCCTCGTTGGGTTTTGAGTTGGTTTTTCCAAGGTTGGTCGTGTGTGTGTTGCTATTTGTGCACCCCTGCAGGGTAAATCTTTCTGAAAGCCGTGTCCGCGGTTATGGACGACTTGGAGCACAGTATCTCGATCATAGACAAGCATAACTAAAGTACGTAGTGCTAAATTTGACTTAATATGTGACTAGTAATCAGCTTCACTATAATGGAATGGATAATAAAAGTGCCAACAACTGGTGGAACTGGGGTGTATCGTGTCATGTTATACCTGCCTAGTAAGTATTGCAACTCCAATGGAATGGAATAAAAGTGCCAACAACTGCTGGGTTTGGGCTGTCACATGCTAATTGTATCTGACTAGTAAGTACTGCAACTACAACTGAATGGTTAACCAAAACTGCCCACTAGTTATGCTATCAGGATGACTCATGCTATCTATATCTGACTAGTAAGTGCTGGAACTATAATGGAATGAATAAAACTGCCAACTGTGTGAGTTCCTCGGTTTGACTTCCTCGTTTGGTCTCGAGGGGGAATACCAGGATGGGTATGAATAGTGTTAGTATGAGGTGGTTCCGAATAGTTCTTTATTATCTCTCTCTAATAGCCGATAGTTGTACTGAGTCTCTATAGGTTGTTTAGTGCTGCTGCGCTGCCGCTTCAATCCACCATACCTATGTAGGCGAGAGCCGCCGAATTCTAGCCTCGCCGTGTACTGGCCTCAGTACTAATGCTCCTCTTTTTTCCTTTGCCCTTTGTCGGCACCCCCTTTTGTTTAGCAGGTTTGAGATCGATGTCATTAGCAGGGTTACCCTTCTGGCTTGGCCTGGGCAGGGTTA
The DNA here is from genome assembly GCA_910589775.1 of Avena eriantha. NCBI lineage: Eukaryota > Viridiplantae > Streptophyta > Magnoliopsida > Poales > Poaceae > Avena > Avena eriantha. The sequence goes on from OU342745.1 coordinate 197,338,340, forward strand.
TGGACGCCATTGGTTATTCTTCAGGGCTCTTAGCCCCATTTGCATATTGTCCGTACTCGAACGTTGTATCGTTTTCAAGGTGATTTGGATCTTTGTATTGTATATCTGTATTCTTTACTCTTGGAGTCGTGTTATATATATATATATATATATATCTGTTCTTTGGGTCCCATTGAGGACTGTTGTGTAATGGTATTACTTTGTTTTCCACCCACACGAAAGTGCCTGGTGGGCGTCCTTGAATCGTTTCTATGCGGGTTTGGCGGGAAGCGCTAAAACTTGCATAGGGCCGATTTGAGGGTGTTATAGAGTGGTATCAGAGGTCAGCAGTTGCGATACCCCACAAGTCCAGCCTGTAGGATAACCTAGCTAATGGCCGATGTAGAGTGTCAAAACTATTTTGCAAAAACGGTTGGATAGATCTGATTAGGTCTGATTTTACTCCTTACCCCTCTGCTATTCTCCTCTTACCTCTGCGTTTTTTGAATTTTCTCTCTTATCTTTTCTTCTAGTCTAGGAATTCTCGTGGTTGGGTTTCCGTCGTACCTTCAGGGTTTCGCTTCTTCGTTTGGTAACGGTGCTTCTACACCCGGTCTTCGTGCTATTTGAGGAATCCTTCATCTGTTGGACTTCTCTTCGTTTCCTTCCGGTGGATTCAACACGAAGACATCGTCTACGGCAGATCCGATGCAGAGCCTGCATCACTCCTTTGTTCCGAACATCGTTTGTCGAGATCTTCAGTCTGATTCCGAGAATGGCTGCACGCTTTTCTATTGATTGTGCGGAGTAATAGTTTGGGTGCGTGATGGATTGGCCCCCATGCCGACTACTCATTCTATTTGCTCTCGTACATTGAAGTGGATGAGAATGCATCATTTCTCTCCTTCTATCGAAGTTAGAGGTGGCTTTGTTTGTTGATACCTCTACCTTCGCCCTTTGATCCCGGAGTGCTCTCTCGGCGATCACGGCCAACGACTTCTTGTTAGTGGTGTCGGGAGGATCTACACGAAGCGAGAGGATTCAGATCAACGACCTGGATCTATCATATGTGTGATTTTATTAATTCTGGCACTATGTTTATATGAATCTAGATCTGGATCTATCAGACTGTCTCATACAGTCAGTATATGACTACTATGTACTGTACTCCCTCCGTCCCAAGGCTCAGGCATATACTATATTTTTTGAAAAGTGAAGCGATGGAAAGTTTGACCAAACTTTACATAGTATTGAACTGTTGAGCTCTATTGCTATTTATGCAGATTGAAGGTGCTGCTATGGATGCTGAGGCTACTATAGAGTCTAGTAGATTTCTGATGCCCGCACAAAAAGAGGACATCCTCTACACAACGAGGAAGCGCCAACACAGTACCTAGGTGGGCAGTGACCTCTCTAAGACGTGGGTATAATTTGGAAATCCACAATTTCATATGTTATGATTTTTCATGCTATTTTTATCAGCTAGTACTATATGTTTACGCTCATTAGAAGTTCACAAAAATAAAATCTGTTTGCTTTACAAGCAATGGTTTTGTCTCATATTATTAGATTTACTTGCTCTTTACATAATTTAACCTTTCCACTTAATTTCAATCAGTACCACGCACCAGTTGTTCAACCCTTTCTGCTACCCTCCTCTTGTCAAGCTTGTGGATTGAAAGGGGGCCCCTGGATGCCATTCCAGATGCAAAGGGATGAAAAATGGTGCATGGCCACCCTTCGCAAAGGGTACCCATGGTATCAGGTATGGATTCCAAGTGGTTTGGACCGACTTGATGTAAGACCTTATATCTCACTTCTTTTGCTGTCGCCTTACTTCTCTATCAATTTTCTCATGAAGGTTGTCCCTTGTGTTGCTCTCCCCATTATAAACAAGATGTTCGGAAATGAGAAGTTTCTAACTCTGTATAGCAAGGGCCCTAAAGGCATGTGGCAACTATATGATGTGGATGTCTCCTAGACGATGGCCACCACCTATTTGGGTGGCCGAGGTTGGTCCAAGTATGTCCGTGAGAATGGTCTGAAGCAGGGGGGAGGTAACATTCGATTTTAGCAAGCCTGGGCAGATACTTGCACACCATTGTACACCTGTTGATCGAAGGACCAAGAACAGAGGTAGTACTAATTAATTTGATTCTGTACTCATCACAACCTCTAATGATTTTCTTGCAACTAACTGTTCTGCACTACTGTCTTTACTCATCATATGACCTTGACCACTTCTACAGTTCGCTTCCCCTTATGTACCACCCAGAAGGGTGCCATCATCAAGCTGTTGGCACCGGCACCAGCACCGGCCCCAGTTTCTGCAATGGCACCTGTTGACCTCGGTAGGAGAAATAATAGATGTAGTAACTTAATTCACTTGTATACTCTCATCTCTGTCTAGGAGTTACTATTGTATAAGAAACCATTTTGTTTGTCCACATCTCATATGCCTCTCTGACCACTCCTGCAGTCCCCTTACCTACCCCTCAGAAGGTAACCAACACCAAGCTACTGGCACCGCCAATGGCACTAGCCCTAGTTCCTGCTCCGGCAACTGATGACCTAAGTAGAAAGAATGGAGGTAGTAACTTAATTTTCTTATATACTCATCATATCCTCTGATCACTGTCTTGTGAGTAACTGTTGTATAAGAGACCATTTTGCTTGTAACATTCTCATCTGCCTCTACCATCCCTGCAGTCAGCTTAGCTACCCGTCAGAAGGAATCTAGCATCAAGATGCTGGCGCCGACACCGGTTCTAGGCCTTCTGGCTCCTACACCAGCCCCACTATAATTAGTGGCACCATCTCCTGCACCAGCAGCAGCCCCAGCACAGGCACCAACACAAGCTCCTTCATCACCCCGAGCAGCACCTTGTTAGACCATATCCTACACATGTGTCATCACAAGGTCGCACTGGATTATGTTTGTGAGTATATGGCGACAGATAAACTGTTCTGAAAGTCTTCTCAAGTTTCACATGATTCAGTGCATCACTCTTAGTAATTATGCGTCTATCTCTTGCTTTGACTCAGAAATTGCCTAAGAGTGCCACAAAGCAACTCCAGGCCAGACGAAAGGGCACAATAGTCTTCATGATGCAGAGTGAAGGATTGCTTATCGAGGGACGTTATGCCATTAACTCGACTGATGGGCGCTTGGCAGCTACTTCTAGGTGGATCAAGTTCCGGAAAGCAGCCAAACTTACTATTGGAAGAGCGGTCAAGGTCGATGTATCTCGCTGCCTTGAATGCGGCATGCTGTTCATGAACTTCCTAGCTATCTAGCCCTTTGGCTGCATGCTATTGTAATTAACTATGTGGTTGTCTTATCTCCACTAATCATATATGGGTGGTAAAACTGTGATAACCTTTTGGTGGATTGGAGCTATGACTAGTACGTACTGGTATGGTATATATGTATCTATATGATGGTTCCCTATATAAGCAAATATTATGACACGATTGTGTTCCAGTGATCGAGTGTGTTTGGACAAAAGGGCAAACTGATCACGTGGCATGGTTTTTAGAGCTGAAACAAGAACTGTCTCTGTCTGTAGTGATATTGAATTTCAGTGTTTGTATTGCTGAATCAGTCACTTTGAAATGCTTCTAAATTGGTCAAGTGCTGCTGAATATGAAGTAGGAATCTGTCGTTTTTTATGTCTTATTATTCTATACTCCTTAATCTTTCAAATGGTATTGAATTTGTCAAAAGTTCTATCGTTGTTGCTAGATGCTTGCTCTAGAGCTTTTTTCCTTTGTGTCATCGGAACCGTTGGATGCATTTTGGATAGAGATGAGAGGGTAAAGATATACAACGTGATTTCACCAAGTGAAGTCATTGGATACCAGCCCTGTTTTGGCGCATGTGGTGTGTGTTCGTTAGATATTTTACATGAATATCTGTCAAAGGAATTATCGCTTTTTTCCTCCCTCGAAGAGGTCTGTGTTTGAATCTGGCGAGACATAGCCTAGTGTAATTTGAGATAGGAGCCCATTGACCATAGCCCACAAACTTTTTAATTTGGCCTTTTTGGCAGTTTCCCCCACCTCTAAAAAAACTCTGCCTACCCATATTTTTAAGAAACTAATCCATTATGTGGCTTTTTATAAATCGGGGTTCCAGTAGCACTTCTATTTATTTTAAGAGAGATAACATGGAAACAGAACAATATTTTTTAGAAGACCGATACATACGTTGTAGTACTAATACATGTTTAATGATTCAATTTCTATTAGTATCTTTGGTATTGTGGAAAAACACTCAGTTTATGTCTATTTGATTTGATTTGAAGGTCTTAGTTCGAATCCACTGTGTGTACATATTTATATATATCTTGGGTTTACTTTTTTGAGAAAGGGTTTACTTTTTAATATCGCATTACGGAGAGGCTGACATCGCGGACCCACCAGCCTGCAGCATCCCTCGAGTTTAATGGTCGGGTTTGAAAAAAAGTTAAATACTTGTACAAAGAGGCTGGCATCAGGGACCCACCGGCCAGAACATACCAGAGAGGGTGACATGGGGTCCTCAGCAGCAAGACCATACACGGCTGCCATATCGAGCAACGTTGCCAAGGTCAAAACCGCGAACGTGGCCGAAAAAAGTCCATCATACGCAGGTTTGATATACAGAGAGATCGGCATGTGGGACCCAGTAGCACGGACTTATAAAGGTTCTGCCTCGAGCGACGTTGCCAAGTTTGAAATAGGGAGGCGCGAGCGAGAAAAAAGTCTAGCATGCACACCTTTCTTCTAATGAGAGGCTCACAGGGGGGACTCAGCAGCCTGGAAAAACGGCTGATGCATTGAGAAACGCTTTCAAGATTGAAACACGGAGGCACGACCGCGAGCAAAATTTCCATCATACACACGTTTCTTCTAAGTAGTGTATGACATGTGGGAGTGGGACCTTGCATCATGATTAAACGGTAGATGCAGCGAGCAATGCTATCAAGTTTGGAACACGGAGGCATGACCGAGGGAAAAAATTATCTCATACACACGTTTCTTCTAATGAGAGGATGACATGTGGGGTCTAGGAGTTTGATTAAACAGCTGATGCAACGAGCAACGCTATCAAGTTCGGAACACGAAGGCGCGATAGAGGGTAAAAAATCCATCATACACATGTTTCTTCTAATGAGAGGTTGACATGTGGGGCCTAGCATCGTGATTAAACGGTAGATGCATCGAACAACGCTATCAAGTTCGGAACAGGGTAGTGCGAGCCAAGGAAAAAAATCCATCATACACATGTTTCTTCTAATGAGAGGATGAAATGTGGGGCTCGGGAGGTTGGTTAAACGGTAGATGCATCGAGAAACGCTATCAACTCGGAATGGGATAGCGCGAGCGAATGAAAAAATTCCATCATACACACGTTTCTTCTAATGAGAGGACGACATGTGGGTCCCAGGAGGTTGATTAGACGGTAGATGCATCGAGCATCACTATCAACTTCGCAACAGGGTAGCACGAGCGAAGGAAACAAATTCCATCATACACACGATCCTTCTAATAAGAGGTTGACATGTGGGACCTAGAAGCCTGACTAAACGGCAGACGCCTCGAGCAACGTTATCGAGTTCAAATCAGGGAGGCACGACCGAAAAGTATGGTCCGCTAGAGACACTGACGTCTGGGACCCACACGCCTCAAAAGACTTCGGCGAGTCAACATCGCGCGAGGAAACGAAAATCTTGCTTCTGCCACGTGCCAGCCTAGCTTCCTCCATGTTTTTAGCAGATCCATCGTAGTAGAGGCCCGTGAAACCGGAAAAAAAGTTTTCCATCGTCCACGGTCGATCCAAGAATTTCGTCGCGGAAGATGCGCCTTCTACGACGACCGTCGGGCCAATTCGTTGTGGAAGGAAACTTTTCTTGTAGTGATGCGAAAGGAAGAAGATCCAACTGACATCTCCATCCCATTCCAAATATCATGGTTAACGCGTAATATACGGTGCTAGAATAACTGATGTCATGGGTTATTAAGTCCTATCTATTCTGCAACTCGAGTCTTAAATTCCACTGCAATTCTTAATATTTATCATCACTTAGGATGATAATAGCATTTCATTTGTTTGGGAAAATACTAATTTTCTGTCTCTTTTGGAACATAGGTGATAACACATAATTTTTAAATACTTTCATAAAGACTCTTCAAAGGACATGAGCAAGTGATGAACTTGTCGTGTGACTGCAAGGTAGTGAAGTTGGATACTTCGACTTGACCTTGAGCTCCGGTTTCTACAGAAAACCATTATTGCCCGCTAAGGACAATATTTAAAGAAGCAATATGCAAAGCATAGTAATGTCATGCAATGATTTATTATCTTTCTTCTTTGCGTGTTTTACCCACCTTATAAAGGTTTTATGTTTCTTTTAATTAATAAAAGAAAAGTATTACTCAAGAACCACTAAATTCATATAATTTTTATATTTAGTATTATTATGATAACTAGTATTATTATAAGAGTTTAAAATTGAATTTATTTAATTTTTTAACTATTTTAAATGTTTAATTATAATTCCTTTAAGGAAATAAGAACTAATTATTATCACACTTGTTTTACTTTTCAAAAATACAAACTAGTATTTTTCTATAATAGTACTTAGTTTTAGGATCTTAAAAATGAATTTTATTTGATTTTAAGTGTTTTGTATATTTTTATAAAATTCCAAAGGAAGGATATATAACAATAATAAGAAGTCTAAATTTAATTATCTGAAATCCTATTTTTTCTTGAATAGAGGACATCTGTGTGATATCATTGGTATTTTATTTATATTTTTAGGAATTTTATTTTATTTCTTAGAACCTTTTAAGTCCTATGGGTATTTTGGTCTTTTGATAATTTACTTAGATTTCTCTTTTAAATCTGGACCTAGCCCATTGGGCTGGCCCAGCCCTGACTCAGCCCACATGGGCTAGTCAAACCCTCTCCACTGAGGGGCACTGGACCACACCGGCCCAGTATGCAACCCTTACTTCTACCGCTCTCTCGTGTTCTCCCTCGCCTCGCTGTGGCGTGGTGTCGTCGGCGCCGTTGCCATCGCCGTGGTGCATGGCGAGGTAGTCAGCACCGCTCTGTCGACTGGTCATGTTCGATTCGCCTTTAAACCCCTCTCCCGTCCAGGTTGACTCCACCCCGAACCCTAGGGTTTGGTGGCCATCAGTGATGTAGGGTTTTGCCGCCCTATGGTGCTGTGTCGTGGCTCCAGTGGCCCTATGATGTTGCCGCTACTGCTCGTGTAGCTGTGGCCTCCACCTCATGGCTTAGCGTGGGTTGCAGCGCCCTCGGGTGCTCCCCGTGCCGACGTGTGTACTCGTCGGCCTCTCTGCTTCCTCTTCTCAACTATAGCGAGGACCATGAGTAAGTGCTTCTGTTCCCCCATCTTATTCTTCCTCTGCCTCTCTCGTTATCCTCTCTATGCCTATGGTGAGGAACACCCTAGTTAGGGTTCATCTATGTTGTTAGGGTTCTATCCCTCTCTGTTGATTATTGTCTATTGATGGGCTTCGAATTACTAATAGCTCTGTATATTGGTGGACTGTGAAATTGATAATAGTGGCTCTGCTAAATCCATTCTTCTATAATATTAGATTATTGTCACTTGTAAACTTTGTATGTTGTGACTCTGATCTAGTTTGAGATTGGATTTGTTCCATAATGGAACAAGTAGTTGGTTTCCTATTCAAATACTACTCATGCACCCTTGTTGATAGCTTCTTATGTAAAGTAGAATGATTCCTAAGTACTTTATTAGGAAAATGATTGAGAATATTTTTGAAAGAATTGGATTATAAAATCCCTGGGTAGAATCTGCTTGGTTAGGATGAATCCTCGTGACACCTTCATTTGAATGGCACACCAACTTTATCCTGATACTGGGCTCTCTTCTATTAGTATTCTAGAGTGTCTGGGAATTGAAAAACTCTATTGGATAAATTAGCATGTGGTACTCATTAATTTTATCAAGCCTGTGATGCTGGTCTAAGGCAAAGCTATGGAAAATAGTTGTTTTCACCTTCTTAAATGATCTTATATGGATAACCTCAAATATCATTCCTATAGTGCTTTGGGAAATTAATTTGATGACCTTGATAATGTTAAGATGATAGATCTTGACTATTTAAGCTGGATCCAAAAGCTATAAGTATTTCTGAGGTGCTACCATCCATGGGATGTGCCTAGAAATCTCCACTTAAGGTTGTTGTCTAATTAGATGTAGAAACATATGTTATTATCCAAGATCAGTGATGCATAGGCTAAGATCTTGCTGTCCTTGCAAAGATTAATTGTTTGGCTTTGTTTTATTTCTTCTGTGATGGATACACCCCACTTGGGTGTCTTTCTGAGAAGATCTCATATGAAACAACACTTGCTTAGATAATATTTAACATGTGATGGTTTTGTATAGACTCACCACACAACTTGCTTGTTAGTGATGTTGCGGTGTTGCTTGATGTTGCTGGCTTGATCTTGGTGACTTGATCACTCCGTGGAGCCTGTTTTGCACACCCCAGGTTCTGGTTCTGTTCCTCCTTGCTCCTGTGACATTGTGCTTGTCCTTGTTGTCCTCCTGCACCACCCCCTCCTCATGTAACCATTTTGTGATTTGCTAATTGATTTGGTAAGCTATATGGTGGATTTATTTGAGAGTGGAGAAACTTGTTGCATTGTTGCAGTGTGTTTGAGAAGAGAAAATGAGCTTCCTAGTAGTTGTGTTACGGCTGTGAACTCCCCTTTTGACAGCTTGTGTTGTTGCTGCTGTTTGGACAGCACACCACATGCATTTAGGTGACTAAGTTGCCTTGCTGCTAGGCTATTGGTGGATCAGATCAAGTGAATCGACTTTCACTTCTTATCTTTTTACTGGTTACAGTCCTGGTGAAACTTGCCCCTTTCTCTATACTCAATGATGTAATAAGAACAGTGCACCACACTGTTCCCTGCTGAGAGTAAAACTAACAATTTAATATATTGTTTCTCATTTTTGTTTCTTTTATTTTGCAGGAACAAAGATCTAGATTGTCGAGACTTGGTATATGAGTAGATGTATTTTCATTGTAACCTTCTTCTTATCCTTTTGTAAAGAATCTTGTAAAGATATTCTTATAAGTTAATAAAGTTTTATTTCATTAAATTCATTTCCTATAATAATCTATTTTGGTGTATTGATCTCCATTGTAATATTATTATGGAATAAAGAAAAGAAATAAGAATTCATTTCTTATTTGAGTTTCCTTGTCTTAAGTTCCTATTATGGTTAAATTTACCTTTAGCATAATCAAGAAATATTACTAATTCATTTTGGAAAAAATGTAATATTACTCACTTCTATTTTCCAAATATTTTCCAAAAGATTTAAATTTCAAACTTGAATTCAAATAATCCCCCCCCAAAACTCATTAATTCCTAAGGGTCATGTCCAAAGTTTATAGCAATCACTAGAAAGAGTTATTCCTACCTCTTGTTAGTGAAAGAAACTCTGATCCCTTTAGGATTTTGTTTGGCGAAAAATTTCCCCAGATTTTACAGATGAATGCATGCACATGCGTAGATTCCTATTTCTACCTTTCGTTGGTTCCTAAATGCTAGGGTGTTATAGAATTCCCCTCTTAAATTAAACTTCGTACTGAAGTTTGTTGATGTGTACCTAAATAGTTCTAGATATGCTTCTCTTAAGTCATCCTCTTTCTCCCATGTGGCGTCTCACTCCGGGTGATGTTCCCATTGTACTTTGCAATATTTGATTGCCATGTTTCTCAACCTTTTATAGTTCTCTTCCAGAATTTTACAGGGTTTCTCAACATAAGTCAAATCTGCTTGTAACTCAATTTCTTGATGTGTAATTGCATCTTCAGGAACTTTAAGACATTTCCATAGTTGTGACACATGGAAAACATTATGAACCCGAGCTAGTCTTTTTGGTAACTCAAGAGCATAAGCTATTGTTCTATTCTGTCTCAGTATCTTGAATGGTCTGATATATCTTGGACTTAGTTTTCCTTTGACTCCGAATCCCTTAAGTCCCTTCATTGGACTTACTTTGAGATATACCATATCCCCCACTTCTGGATGCCATGATCTTCGACTTTGATCAACATAACTCTTCTATCGACTTTGAGCTATCTTCAATTGATCTCTAATAATGTTGATGATATCTTGCTTCTCCTTGATATAGTATGGTGCAACTTCCTTGCTACTACCAGGCTCATACCAACATATTGGCGATCTACATCTTCTCCCATAAAGTACCTAGTATGGTGCTGCTTTCAGACTACTCTAGTAGCTATTGTTGTAGGAAAATTCTGCCAATGGTAGATGATCTTCCCATGAACCTCCAAAATCTAATGCACAAGCTCTAAGCATGTCCTCCAAGATTTGATTGGTTCTTTCTGTCTGGCGTCTAGTTTCTAGATGATAGGCTGTGTTGAAATCCAACTTTGAGCCAAGTGCTTCATGTAATTGTTTCCAAAATGCTGAAGTAAACACATATCCTCTATCTGATACAATTTTGTTGGGTACTCCGTTCTTACTTACTATCTCTTTGACATATATTTCTACTAACTTCTCAACATTATATTTTTGATTTACCGAAATAAAATGTGCAATTTTTGTGAATCTATCCATAATTAACCATATCATATCCTTCCGCTTCGGTGTCATGGGTAATCCTATGATAAAATCCATACCAATTTCTTCCCACTTCCATGTCAGAATTTCCAAAGGTTGTAATGGTCCTGCTGGACTTTGATGTTCTGCTTTTACTCTTTGGCAAGTATGGCACTCAGTGTAACATCCCAAAACTTCAATCCAAGCTTATCAAGATCAAATCAACCAAAAATGGGGTTAACAAAAACTTTCCAAATTTAAAATGAAAGCATTCATATATGTGTGCATTTAAAATAGGAGTTGTTTGAATTGCCATGATTGAGTGATCCAATGCTTGTAAAATGTTGCTTAGGTGATTTAAACATCATCTACATCATTCCCAAACTTTTCCTAAAGAAAATCAAATCAAAAAGAATTAAAAAGGAGGAATGGCCATTTTGGCCATTTTAATCCAGTACACTACTTTGAGTGTTCCTAGCACTCATTTCTTAACATAAACAATTCTTGATCTTTGTACCCCTTGCTAGTACACTTAATGAGGTACCAAGGCCCACCTCTTCATCTGCTAAAAACATTCTTTGACTTATTTTAAATAGCATTTGAAAATTGAATCGAATGCATATGCATAGATCACCCCTATTTCAAAACCCCTCTATTTGAGCTCCACTTTCAAAACCCTTGTAACCAGAGACTACCTAGCACTAGTGGAGATCACTCAAAAAATTTGAAACCAAAATTCAAAACGTTTTCTCTTTCGGCCATTTTGTCAAACACCTTGCTAGGAAGATCATTGTGCCCAACTAATATTGTTTTGGGCTGATTTTGTCTAGCAATTCTGTAGTGCTTTGATCATCTATGTCCCCCTCAAGCCCAACCAGACCCACACCAGCATCTCCCCTACCCCCTAGCTGCACTGCCATGCCATGCCGAGCAACCTCTCGCCGGCCGACCGTGCACTCGCCGCAGCAGCCCTCTCCCGCCTCTCTCTCCTTGTCTAGGAGGTAGCCCACACCTCACCGCCCATCTATGTCCCCTGCCCGAGCCAAGCCCTGCCGTGGACCACCGAGGAAAGCCCGCGACCAGTGCCACCGCACCATGCTGGTGCGGCCCCCAGAGCGTGTTCTGAACCCGCTCGCACAGACCGCCCCTTGGCTGCAGCCCGCGCCCGCCGCTCCGCCACGACCTGGAGAACACCCCAGACACCCCCGCTGGCCGCCCAACGCCTCAGAGCCACCGCTCGCCATGGACACCGCCGCCTCTGCCGCTTAGAGCGCCACCTTGCCCAGACTGCATGCCACCGCCCCTACGGCCGCATTCAATGCCTAGAGCACCGCCAGAGAGCCGCACGTCGATCGCCACCCGCAGGCATGCCTCTACCCTGCCATAGCAAGGTCGCCACCGTTGCCTGCCAATCCCGCTCGGTCTCACCGTCGGGCCTATAAAAGGAGCGCTCCCCAGCCTCTTCTCTCCACACCATTGCACTCCCCTCACCTCTCTGAACCTCACCCACCTCTAGCTGGAGCAAGGCGAGCTCTGCCTCGCCGGAATTGGAGCCGGACCCGCCGCCTCTGGAGGAGAAGAGTGCCGCTGATTGCGACCACCCCAAGCTCCACCGCAACCGCACCTCGCCTCGCTGTCGTCTTCCACTTTGTTTTCCCGCCTCGCCGACCCTGCTGGAGCCCTGGTATGTCCCTAGTAGACCCCCGCCGAGCCGCTAGGGTTCGAGCTCGCCGGCGACCTGTTCGTCGTCGACGACGACCCTCAGCCATAGATCTGCCTTCTAATCCTACGGCCCACAGCGCGCGTACCGTTTCGCGTGTTAAGTGCCGCTGACAAGCGAGACCCCCGCGGAGCGCCACTGGGCCGGCCCAAGTCTTTTCCCGCGCTAGCCCACCCGTTCAAATCTGGATTTTTCTTTTTAGTTCAATCTAGTTTCTGCCCACTATTTTAAAATTCAATTCTGGGAGTTTGAAAAATCCAAATTACATGAAACAAATTTTGCCTGAAAGGTATTAAGATGATCTATACAGGCCCATTGGATTTAATTCAATTAGTGTTGGGGATATACTTTCCGGGTATCCTCACAGTTCCTCACTAACCAGGGTGGCCCACTTCGGGTTAGAGCTTTGCTTCACGGGCGGGCCAGTTAGAGAGAGAAGATGGATTCCAATCCGAATACGGGAAGGCCAGAAGACTTACCGACTTAGGCCCATAATGTTACTTGTAGTTCAAGATGTACTCTGTAACCAACTCTTAGTCGTAGCCGGATTGATCTCTCATGTAAACCCTAGGCCGGATATCTATATAAGCCGTCCTAGGGAGACCCTTTAGGGCATAACCTCAATAGTCTACGATCTCACATCGCACAGGCGAAACCCTTGTAACCCATATTCCGGCTCTGCCGTATTACTGGATTGCTAGCAGGAGTAGGGTCCGTCCAAAGCCGGCGGATTCGAACCTGGGTAAACTTGTGTGCTCACCGTCCCGGAACACCGTACGTCTCACACCCCTCTCTCCCGCACGCCTCGAGGACCTCCTCATGGCGTACTTGTCCTCAATCCGACAACAGTTGGCGCCCACCGTGGGGCAAGTGAGCTTCGAATCTGCATTCCGAGCGGAATCTGCAAGAATCGGAATCGGCGAGACCATCGCCGTCGGTCGCATCCTCTACACCAGCGACGTCCCTCTCATCGTTCTCGACGAGACTTGGATTCCGGCTAGGGAGGCCGTGACTGCCTATACTATCATGTCTTTTGGCGAGATCGATGTTTACATCGGTTTCACTAAACCTGCCCAACCCACCCCAGCGGTGATGATAGAGGCAGAAGAATCTTCTGGGTCCCCTTTGTCCGCGGAGGCGGCAGAGTTCCGGATCTCAGAAAACCCTAACCCCACCCAACCCGCACAAATTGTGGAGATAGTGGAGAAATCTGAGCCTAAAGAAAACAACACGGTCCAAGTCGAATCTAGAGTGGATCTCCCTGGAAAAGCCGGATCCGAGATTGACCCACCCGTGGAAGTCGAAATCCAGGAGGAGCACATCAACGACACTGATTCCGACTCTAACGATGTCAGGACAGACAGGCCTTTCCTCAGGTACACACTAAGATGTATGATACTGCAAGGCGCTAGCGCAGATGCAATCCTCGAAACGTTAAAAGTTTCGATATGGCTGATCGCAAAAGCCACAGGTACCTCAGGAAGCATGCACCGCACTTCGTCAGATAGGTTGGATCTGGATCCGGCTCTGCCGATGCTGGAGAAAACAACGACTCGGTGCTGGAGGCAATTGGAACAAACGCCGACGTTCCCGTATCTTTGGATGAATCCATGACGTCGGCAGATTTCCGAAAGTTCTCCGCGGAATATGAAGAGGAGTACAACTCCAAAGCTGCAGAGGATGGAGAAGCGATGGATGAAGGATTCGGGGAACACTCTCCCGAAACGCAGGATGACATGGACGTTGGAGACAATCCCGAAGTCCAAATATCCGAAAGTACCGATCAGATCTTGACTCCGGGAAACGGACCCAAAGCCGTCTTTGCTACCGGCGCTGCGAAGAAGGCAAAGAAGAAGAACAAGAAAAATAAGACCCCGACAACAGACCCTCTGGCAGAGGAGGTGATTGCCGAGGAATACGAGGAAGAATCGGATGGAGCACTAATCCTAGACGAGCCGAAAACAGAAGCATCGGTGGATGGACACGTGATCACTGAAGGTGCGCGTAAACTCATCGATGCTGCATTAACCATACCTATCCCTACAGCTATAGAACTTACTGCAGATGAGCTGGACAAAAGGGCCCATGCCCTAGAAGCGCGCCGTCAACAACTCCTTGATGAAGCCAAAAACATCGAGGTGGAGAAGAAGTGCATGTCAAACAAGGAGTACATGTCCCGTCTACATCAGAAGACACGGAAGCATCACACAGATGACAACCAATTCCCACATGTCTGTGCCATCCTTTTTGGAGATTATATGGGGAAGCCACGGAAGGATAGCAACGGAGATTGGGTTTACCCAACACCAGTGCAAAATACCGTGGTAGCTCGCGAAATTCTAACGGCTAATCCAGGACCAGAGGAGATACGTTTGGGTATCAAGCTACTCAATAAGGGACTAGAGCAGCAAAAAGTCGCCTTGTCTGGAAGCCAAAAGCCGTTCTCGGATTCCAACCAATGTCGCACAGATCTGGCATGGGCTGATGTAAGATCCCACTACGATCGGGTGCAGCATCGTCACCCCGAACGCAGGGAAGACAATTATTCAAGAACCGGATCGTCGGGGCAGCACCGCAGAACTACACATAACTGGAGCAACGTCGCTCCAGCAACCGAGAAAGACGCGATTGCTGCACTGATTCCGAGGAATCCTCCTCGAAAAGGAGAAGATAAAGAGAAACATCAGGAGGAGGATCGTCAGAAAATTCCACCTCCTAGACATGAAAATCGTCTGGCTGAGCCTCACCATGGTGGGAACGACGGAAAAAGGAACGACGGAAACCACGCTGGCACAAACCGGCAGGGGGCACATCATAGTCAAGAACCTCCCCGGAACCAGAATAACGACGCTCCGGACGGAGGCCGGCGATCAGCCGGAAACAACCCAGCTGCACCACCCTCTCCATAGCACAGTTATCACAACGGCCCCCAAGGAGGTCAAGGAGGATGACGTGGCGGAGGAGGTGGTGGCAGAAGCCAAAGTCCGGCTCCAAGGCACCGCAGCCACAGCCGATATTCGGGACGATCCCTATCCCCGAACGACACAAGGCACAGGATCAACTCCAACATAGAGGCTCGGCGCTGTGAAAACGATGACGTGTACGTGGGCCCAAAGTGCTTAGGACCACGCATCAGACCTACAAAATTCCCGGAAGGATTTGCTATCTCAAGACACATCCAAGCCTATGATGGCATTGCTCGGCCAGACACCTGGTTACAGGATTTCTTCCAAGCTTGCTGCATCGCTAAAGGCGGAAACAGCCTGGTCACAACCCGATATCTCCCACTTATGTTGCGGAAGACGACACGATCATGGCTCAATGAACTTCTGGCGAACACCATCCACAACTGGTATGACTTACAAAGTGCGTTCTTTCGGAATTTTGAAGGCACATATCGGAGGCCATGTATGGTTGGAGACCTACAACGTTGCACCCAGAAAGCCGGAGAAACTTGCCGGGATTATCTCGGACGATGGATTGACACCAAGAACTCCTGCGAGGGAGTAAATGATCAAACTGCGATTGAAGCTTTCATTGCAGGTCTCCCAATTGGTTTACTGCGCCATCGCTTGAAGTGTGACAAGGTTACTGATCTGGGAGAGATGATAGAAACAACGAGAAAATATGCAGATGTTGACGACGACGCAGAGGGATTACTCAATGTCCTAGTTGTGCCTCAGTCGGCAAAACAACCAAAGCAACAAGCTCACAAATGCAAAAATACCTCGGAAGAAAAACCCAACGCAGAGACAGCAGTAGTCACTACTGTTTCCAGGTCTTGAGGACGAGGAGGACATGGCGAAGGCCGCGGGCGTGGCCGTGGGACATCAAGGGTCCAAGGTAGAGGAGAACAACAACCAGGCAAAACCTACACTTGGGACGACATCGCCAATAACCCATGTGTGCATCACTTGGACGCCAATGGGGGCTCGTCCCACACCAACGCTGAA
Organism: Avena eriantha; assembly: GCA_910589775.1. Lineage (NCBI taxonomy): Eukaryota > Viridiplantae > Streptophyta > Magnoliopsida > Poales > Poaceae > Avena > Avena eriantha. The sequence goes on from OU342745.1 coordinate 197,354,625, forward strand.
TGTCGTTTTAACGACGACATCAAGAGAGATGATACCACGGGCTACAAAGCTAAGCGGAAGAAGGGAAAGAAAATCCCGAAAAGGACAAAGAGAGCAAGGAAGATTCCGACATGGAGGAAGCCGATGCTTCAAATCCCAAGTCGGAAGGGAAGAAAACTTTTCCCACCAAGAAGGACACTTACGTCACCTTCCTCGGATCTCAACCAGCAAAGGTCAAGAAAGCAGTTCTCCACGAGCTCAACGCAACAGTTCTGGCTGTCCCTCAGTATCTGGACTGGTCGGAAGTGGCAATAACATTTGACCGCGCTGATCACCCGCCTAAGCTACACAGGCGAGGAAAATACGCCTTAATCGTCAATCCACTTATTGACGGTTATGGGTTTCTCCAAGACCCTCATGGACGGTGGTAGCAGCATCAATATTCTCTATGTCGAAATGCTACGCTGGATGAAGATCTCGGAAACACAGCTGAACCATAGCTTGTGATCTTTCATGGAGTTGTCCCAGGAAGACAAGCTAATTCCCTAGGAGAGATCACTTTGGATGTTACTTTTGGAACACCAAAGAATTATCGGACGGAGGCACTTTCCTTCGAAGTGGTCCCATTCAAGAGCGCATACCATGCTATATTCGGACGTCCGGCTTACTGGGCTTTTATGGCTCGTGCATGTTACATTTATAATATGATGAAAATTCCAGGTCCCAACGGCGTGATCACCATCAGGGAGACCCGAAGAAGGCGCGAGAGTGCGAGGATGGAAATGTCGCCTTTGCCGAAGTCGTGCTGCACGCCCAGGAGTACCAGGAGATCAAGAAGAGCATAGATCCGTCCGAGATGTCCGCGACAAAGAAGGAGATGACAAAGCCAAATTCGGAGTTCAAGGCATCAGAAGAGACGAAGACAACGCTGTTGAAGGATGATGACCCCTCCAAGGTGACCCAGATAGGCGTAGGCCTAAGTAGCGCATAGGAAAGCGCGCTCGTCAAGTTCCTCCAAGCAAATCAAGATATCTTCGCATGGCAGCCATCTGACATGACCGGAGTAATTAGGGAACTTGCCGAGCACTCTCTAAATGTAAACCCGAATGCTAAACCCGTCAAACAGTCCTTACGACGGTTTGATGATGAAAAGCGTAAGGCAATAGCTAAGGAACTAGCGCGGCTCGAGTTAGCCGGATTCAAAGAAGAGGTCATCCATACTGATTGGTCGGCCAACCCTGTAATGGTCCCTAAAAAGGACACCACTGATTTAAGGATGTGTGTTGATTATACTGCCTTGAACAAGGCTTGTTGAAAAGATCCGTTCGCTCTGCCTAGAATTGATCAAGTTATCAATTCTAAGGCAGGCTCGGAACTCCTCTGTTTTCTCGACGCATATTCCGGTTGTCACCAAATCCGGATGAAGGAATCTGACAAAATCAAAACTTCATTCATAACCCCCTTCGGAACCTTCTGTTATGTTACGATGCCCTTTGGGCTGAAGAACGCAGGAGCTACGTACCAGCGCATGATGCAGCGTTGCATCCATGATCAACTCAGACGCAATGTACATGCATAAGTGGATGATATCGTGATCATGTCCAAAAAGAAGGAAACATTGATTTCCGACTTAGAGGAGACGTTTGCCAACTTACGAAAATACAACATCATGCTTAACCCGAAGAAATGCTTCTTTGGAATACCGGCCGGAAAATTGTTAGGTTTTATCGTGTCTCAAAGAGGTACAGAGGTGAACCGCGATAAGATCAAGGCTATTCTCAATATTTCCAGGCCAACTCGCCTGAAGGACGTACAAAGATTAACTGGTTGCATTGCTGCGGTAAGTCGATTTGTAAGCCGGCTTGGTGAAAGAGCCGCACCATTATACAAACTCCTGAAGAAAACCAAGGATTTTGTCTGGACTGACGAAGCTGAAGCTGCACTACAAGACCTGAAGAAAGTACTCTTATCTACTCCTATCCTTGCAGCGCCGGAACCTCAGGAACCGATGTTGCTTTACATTACTGCGACAAACAAGGTTGTCAGTATAGTTATGGTGGTGGAGAGACCAGAAGAAAATCAGGAGCACCTGGTGCAGCGTCCGACATACTTTGTGACCGAGGTCCTGACAGAATCAAAACAGCGGTATCCGCACTATCAAAAGTTGGCTTACGGTGTTAATCTAGCATCTCGTAAGTTACGACACTATTTTCAGGAGCATCCAATTACCGTGGTGAGCAAAGCTCCCATGAGAGATATAATCAACAATAGCGATGCCACAGGACGCGTCGCCAAATGGGGTATAGAGCTTGCAGCTTTCGATATTGAGTACAAACCCCGGACAACAATCAAATCCCAGATCCTTGCTGACTTTGTCGCTGATTGGATAGAGACCAAGGAGAACATGGTCCTCCCTGAGTCGGAATATTGGACCCTCTTTTTCGACGGGTCTAAGGCTCGAGGGTGCACGAGGGCTGGCGTGGTGCTCAAATCACCCCAAGGAGATAAACTTTTATACATGTTGCAGATCCACTTCACAGCGACAAACAACATTGCCGAGTATGAAGCACTGCTACATGGAATCCAGATTGCTAAGGATATTGGCATCTGACGTTTGATGTGTTACGGATATTCAGATCTTGTTGCTCAACAAGTCTCAGATATTTGTAATGCAAATAAGCACATGGCAGCATATAAAGCTATCGTGGATGATCTATCTAAATCGTTCGAAGGGTTTGAAGTTCAACACATCCCTCGAGCAGAAAATGAGGAAGCAGATGCACTATCTCGAATAGGCTCTGCGCGGAAAGAGGTTCCGGATGGCGCATTTTTAGAGCACCTCAAAGTCCCCTCGATAAAGGGAGTAGATGAGGAATATCCGACCAAATCCTACTCGCCTTTAATAGCAGTTCTAGCTGTAATTCCCAGCTGGACTCAACCCTACCTCGATTACTTGGTAGATGGCAAATTACCCGAAGACGAGGTGCTGAGCCGGCAGATTATCCGACGAGCAAAAGCCTATACTATTGTTAGAGGTGAGCTCCATAAACAGAGTGTTTCTGGGGTCTTTCAGCACTGTGTATCTCCGGAAGAAGGAGTGGAAATCTTAAGAGAAATCGACGAAGGCGAGTGTGGTCACCACGCTGCAGCCAAATCTCTAGTGGCAAAAGCTTTGCGACATGGATTTTTCTGGCTTACAGCTCAGGCAGATGCCGAACGATTAGTCACAACATGTAAAGGCTGCCAAAAGTACGCCAAGCAAGCTCATGTTCCGGCTGATCAGCTGCGAACAATACCTATAACATGGCCTTTTGCGGTCTGGGGGCTTGATATGGTAGGACCTTTTAAACGAGCTCCAAGTGGATTTACTCACCTTAGTGATGGTGGATAAATTCACAAAGTGGATCGAGGCTAAACCTGTCACTAGTTGTGATGGATCAACAGCCAAAAGATTTGTCGAGGATGTTATAATCCGGTATGGTTATCCACATAGCATTATCACGGACAACGGGAGTAATTTTTCCATGGGAGAGTTGGCTGAATTCTGCGACGAGCAAAATATCCGGCTTGACATTGCGTCAGTCGCACATCCACAGGCTAACGGACAAGTCGAAAGAGCAAATGGTTTAATTCTACAATGCTTGAAACCAAGACTCGAAGCACCACTGAGACGTGCTGCGGGGGCTTGGGCAGAGGAACTACCCTCTGTAATTTGGAGTTTACGAACAACTCCAAACAGGTCAACAGGATATACACCTTTCTTCTTGGTCTATGGCGCAGAAGCAGTTCTTCCTAGTGATTTAATTCATACTTCTCCTAGAGTGGCCGCGTATATCGAGGAGGATGCTGAGATTTCTCGACAAAATGATCTCGACTTAGTCGAAGAAGTTCGCGTCGTTGCTGAAATGAGATCTACAGCCTATCAGCAGAAGTTACGCAAGTATCATAGCCAGAGAGTCCGAACTAGATCTTTCAATAAAGGTGATTTGGTTCTTCGGCTTGTGCAACAAAGAAAGCACAAACTTTCCCCAGTATGGGAAGGGCCCTTTTTAGTTAGTCAAGTATTGCACAATGGGTCGTACTACTTAAATGACATGAGGCCAGTCAAAGAAAGACCTGCTACTAAGAAGAGAAAGAGAGCTGAGGCAGTACAAATCCAGATGAGTTAGACAGACCATGGAATATTGCTCAGCTACGTCCCTTTTATTCTTAGTTTATCCTTCTTTGTAATCATACATATGTACATGTTCTGTGAGAAATAAAAGTTTTGGTTACCTCAAAGTTTTCCTGAGAAATTTTTTACCCTCTTATTTCCTAATGATCATGTCATAGTAGAAAATCCCAGAATGCTTGAAAGTACTTTATGCTCATGTTCGTTCTGGTTTAGATTTCCGATTCTAAAACTGCTACCTTCGGGTATAACTCTAAAAAATTCTAGTCTTTACTTGGGTTATTTGTCTGATTGCTGGATGCGGGTATCTTCCGAGTAGTGAATTGTTGATACTGGAAGCCGGCTTTGTTTCCGAGTTTAAACTGGTTTAGCAATTGAGCTCCATTGCTCGGCAAAGTTTCTGGATGAAGGTTTGGCCGGCTCACGAAAGGGACGAGGCAGAAAGCCAGATAAACGAGAAGTAGAGGTGGAAAATTCTAAGTGCTTATGAAAACAATTCAAGAACGCAAATAATCTAAGACAAAAGTGCTGAATAGATAAAAAAACTTAGCACTAGAAAAAGTCATAGTACTTAATACTTATAAGCGCATCATGTTCTTTCGCAAAATAATACATAAGTTTGTGGTCTATGATGCGGGAGGAGATGAAGGAGCTGCCGTCTAGTTGGTTACTCCGCCTTGATATCGTTCCGAGATGTCCGGATCCAAGGTGGTCCGTTCATCGTCGGAAGCTTCTTCGGTTTCTTCTGGAGGACGTGGCGGGGTATCTATGCGGGTGAAGAAGGGGATCTCGTAGCTAGTCAGATCAGCTACGTGGCACCCATATCCGGCGTAGGAGTGCATGATGGCTTGAAGGTCTTGCTCCTGGACGTCTTCGTCTACCTGGCAGTACCCTCCGTTCACTTGCCATATCTCCATGTTTCCATGGTGGCTCATGACCATGGTGAGAGCGTTCTACGCAGCAGTCCGCGCGTAGGACATGTTCCAGTCCCAAACGAGCTACGACATCTCCTTGGCCTTCTCCCGCACCTGGAAGTCCCACATGCTTGGCATGTTCGGAATCTTGAGAGACTCGCCAATGTCCTCAAGGGACTGGCGGTAGTCATGAAGAAGATCACCGACTTGGGTAAGCCGGTGAGTGCGGGGCTCGGACGAGGAGGAGTCCGTCAAGTTTAGAGGACCTATACACAAAACAAGTCAATGAAAATCCGACATTGACGAAAGTCGAAGAAATGATAAATCAGACAGATGGAACGTACCAAGAATGACGTCGTAAATCTTGGTCTTCTCCTCCCGGAGACTCTAGAGTTCAGCCCGGAGCGCTTCGGAGAGATCTTTCTCTCTACCAAGCGCACTCTTGAGGTCCGAGATAACTTTATCTAGAGCGGCAATCTTGGGATCGTGCTCTTCAGTGGCCATGGAGGAGGATTCAAGGACTTGAGCTATGCTCCTTTCATGATCCGCCTTGAGCTTATCCAGCTCTTGGCGAAGTCCCTTGTTCTCCACCACTAGGGTCTTGAGGTTCTCGGCCTCTTCAATCATAGCGATGGATTGTTTCACCAACGCTGAAAGTCAAAAAGAACAACAGTTCAGAAAAATTCAACATTGAAAAAGCAAAACAAAAGGTTTGAATCTCAAAATGTTTACCTTCGTCTTCATCCTTGGCTACCTTGAGCTCAACATTTTTAAGCCGGAGAGCTTTCATCTCTCTCCGCTTATCACAGACATTGGTTAATATTTCCTGGTTATAGGAACATACTTTCTGTAAATCCGAATACCCAAAGTCAGAAAGCTACTTAAGACTCGGGCTAATATTTTTTGCTAAATATCAGCACGAGCTTGGGGGCTACACTAGTTCGTTCGTTGGCATCCTAATGAAAGCATAAACCCGGATTTCTATATCCTACTTCATGCTTGGGGGCTAGAGGATATGATATAACATAAGGTAAAAACAAGAGTTGGAATTCTGACTTACATATTGCTCGCATGTGAGTTTGTCTAACCCGGCATTCACTTCAGCTGCCACCTTCTCGGTGAGGGTAAGAGGAATTACTGGGGCTGTTGGAAGCTCGCCAGTCCTGATCCTCTCGTTGCGAAGGCGGACTTGAGTGAGAAGGTCAGAGAACTTGACGTCCTCTGCTTCTTGCGCTTCCTCTTCGGGGGATAGATGGCTTTTGTCCAGGACTTGCCTGGCCAACCGCTGGATCTCCTCTGCAGATATCTGGGATAAGCCAAACTTGGCAAGTCCGGGGTTGCTGAGGAGGTTGTCGGCGAAGACTTCAGCCGAGGGATCATTACCCGAAGAGGGTTCACCCTTATCTTGAGCTGACGCACCCACGGTGACGTCAGTGTGTGACCCAAGGATCATAGGTGCCGTTGGAGGAGCCGGATCTTCTACAACAACCGGAGAAGGAGTAATCGCCGGTGTTGTAGAAGGTTGAGGGGCAGGAGTCGGAGGAGCCGTGGTAGGGGAAGCTATGGTAAGCTTCGTCTGTCCCAAGGGCTTCGCAGGAATCCCTTTCCCCTTACCCTTGATGAGAGGCTTTGCTCTGAGAATGTAGTAAAGTCGGAAACATTACATCTCAGAAAGAAATTCGAGAAAGGTACAAAGGCGGAAATTCTGAATGAAAGTCACCTCTTCACAACGGGCACTTCCTTTGTGCCAACAGCCACTGTCATAGCTTTGTGCTTCTTGAGCGCAAGGTCCGGCAATGGGACCACTTCAGTCTCCTAAGAAAACTCAGGAGGATATCCTTCGAGTGGAGCAAGCTCCGACTCGGGGAGGTCAGCAAGCTGAAAATAGGAAAGCATATCAACATTGCGGTATATAATTTGAAGATTGAAAAACGTAAAAGGTGTACTGATGGAAGCTTACCACTACCACGGGGTTTTCTTCCATGTGCATATCTAGAGAAACCTCCGGAATCTTCCTCTCGATCCGCTCCTTGATCAGCCACTTGATCTGGCTTATGTAACCTTGGGCGGTGTAGGCTTTGGGGCTGATGCGGAGAGAGTCGTTTTTGGAAGACGTGATGGAGTGCATCAGTTTATCCCCGTGGTACTGAAGTGGCTGGATTCGACGTGAGACCCAGCATTGGACCAAGTCGGATCCCTTCAGACCCTTCTTCTTGATGAAATACTCGATCCGCCTCTTAACGAGGATCAGATCATCTGTGAGAGCCGGAGCAACCTCGTCCCAGGAAGGCTGGGCTGTGGAGGCTCCGTCGACAAAAGCCGGCAAAGCAGTAGCTTTGCTGGGAGCCGGAATATCCCTATGGTAGAAAAAAGTGGCTGGCCATTGTTTGACCGAGTCACTGGTAGAAATTTTGGGATATGCCAGGTCTCGTCTAACAGAAAAACTAATGGTACCGGTGATATAAGGAACACCGGTAGTAATGGAATTTCTCTGGACATGGAAATAGTACCGGAATAGAAGCAAACTCGGCCTAATGGAGAGAAAGCCCTCGCAAAGCGCAGCATATGCGCTCATTTCTAGAAGAGAATTGGGAGGAAGATTGTGGAGTTGAACTCCATAGTGGTCAATCATCTCGGAGAAGAACTCCGAGGGAGGAAAGGACAAACCTCGGCCCAGATGGGTGCTGAAGTGGACGCGCTCGCCCTCGCGCGGATTGGGGATGGTTTCGCCAAAGCCGGTCCGCCAGTTGCTGGCGGCGAGAAGCCCCTCCTTCTCAACATTTTTGAGGCCGTCTTCGTCGAGGGCACAGGGGATCCAGATTCCTCGGAAGCTCTCCTTCTCCGCAACTGCTTCCGCCGACGCTGTCGCCGCTGCCAAAGCGGAAGAAGAGGATTTTCTCCGGTGGAAAAGGTGACCTTAAAGTAGCGGCGCTAGGAGCTCTGTGGAAGGAGGACGAGGAGGCTCTGGGCGTGTGGGAAGATTGGGAAGGAAGCAACAGAAAAGGACTGGTGGGGATGAGAAGAAGAAATCTAAACCCCTTATATCCACCTACCTGTGCCAAGATTCGTGTAAACGCTACAGTGTAACCGCCACGCATCGTGGAAAGAACTGGGAAGGGCCCACGTGATGATTGCGTCGCCTCGATCTCCACGCACACATTGAAACGGCGCCTCGGTTCCGCGAACCGCGGACCCACCAATGGTCGTGCTAACGGAACGTCTGTCAGATGACGTGACTTGACCATGCTTGTGTCAGGTAGCGTTAGAAACCAAGTTCTGGCTTAGTTTAAAAGCGAGCTGGAAAATCCGAGTAACCAATTGCAAGGTCCGACTTACTTGTAAGACCCGGATCGTATTTTTTGTTGTGAAGTTTCAGGAACCCTTCAAGATTCTGCAAGCCGAAGATCAGGCTAGACGATGATAAAATCCGACTTTGGATCTTGGAGGCCTCCGGGGGCTACTGTTGGGGATATACTTTCCGGGTATCCTCACAGTTCCTCACTAACCAGGGTGGCCCACTTCGGGTTAGAGCTTTGCTTCACGGGCGGCCCAGTTAGAGAGAGAAGACGGATTCCAATCCGAATACGGGAAGGCCAGAAGACTTACCGACTTAGGCCCATAATGTTACTTGTAGTTCAAGATGTACTCTGTAACCAACTCTTAGTCGTAGCCGGATTGATCTCTCATGTAAACCCTAGGCCGGATATCTATATAAGCCGTCCTAGGGAGACCCTATAGGGCATAACCTCAATAGTCTACGATCTCACATCGCACAGGCGAAACCCTTGTAACCCATATTCCGGCTCTGCCGTATTACTGGATTGCTAGCAGGAGTAGGGTCCGTCCAAAGCCGGCGGATTCGAACCTGGGTAAACTTGTGTGCTCACCGTCCCGGAACACCGTACGTCTCACACCCCTCTCTCCCGCACGCCTCGAGGACCCCCTCATGGCGTACTTGTCCTCAATCCGACGACAATTAGAGTTATAGATCTCTCCTAATAAAAATAAGAAGACAGAAGCATTTGCAACTTGCAACATTTTTATAAAATCAACCAAGTTAGCTTTTGAGTTGATTCCAACTCTCAACAATCACATTTCATCATATCTATCTAAATATGTAATAATATTAAGGTTTACATGTAGTGACTTTGGACTAGTACCAAAATAATGCTATATAGGCATTTCTAGTCACTTTAAATCATAAAATAATGAACTTGAACCAAAGTAATATTGATCCAACCTTTAATTCTCATTCCCATGTGTTAAGATGTGTGGTGATGACATGTGTCAACATGATCCCATATCTTAAGTGGTGAATATTAAATCTTAGTTAATTTTTCAATGAGTAGAAATTACTTTTCTAAAATAAAAAGGAGGAAACTATTGAATTAAACTTGTGATGTTTGTGATGATAATAGATCATCAAATGTGTGTCTTAGAATGCTACTTAGCCTAGTTAAATATTGTTTGGTGATTGTTCACTCCGTATGTATTTATAGACGATAGTACCGACCAAGCTTTCGATGAGGAGGAGTTCTACCAAGAAGAAGAAGAAGAAGAAGAAAACGTCAACCACTGCACCAACCAAGGCAAGCTACTATTAGCAAGCTAGCACTATCTAAGTGCAAGCCACCATTAACAGTGCAAGCTAACACTTGCAAGTTTAGTGCTTAGCAAGATAGGACCAAACTAGATGGTTTAGCAAAGATGCCTTAAGCAGGCCTTGATCACACCCCCCTTTTTACTATTAGTACCCCAAGTCTTAGTTACAAGTTTTACTCCCTTAGCTTACACCAAGTTCTATACTTAGTTTGAAGGTAGCATAAAAAGTATAAAACTTGACCTAATTAGAACCCTTTAGATGTCATTCTATGGCATGAGATTGAACCCATCCTTTCCACTTTAGTGAACACTCCTAACTTAGTAGTTAGAGTAGATTAAAAACCTGAGTCACTTTAGATGGGAACACTTGGTGAAAATGAATTATGAAAACCTTGGAATGATGAGTCATTCTATTGAGATGTTTTGACATGTGTTGAAAAAACAGAAATGGTTGATGATGATAAAAATGTTGAGGCATGAGTCTTAACCCTTTTATAAAACTGATGGTTGGATTTGGATGCGATACCATTCCAAATTTACCATACAACCACACTACCTGAATTGGGTAAGTCTTAGCTGGAAATTTATATGCATTAGTATTAGTTCCCTCACGGGAGAGGTCTGAGTTGAGGCTACCTCTCATGATGTCCACCTATGTAGTGCCCAAGATGACTGATGGTCATGGTTGGGAGGCCATGCTCATAGGAGAGGTGCTTATACTAGGGTGTGTAAAGGGAAGGTTATGTTTGATTATCTGCATACTAAGTAGGATGATTCAGGGTTACCCCTGACAGATGTATCGAATCTTGTGGTGAAAGTGTACCACCTCTGCAGAGTGTCAAACTATTCGAATAGCCACGTCCGCGGTTATGGACAGTTGGAATGGCCATACTGTTTCGTTGTCAGATGTTTTCTAAATACTTTGAAAAGAATGATGAATCTTGACTTGACCACAACAGGGTTGTGTTTATAACAATAGCTTCCCAACTTAAGTGATTCTAGGACTTTACTTTATCTTTCTTTGCTTCTGAACTCAGCTTAGGTTTCAAACTTAACTTTATAGTTAAACTTAGAGTTAGCCCTTTAACTTTGAACTATAGTACTTGTTAGTGGTAGTTTGCGAGTACTTAAAGAGTACTCATGGCTTTTGTCCCTGGCTATTATCATGGCCAAACTATGAAGGAGACTATCAAGATGATGGCCAACAGGACGGCTATGATAACTAGGACCATCTGCCTTCGCCAGCATTGCCTGTGCCCCTGAAGATGGACCCCACCGCTACGCTTATCTTTTATTTCCGCTGCTTGTTGTATTAAGACTGGATCATGAGATCCTTATTTGTGTAAGACCTTATGTATGGTTTGTAATGGATGATGTACTGTGATATCCAATCCGTTATGTCTCGCAAAAATGGTAATCCTAGGATTGCGAGGTATGGCATAACGGGCATCTGGGATTAAAAATCCGGGTGTTGACACTCAGATACATACTTTGCAATATCCCTCTTCATGTTATTCCACCAGAATAATTCCTTAAGATCCATGTACATCTTCGTAGTCCCTGGATGAATTGAATATGGTGTCTCATGTGTTCTTGAAGTATCACCTCTCTGATCTCCGGTACATCTGGTACACAAAGATGGTTTTGGAACCATAAAGATCCATAATCTCCTAGGTGAAAAACTGATTTTTGTCCTTCGGAAATTCTTTTGATTTCTTCAGCAATGAATGGATCATCAAGTTGAAGTTGATAGATCTCACGACAAAGATCTCTTCTTTGCTCTTCTACAACCCTCATGGTAGCTAAGCCTACATGAACTCCTGTCTTGAGAAATTGTATTTCTAACCTTTCCAAATCCATGTGCAACTCTTTTGGTAATTCTCTATTGATGGGTTGAGTATCCGTACTCTTCCGACTTAAAGCATATGCTACTACATTGGCCTTTCCTAGAGTATAGTTAATTATAAGGTCATAATCCTTGATCAACTCCAGCCATCTTTTCTGCCTTGTATTCAGCTCCTTCTGAGTGAAGAAATATTTGAGACTTTTATGATCCGTGTATAGTTCACACCTTGCTCCATAGAGAAAATGCCCCATCCTTTTAAAGCAAAGACCACTGCTGCTAACTCCAAATCATGTGTTGGGTAGTTGACTTCATGAGGTTTGAGTTGTCTAGACCCATAAGCAATTACCTGGCGATCTTGCATTAGCACACATCCTAGTCCTTCTTTTGGATGCGTCATAGTATACTGTGTAATCTTTTCCTATTTCAAGAACTGCAAAGATTGGTGCGGTGGTTAATCTGGTTTTCAATTCCTGAAAACTTGCTTCGCACTTCTCATCCCATATGAATGGTGTATTCTTTCTTAGCAATTTGGTCATTGGTCTAGCTATCTTGGAAAAACCTTCAATGAATCTCCGATAATAGCCTGCCATGCCTAAGAAACCTCGGATTTGTTTCACATTAGTTGGTGCATTCCATTCTAGCACTGATTGTCCTTTGGATAGATTTACGACAATTCCATCCTTACGGATCACATGACCAAGAAATTATACCTTGTCCAACCAGAATTCACACTTGCTGAATATAGCATATAGCTTATGTTCTCTCAAGATTTGCAATGCTACCCTCAAATGATCCGCATGCTCTTGTTTATCCTTAGAGTATCAAAATATCATCAATGAACACCATGACAAACTTATCCAGATAAGGCATGGAGATTTTGTTCATCAAATTCATGAATATTCCTGGTGCATTGGTCAATCCAAAATGTACGACGAGGTACTCATGGTGTCCATACGTTGACACAAATGCTGTTTTTGGAACATCTTCAGGTATGATTTTTATCTGATGGTACCCTAATCTTAGATCAATCTTGGAAAATACTCTAGCTCCTTTGACTTGATAAAATAGATCTTCAATTCTTGGAAATGGGTATTTATTATTGATGGTGACATTGTTGAGATTTCTATAATCACCACACATTCTTCGTCCTCCATCCCTTTATCCACAGAAATTACCAGAGTTCCCCATGGGGATACACTTTCCTGAATAAATCCTTTTCTGGCTAACTCATTAATTTGCTCCTTAAGCTCTTTTAATTCTTGTGGTCCCATCTTGTACGGTGCTTGGGCTATTGGTGTTGTACCCGGTATTAAATCAATGGTGAATTCTATTTCTCGATGAGGTGGCATTCCTAGTAATTCTGCTGGAAAAACATCTTGAAATTCCTTCACTATAGGAATATCTTCCAATTTGACCTCCTTCATTGAGTTCAATTGCAGATCTACCATGATATGACTATGTTTATCTGCCTGATAGACTATCCTTCCTCCACTTGGAGACTTAATTGAAACGGTTTTATCCTCACAATTGATCTGAGCTCCATACTCAGTCATCCAATCCATTCCCAACACTACTGTTATTCCCCTTAATGGAATCACATAAAGATCCACATAATAGGTTTGACCACAGATTGAGATAACTTGGTTTAATTTTATGTTTCTAACTACCACGATCCCTCCAGCGTTAACTATGGTCATAGGTTTTTCTAACGGTGCCCTTCTAAATCCGAACTTATCACAAAATTGTTTAGATATAAATGAAGTAGTTGCACCTGTATCAAGTAGAACTTTTCCATGATTTGTGAGAATATTGAGCATACCTATCACCGCTTGATCCGAGTTATCCACCTCCTCCAAGGTTGCACAATTCAGCTTTCTAGTAGGTCTGCCCCTTGTGACAACACCGATAGCATATGATCATCGGCTTTATGCAATCCTTACTAAACTGCCCTAGAAGCTTACAATTGTGACAAATGACATTCCTCCTGGTTATGGTTGCACCACGATTGGGGTTGTTACAATTGTTAAAGGACCTATTTCGAGCTTTGAACTCCATATTAGGTTTAGCTTTACTTGCTTGGATCCTCTTGGTTTCCTTCTTTGCTCTCTTCCTTCGGTCCTCTTGGACATTCTTGTAATCATCCTCAAATGTGATGGCCGCATCAAGTAGTTGTTGAAAAGTCGCTTTATTGGCTAGCCTCAGCGACATCTTCACAAATTGATTTAAACCACAGGAAATGTTTCTTCCTTTTTTCCTCAGTGCTAACTTCATCCTCAGCATAACGAGATAGTTGACTGAACTCCCGATGTACTTCATGACACTGGTATATCCCTACTGAAGTTCTTCAAAATCCCTATGCTTCAGTTCAATAACACTTTCCGGAAGATGATATTCATGGAATATCTGCTTAAACTCCTCCCAGGTATACTCCCTTCCTGGATGTTGCATTGCTAACTAATTCTCCCACCATGATGATGCAGGTCCGGTTAAGAGATGTGTTGCATACCTCAACTTTTCCTCATCATTGCAACCTACAGTCTTAAGTTTTCTCTTGGTATCTGCTAGCCAATCCTATGCATCCATTGGCTCAGGGGCAGATGCAAAAGGTAACGTCCTTGCATTCTGAAAGTCAGAAAGACTCACACCACATCCTTCAGGTTCCCTCTAATGTCCCACTCGATCCACTAACCCCTCCATAAACTTGTTCTGGGACTTTTGCATCATTTGCATGTACTGCATAAAGTTCTGTTCCATCAACGGCCTCATTTGTGGTGGTGGTAAATTTGCCTGCATTCTGGCGTCCTCATCTTCCTTTCCCTTAGCTTCGCGCTCCATGCGCTACTGTTCGGTCTCATCCTCTACACCCGTTTCCATACCCCTAGTCCCGTAACATAAAGGGAACACTCATAATTACATCATGCATATGTGTTCTGAGCTCAACTTCATGCACATAACTAGTCACACAATGGAAAACAAAATCCAAATAAGAACCAAATATGCATTTCACATATTATACATTTCAAACAACATAGTTAGTACAACGTATTTACAAACCCATACCATTTAGGTATTACAAACTCACGTGGATGCTATCCCACTTATTTAATTACATCAAGTGCTCAGACTCTAACTTCCGTATCACCACTAGAATACTCCTCCTTAAGGTCACGCTCCCCAGAAGCTGCAACGTTCATCGTACATACCCGGAGTACAACTGTGCTAACGTGAAGTACGACGCACCATTTGTGGAACGGCTTGCCTCTTTGATGGATGATACTCAGTATCAGAAGTATCCGGACTTGACACATCATCGAGCTGAAGTGCGTCCATACCTTCCAACTCATCTGAAGTATCTTCAGAAACATCCTCATCACTGTCTTGTTCAATCACCTCCTGCATCCCGACTCCAGAGTAATCAACAGAATATTCCGCTTCCGGTGCTCCCCAAGTACTCTGCTGGGTATGATAGTCCTCAGCTATAATTGCATAGTGCATGTTATCTGGAGTATGATAATGTTCTGGTGACTCAAACACCCTTTCTTCAGGATCTTCCTCATTAGACTCTACATCCTCCATGTGGACATCCCTTCCATCAATGGAATAAGACCTCACTCCCATCTGACTAGTTTTCCCAGTATCACCAACAGAATCTTCCACATGAATAGGATTCCTGGCAGATCCATCCATCGATCCATACCTCCATCCTTCAGAGTTTCCAATAGGTAGTTCCGATTCCTCAGTTCCCCAAGAATTTTGTGGTACTGGATGGCTAGTACCCTCATTAGGATATCTAGTGAGTTCTGGCATAGGTGAATAAGGATACGGTGTGAAAGATGCTGGATCTATCGGTATATCCTTAAAAGTTGGGCTAACCCTCCCACTTCGTCATTCTCTAGTTGAGATGCTAACTTCTCCCTTCGTTCAGGATTAGTTTAATCCTCTAGTATATCAATCGGATCCTCCACAATAACCTGATGTGTCTTATACAAAGACCCAACTATCAGTCGATACTGATCCAAATACTTGGAAGCTAGTTTTGGATGCTTCTTTACTAAAGTAAGATGATCCGAGACTGGCTCCATGTCTATAGAGTCATGAGGAATCACAAAATATGTGCTTCCAGCTAACTCTTGTGCTTTGTACTCCCGAATATTGGATATCGCCTCCAGAATAGCAAAATGGTATGCTGCTAGGTGACTTCTACCTTCACCCATGGGTAAATTGTGATATAAACCAAGCTTTTCTGGTAGTTAGATGCTAACACAATATTTGGCTAACATTCGCCCATCATGGTAAGTCAAGGTACTAACTGTAATTGTAGTTGTGCAACCAAAAACCCTTAGAAGTTCTCGAAGTTGTTCCATTAAAGTCCCCAGATAATAATCGAGAGTCTCTGCTTTCCTTACCAAACTCCGTTTTGGAAACTTTGGTGCCATTTTCACTATATACAAAATATTCATAATTAGTAACCATTAATTATCATGATGGATCATCATAAAGAATTATCGCACTAAAAGATAGAACGAAATATTCCCAATTGAATATTCATCATATAATCTAGAGAACACTTTACCGTTGCTCCTAGACTCCTACAGGTAGTTCCCTTTACTAGGTTTCCAACCTAAGGTCAAATCAATTGCTCTGATACCAGCTGCGGTGACCCAGTATACCACTGCATGTGTAGTACGCTATAGTCATTGACATGACATCCATAAACACCGTTCTGCAAATATCACATCCCTCAGAGTGGTACAACAGAAACATTGCGGGTCCATAGTACAAACATACACACTTCATTATTATTACAATAACATAAGTCCGATACTTCAAGTGATTCAAACTTACAGACCATATCACTTATTTCATAAGTTCAGTGGAAAAACGAAAGACACAACAATAAGAAAGACGTGAGCGCAACAGCTTATTCTATAGGTTGTGTGCTTCTTGGCTCATCCTAGGTAACTACGATCCGGCCTGACAACTACTCTGACTTGTTGTCTTCAGCCCCATAGTTTATCCCAAAGTCCACACCTTCGATTCCACCGGATAGGTCCGACTCTTCATAGTAGATGTCGTTTTGGACTTCGGTAGCATATGCCTAGTCCTCCTTCTGTTCCTCAAAGTCTAGCAAGGGGTTCAAAGGAAAGAGTGAGTAACATCGTTACCCAGCAAGTTCACTATATGCAAGGTGGGAAGTTTGATTCTCTAACTACCACCTCGAACTAGAAGTCCTTGGTACTATGCAATTTTAGTAAACATTTCTTCAAAGATTGATTTTATTATCAAAAACTATGCCCATTAGCCTTCACAGGTTGACCAGAACATCATGGAGTTCCTTTCCTACCGCGTTCGTAGCTCCTTCCCAGAACAGGGAGTAACAAGTTACAGTTCATACACTCTACAGAGGTGCATTGCTTTACCCATGAGAGATCAACTCATTGTTGCACAACCGGAAGTACTTTCCCGTCCAGAATTCTGTGATGTGGGGCCTAGTAGGTGATCCAAGCCAATCATTGCCCCTCTCCGTGAGCCCGCATGAAGACATGATCCTCCAGGACATGCCCCACCTATGTTAAGCTCCATATAGGACCGGCTAAAACTATGGTAGGCACCCGAAGACTCTATGAGACGGTTATGCCCTGACAATCTCCCTTAAAGGTCCAGCTAAACCACTAACAACCTCTCAAGATAATCTAGACACCAAAATCATGGGAAACTAAGGAGTTCCACCCATGTGCTAGGTTTCTCCATGAGAAATCCTCAGCCTCATGATCAGGTCATCCATCCATGCAAAAGGAAGAAGATCCAGCTGACTTCTCCATCCCATTCCAAATCTCATTGTTAACGCGTAATATACGGCGCTAGAATCACTGGTGTCATGGGTTATTAAGTCCTGTTTGTTCTGTAACTGGAATATTAGATTCCACTACAATTCTTAATATTATCATCACTTAGGATGATAATAGCATTTCATTTGTTTGGGAAAATACTTATTTTCTATCTCTTTTAGAACATAGGTGATAACACACAATTTTCAAATACTTTCATAAAGACTCTTCAAAGGACATGAGCAAGTGATGAACTTGCCTTGTGACTGCAAGTTAGTGAAGTGGAATACTTCCACTTGACCTTGAGCTTCGGTTTCTACAAGAGATCATTATTGCCCAGTAAGGACAATATTTAAAGAAGCAATATGCAAAGCATAGTAATGTCATGCAATGATTTATTATATTTCTTCTTTGCATGTTTTACCCACCGTATAAAGGTTTTATGGTTCTTTTACTCTTTTAAATGTTTAATTATAATTCCTTTAAGGAAATAAGACTTTATTTTTATCACACTTGTTTTACTTTTCAAAAATACAAACTAGTATTTTTTTATAATAGTACTTCCTTTTGGGATCTTAAATTTTATTCATTTTAAGTGTTTTGTATATTTTTATAAAATTCCAGAGGAAGGATATATAACAATAATAACAGTTCTAAATTTAATTATCTAAAATCCTATTTATTATTTTTTCTTTAATAGAGGACATCTTTGTGATATCATTGGTATTTTATTTATATTTTTAGGATTTTTATTTTATTTCTTAGAACCTTTTAAGTCCTAGGGGTATTTTGGTCTTTTGATAATTTACTTAGATTTCTCTTTTAAATCTGGACCTAGCCCATTGGGCTGGCCCAACCCTGACTAGGCCCACTTTGGCTGGTCAAACCCTCTCCACTGAGGGGCACTGGACCACACCGGCCTAGTACGCACCCCTCAATTCTCTCGCTCTCTCGTGTTCTCCCTCGCCTCACTGCGGCGTGGTGTCGCCGTCGCTGTCGCCATTGCTGTCGCCGTGGTGCATGGTGAGGTAGTCGGCACCGCTCCGTCGACTAGTCCTGTTCGATTCTCCTTTGGACCCCTCTCTCGTCCAGGTTGACTCCACCCCGAACCCTAGGGGTTGGTGGCCATCAGCGATATGGGGTTTCGCTGCCGTATGGTGCTGTGTCGTGGCTCTGGTGGCCCTATGCTGCCACCGCTACTGCTCGTGTAGTTGTGGTCACTGCTTCATGGCTCAGCATGGGTTACAGAGCCCTCGGTTGCTCCCTGTGCCACCGTGTGTGCTCGTCGGCCTCTCTGCTTCCTCTTCTCTACTATAGCGAGGACCACGAGTAAATTCTTTTGTTCCCCCATCTTATTCTTCCTCTGCCTTTCTCATTATCCTTTGTGTGCCTACGGTGAGGAACACCCTAGTTAGGGTTCATCTGTGATGTTAGGGTTATATCCCTCTGTGTTGATTATTTCCTGTTGATGGGCTTGGAATTGCTAATAGCTCTGTATATTGGTGGACTGTGAAATTGACAACAATGGCACTGCTAAATGCATTCTTCTATAATATTGGATTATTGTCACTTGTAAACTTTGTATGTTGTGACTCTGATATAGGTTGAGAGTGGATTTGTTCCATCCTGGAACATGTAGTTGGCTTCCTGTTCAAATACTACTGATGCACCTTTGTTGATAGCTTCTTATGTAAAGTAGAATGAATCCTAAGTACTGTATTAGGAAAATGATTGAGTATCTTTTTGAAAGAATTATATTATGAAATCCCTAGGTAGAATCTACTTGGTTAGGATGAATCCTTGTGACACCTTCATTTAAATGGCACACAAGCTTTATCCTGATACTGGGTTCTCTTCTATTAGTATTCTAGAGTGTCTAGGAATTGAAAAACTCTATTGGATAAATTAGCTTGTGGTACTCATTAATTTTATCAAGCCTGTGATGCTGGTCTGAGGGAAAGCTATGGAAAATAGCTGTTTTCACCTTCTTAAATGATCCTATATGGATAACCTCAAAATATCATTCCTATAGTGCTTTGGGAAATTAATTTGATGACCTTGATAAGGTTAAGATGATAGATCTTGACTTTTTAAGCTGGATCCAGAAGCTATAAGTATTTCTGAGGTGCTACCATCCATGGGATGTGCCTAGAAATCTCCACTTAAGGTTGCTGTCTAATTAGATGTAGAAACATATGTTATTATCCAAGATCAGTGATGCATAGGATGAGATCTTGGTGTGCTTGCAAAGATTTATTGTTTGGCTTTGTTTTATTTCTTCTGTGATGGATACACCCCACTTGGGTGTTTTTCTGAGAAGATCTCATATGAAACAACACATGCTTAGATAAGATTTAGCATGTGATGGTTTTGTATAGGCTCACCACACAACTTTCTTGTTGGTGATGTTGTGGTGTTGCTTGATGTTGTTGGCTTGATCTTGGTGACTTGATCACTCCCTGGAGCCTGTTTTGCACACCTCGGGTTCTGGTTTTGTTCCTCCTTGCTCCTATGACCTTGTGCTTGTCTTTGCTGTCCTCCTGCACCACCCCCTCCTTATGTCACCATTTTGTGGTGATTTGCTGATTGATTTGGTAAGCTATATGGTGGATTTATTTGAGAAGTGGACAAACTTGCTGCGTTCTTGCAGTGTGTTTGAGAAGATAAAATGAGCTTCCTAGTAGCTGTGCTACGGCTGTGAACTCCCCTTTTGACTGCTTGTGCTGTTGCTGCTATTTGGACAGCACACCACATGCATTTAGGTGACTAAGCTGCCTTGCTCCTAGGCTGTTGGTGGATCAGATCAAGTGAATCGACTATCACTTCTTATCTTTTTACTGGTTACTATCCTAGTGAAACTTTCCCCTTTCTCTATACTCAATCATGTAATAAGAATAGTGCACCACACTGTTCCCTACTGAGAGTAAAACTAACTATTTAATATATTGTTTCTCCTTTTTGTTTCTTTTATTTTGCAGGAACAAAGAACTGGATTGTCAAGACTTGGTATAGGAGTAGATAGATTTTCATTGTAACCTTCTTCTTATCCTTTTGTAAAGAATCTTGTAAAGATATTCTTATAAGTTAATAAAGTTTTATTTCATTAAATTCATTTCCTATAATAATCTATTTTGGTGTATTGATCTCCATTGTAATATTATTATGGAATAAAGAAAAGAAATAAGAATTCATTTCTTATTTGAGTTTCCTTGTCTTAAGTTCCTATTATGGTTAAATTTACCTTTAAAATAATCAAGCAATATTACTAATTCATTTTGGAAAACAATGTAATATCACTTCTATTTTCCAAATGATTTAAATTTCAAATTTGAATTCAAATAATCCCCCCCCCCCCAAACTCATTAATTCCTAAGGGTCATGTCAAAATTTTATTGCAATCACCAGAAAGAGCTATTCCTACCTCTTGTTACTGAAAGAAACTCCGATCCCTTTAGGCTTTTCTTTCACAAAAAAATTCCCTAGATTTTACAAATGAATGCATGCACATGCGCAGATTCCTATTTCTACCCTTCGTTGGTTCCTAAATGCTGGGGTGTTACAAAGTCCCATTTCGAGGGAGTCGACACGATGAAGAAGATCATTATGCTCACCTACAATGCCAAAACTTGAGCCTACCAACCTCTACGCAAACGAAATGGAGATAAAAGTATAAAACTAACCTTGGAAAGCACGGTGGCGGGTTTCCAGCGAAGGATGCTGTCCACCCAAGGAAATGATCTGCTCAGCGAGGCGAGTAGAATCCTTCACTATAGGCTACAAGAAAAGGGAAGCAGTGTGAGCATTAACACAAAATTCGACTGCCAACGACACGAGAAAACTCACGTGTTCCTCTAGGGACTCTGAAGATTCTTTCAGAATCGATGTCCGGGCAACAATTCGATGCTCCCTAGCATGGGGGGAGCTCGAAGAATTGGCACTAGAGTGGGCCACCACCGGAGGAGAAGGAGATGGTACCGCCACCTCCTTGTCTTTGGAGTCCACGACTCTAGTCTCCTTGACAAAGCGATAGTCATCGGACGATAACAATGTTGTTTGACTACAAGAATACCCAGAACTACTTCAGAAGGACATATTTTGAGAGGACAAGACGAACTCGCAAGAATATAAACACATACCCGTCAAACTTGTCGAGGTCGAAGGAATCCCAAGATGACTCCTTTGGCAACCTCAACTTCTTCCACGAAGGAGGAGCCATGGCGTGCACAGGCATGGTAGGAATTGGCTCCTCTGCTGTAGTGGGAGGACCCTCTAGAGTCGACGGTGATGAGGCATCTAAGCCCTTGCTTTGGGAGCGCTTGCAAGTCCCCTCGGACTCAGGGGCTTCATGTTCTTCCTCCACAGGGACAGTGGATCCTGACTCATCCTCCTCTTCTGCTTCGTGCGGAATTATTCCCTTGGGCTAAGGAGGCAAGTTGGTGGACACCTTCTAGTCCTAAAACCAGAAACAAACATCAGCATAGAAGAAACCTAATAGGCAATCGAAAATCAAGAAAACTTCAAAGAGAAATCCACCTCATGCGAAGGATTGCTTGCAGAGAAGGGAGACACGACTGAGTCACCCGGGAGGTCCTCCTTGCGGTGTGCTTGGTCAGCAGTTGAAACCTCCTGTCGACCTCACCAGAAGCAATGCCCTCTCACGAGATACGAGTAACATCCTTAGTGCCAGTCCAACAACACATGGGATGCACCCTAGCCTACAGTGGATGCACTCGGCGACGCATCCAAGTGCGAAAGAGATCAGTGCCGCCTATTTCCTTGCCTATGTGATGCTCCAAGTTGGAGACGCGCTAGTACAGAATCTCTATTTCTTTGGCCTCGCCGGGCATCACAATATTATTCCACGACCTCCTCCTCTTGCAGACTGCAACTAGGTCAAAGGGCGCGAGTCCATAGTGCTCTCCATCCACTTTTTGGTCGCAAATGTAGAACCACTTCTCTCTACACCCTTGGACGGATGCATTGAAGTTGATGGCTAAGTAGGTGATGTTGGAGTCTACATGGATACCGCAGCCTCCTATATCGTAGACTAGAGATCCAGCGCCCCACTAGCGTTTGAGTTTGAAGATTTTTTTAAAGAGGCCATAGTGTGGCTCGATTTCGAGCCAGCGCCGCAGAGTGTAATGAAGCAGGCGATGTGGAGGATAGAACTCGGGGTTAGCTAATGCAGCTGGAGCCCGTAGAAACAAAGAAACCCTCTCACAAACTTGTGAAGGGGGAGGGATAGACTTCGAATGATGAAAGCGAGGAACATCACTCGAAACCCAGCAGGAGGACTGGGGATTACCTCGTCGCCGGGGATGCGGCAATCATCTTCCTCGACGGGGAGCGTCCTATCCTGACGTTGAGTGAAGAGCTCCGTAGGCTTGATGATGGAGGCGCGCCACGGGTTCCGGGGCCCTTCTTCTTCGCAGCTCCGGCGGCAACGCTGGTGCCCGTGGTGGTGGTGCCCTTCTTCTTGGCCGCAATAATGGCCACCGCAGATCCAGCGGAAGAGCTTCCCTTCTTCTTCCCCATCCGGTGCTTGCAGTGGGAGCGCATGAAGTATATTGGGAAAGTGAGGCGTTGGTCCAGTGCCACAAGGAAGATGCAATGGAACAGCAGGCGTAGCAATGGCGGAAGTGCGCGAGCAAGAAGAAGATGTGGGGAATTACCGCACAACGGATCTCTACTTAACCTCATCGGAGATGCCATCCAACAGCCAGGAAAGAACAAACCAAATGTGTGGCACCCATTAGTGTTGACGCGTGGCAGTGTAAACCACGAACCGTCGCTCCACTTCCCCCATTACACGCGAGAATCGAGAAGACACAGTTAAAACCAAAGATTACGCACGCCCAGTCAAATCCAAGTCAGAAATGGGAGCCACCTCTTCACCACGTCCCATCAAAACCGCTCACGCGGGCAACTGAGATCACCTCATCATCAGCGCTGACGTCATCAACTCTAGCAGGAGCACTTTGTGACTACTCTAGTCCTTAATTGAGTCTTCGACTCAACCAAGCACTCGGGGGCTACTCCTAACAGGAGTACTGGCCGCGCATCCGAGAAAATTTTAAGATATCCAAGCATTATGAGAACATATTTTCTCGCAAAAACCCTTTACTCGAATCAACGATTCGATTGTGGATTCCGAGTTACTCCCATAGGGAGCGCTGAAAGCACATTCGAGTGAAACAAGCAAAATACGGCAGCAGTCGCAAAAATATTTATAGTCCTCACTCCAGGCTATGACTCGAATAGGCACTCGGGGGCTACTCCCATAGGGAGCACTGGTCGCGCACCTTACACATAACTGCATGTTGACTACATCCACACTCGGTTAACCCTAAATTTTATGATTTGGATCTTAATAATCCTTGGATTAAAGTTTTGGGATGTTACAAACCTCCCCCCTTAAACAAAATCTCGTCCTGAGATTTACAAGGAAAACTAGGAACTAAAGAGATCGGGGAACTCTGTCCTAATGTAATCTTCTCGCTCCCAAGTGGCTTCGTTTTCGGTATGGTTGCTCCACTGAATCTTGAGAAACTTGATACTCCTAGTTCTGGTGGTTCTGTAAGCTTCTTCTAAGATATGGATGGGCACTTCACGATACGTCAGGTCATTGTTGATCTCCACAGCTCTGTGATCGATGTTCTTGAAAACTTTAGTCTTCTCTGGCACTTCCAGTCATTTGTGAAGTAACGAGATATGGAACACATTGTGGATGGCTGACATCTCTTCAGGTAGTTCTAGTTGATACGATACTTTTCCTCGGCAGTTCAGAATCTTGAAAGGCCCGATATATCGGGGGGCTAACTTTCCTTTCAGACTAAAGCGTTGCATTCCCTTCAACGGCGAAACCTTAAGATACACAAAATCTCTGACATTGAAAGTCAGGTCTCTCCTTCTCTTGTCAGCATAACTGTTCTGTCTGGATTGGGCGGTCTTGAGGTGCTCACGGACTTTGTGAACCTTCTCTTTGGCTTCTCGGAGAATGTCGGGTCCAAAGATCTGACTCTCTCCTACTTGTGACCAATTCAAAGGGGTACGAGACTTTCTTTCGTATAGGAATTCAAATGGTGCCATCTGCAAACTAGCTTGATAACTGTTGTTATATGAGAATTCTGCGAAAGGCAGGAAGTCTTCCCATTTTGATCCGTACTCTAACACACAAGCTCTTAACATATCCTCTAGGATCTGGTTGACTCTCTCAGTCTGCCCATTAGTTTGCGGGTGATAAGCGGTGCTAAAATTCAACTTGGTACCTAATCCTTCCTGAACTTTCTGCCAAAACCTTGAGGTAAACTGGGTTCCTCGATCTGATACTATGGTCTTGGGGGTTCCTTGTAGACTAACAATCCTAGCAGAGTCATTTCCCCTATTGGAAGTAGGAAAACCGGTGATAAAGTCCATTCTCACGGAATCCCGTTTCCATTCCGGAATCTGAAGTGGTTGCAACAGTCCTGCGGGTCTCTGATGCTCTGCTTTGACTCTTTGACAGATGTCACTTTTGGCGATGTAGCTTCTGATTTCTCTCTTCATCTTGTGCCACCAAAATTGCTCTTTCAAATCATGATACATCTTGGTTCCTCCGGGGTGGATAGAATAAAGAGTATCATGAGATTCCTGCATGATAACTTGTTTTAGCTCCGAATCTGCTGGCACACAGATACGTCCTTTGTACCATAGAACTCCTTCGTCTTCCATGAATCCAGGTACCTTTCCTGTACCAATACGACGTTTGATGCCGTTGATACTTTCATTTCCCTTCTAGGCTTCCTTGATTTGGCTGATCAACGTGGGTTGAAGTTCAATGCTAGCTAAGAATCCTTTGCTAACCAGTTCAGTTTTGAACTGCTCCAACTCCTTATATAAACTTGGCTGCTTCTCCTTGATCATACTGTTAAGCCTACATGGCAATCTTCTAAGAGCATCCGCTACCACATTGGCTTTGCCGGGGTGATAGTGAATGTCAAGGTCATAATCCTTGATTAAATCTATCCATCTCCTTTGCCTCATATTCAGCTCCTTTTGAGTGAAAATATACTTCAAGCTCTTGTGATCGGAGTAAATCACACAGCGATTACCCATCAGATAATGACGCCATGTCTTCAATGCCAAAACTACGGCTGCTAATTCAAGATCATGGGTCGGATAGTTCTGCTCATGCTGCTTCAGTTGTCGAGCCAGATACGCGATGACTTTGCCTTCTTGCATCAACACACATCCGAGACCAATCTTGGATGCATCACAATATACATCAATCTTGATGTCTAGCATGATCAATATTGGGGCTGATATCAATCTCTTCTTCAGCTCCTGGAAACTGGCTTCACATTTGTCTGTCCATTCAAACTGTTTGTCCTTCTTCAACAATTGGGTCATGGGTCTGGCCATGCTCGAGAATCCTTCGATGAACTTGCGGTAGTATCCCGCTAATCCGAGAAATGCACGGACTTGGGTTTGAGTGGTTGGGGCTTCCCATTCTTCGACATCTTTGATCTTGGCGGGATCAACAGAGACTCCTCCGACAGACACAATATGTCCTAAGAATCCTACTTCTTTCAGCCAAAACTCACACTTGCTGAACTTGGCATGCAACCGATGCTCTCTTAGGGTTTCTAGGATGATTCTCATATGTTGCTAATGCTCTTCTTGCGACTTGGAGTAGATAAGGATGTCATCGATAAACACAACTACAAACTTATCTAGGAAATTCATAAAGATCTTATTCATGAGATTCATGAAATAAGCAGGGGCATTGGTTAATCCAAAAGACATAACCGTATACTCGTATAAACCATAGTGAGTAGTAAAGGCGGTCTTCGGAATATCCATTGCACGAATCTTAAGTTGGTAATAACCAGTCCTAAGATCAATCTTTGAGAATACCTGAGCTCCAATCAACTGATCAAATAGATCCTCTATCTTTGGCAAGGGGTACTTGTTCTTCATGGTGACGTCATTCAGTTTCCTGTAATCTGCGCATAGAGGGTTGCCTCCATCTTTCTTGTCGACGAATAACACTAGTGATCTCCATGGTGATGCGCTTGGTTGAATCAAGCCTTTTGCTAACATGGCATCCAGTTGCTTCTTCAGTTCCACTAACTCTGAGGGGTTCATGTTGTAGGGTCTCTGGGCTATGGGTCCGGTTCTGGGGATTAGTTCGATAATGAACTCAATATCCCTATCCGGGGCATACCTAGCAATTCATCTGTGAATACGTCAGGGTATTCACAGACTACTCTGACTTGGTCAATGGTGGGCATGGCTACACTCTTGTTGCACTTGAATTGACGGGGTAAGGTTTCAGATATATGCTCTATTGTGACTCCAGAGCTACTGGTCATGGTGATGGATTTCTTAGCATAGTCTATCATTCCTTTATGCCTTGACATCCAGTCCATACCTAGTACTACTTCCAATCCTTTGGTCCCAAGTACAATTAGGTTGGCATAAAAATCTATCCCATGTATTCTGATAGGCATAGCTTTGCAAATTTTTCTAGCTTGGGTGGTTGAACCGGGGATTTGAACTATCATGACATGCTTCAAGTTGGTTGGGTGAATCTTACTAGTGCATGCAAATTCTTGGTGACAAATGAATGCGATGATCCCAAATAAAACAACACTCTTGCTAAAACTGAGTTGACAGAAAACATACCCAGCACTACATCTGGTGCTTCTTGGGCTTCTTCTGCGTTCATGTGGAAGAGACGACCGTTGCGGTTGTGAGGGTTCCCTGGGCAAACATTCTTCCTGGTTGAACACGACGCTGTTGTTGAGCTGGGGCATTCACATTGGCAGTGGCGGCAGTCTTCTTGGGACACTCATTGGAATAGTGACCCTTCACTCCACACTCGAAACAAGTGATCTGAGACTTGTCTTTCCTGCAACAGGCACAACATTGCTGCCAGTTCTAGGTGTAGTGTTGTTGTTGTTATTGTTGTTCTTGGGAGGTGCACAGTTGAAATTGTTGGCATTGCCGGAGTTGTGGTTGTTTCCTTCGGACTTCATATTGCCTCCGCTACGGTTGGTGTAGCTTGGGCGAGACATTGGGGGCCGATTGTTCCTTGGTGCATATCCTAGTGAGGGGGTGGGACGGTACTTCTGGTGACTGCTGGATCCAGATTGCTGCATCATACGACGTTTGCGGTTATCGTTTGCCTGGTTAATCTTCCCTTCCATTTGAATGGCAGAGTCGACTAGCTCTTCGAGATACTGGAAGCGGATGTTGACGAGGACAGTCTGCATCTCGTCATGCAGTCCGTTCAGGAATTTCTCCTTCTTCTTGGCCTCCGTGTTGATCTCATCAGGTGCATATCTGGCAAGTAACAGGAATCTGTCACGGTACTCCACCACAGTCATTTTTCCTTGCTTCAGTTCCCGAAACTCATCCCTCATTCGGGTGACTAGACCATGTGGCACGTGGGTGCGGCTGAACTTGATTTTGAATGCTTCGCATGTCATCACTTGACCATGGTTCATGGTGCGGATACTGTTCCACCATGCTCTTGCATCTCCTACTAGATAGTGGGTGGCAAAAAGAACCTTCTCGTTGTCATCAACTCCTACAACTTCTAAGTTATTTTCCATTGTCTGCAACCAGTCATCAGCATCTAGGGGGTTCTCTAAAGTACTAAAGATTGGGGGATTGGTATTATGGAAGTTTCTGAGTTTGGATCCATGGTGATCCTGATTTCCATGTCCTTGGTTGTTTTGGGCCATCTAAGCTATCTGCTGCAATGTTGCTAAGTTGGCTTGGTGCTCTGCCCTGCTTGCTTCACAGTCTGCAACTAACATCTGCATAATCTACAGTATTGGGTCTTGCGACGAGCTGCTCCCTCCTTGGTTTCCACGAGTCATCTGAAGATTGAGGTAGATAAGGGGGTAAGAGGGAAAGTTCTAAGGTACATGGTTTTGGTTTCAAAGCTAAAACTTTGAGTTTTACTCAGGTTTTTCTCAACTAACTCCATTTCATTCATGCAAACAACACACGATACAAACACACACCACAACAATAAAGGAAAACAGATGGTTTGAAGAACCATTCTGCAAGCTACGATATAGTGGGACCAATACAATCTCATGCTACGACAATGCTCTAGTGCATCTACTCATCGTCGATGAAGCCGGAGTCCTCATCATCAATGTAGAAGTCCACAGCATCCTCCTCCAGAAAGTCATCATCATTGTTGAGGTAAGAATCCATGTCTCCCTGGATGTCTTCACCCTCCTCTTCTTCCTCCTTGGCTGCAAGCTAAGCTTCCTGCTCTTTGACGGTCTTCTCGAGGTCGGCCACCTTCTTGCGAAGACAGGCGATGGTGTGATCCTTCTTCTCGCGCTGGAGGCAAAGAGACTGACGATCGTTGACTAGCAGTGAGAAAGTCTGGGCCTTCTGGTCGGCAATGGCATGGTTCTGGTTGGCGAGATCCCTAGGATTGTCCAACTCCTTCTGATGATCGTACAATAGGAAGTCGAGGTTCTCCACTTGGTGCTTCAGTGTTGGATGACTTGGCATCTCTATCGGCATTCCCCTGAAGTCATGCCTTGCATAGTGAGCAAAACGGGTTCCTTGGATCTGGTTGACACTGAGAGCACATAGACATGCAAGAGCTTCATGCATTGCCCTGGCTAATCCATCTAGCCATTTGTTCTCTCTTACGGAGAACTGAATTCTCCCGGATGTTGGTGCTTCTATGCTTCCTCTAAGATCAGCGATGACTAGCCACTGTAAATCTCCTCCTGGGGGTCCTGGAAGTTGAGCTCCAAGAAACTCCGGATGTGGGTGTCCCAGTAACTCCGACAGTGAATCCAGATCCCTCTCGAAGATCAGCTAACCTTCGTTTCCCAACTGGTAGAACTTGCTGAACTGAGTATCCATCTACAAGAATTAAGGATGAGGAAATTTAGTGAAGTGATCAAGTGTGTCAAATTTTAAGTAGTAATGTAAGAATTTTAAGGAACATGAATTTTTGAGAAAGAATGAATTCCCAAGGATAAGAGAGGAAATAGTTTTTCGTAAATACTCACTTTGGTTTTGAAACTAAGTTTTTGTTTGGACGTCCATTCTAACTAGGGTCTCCTATGGTCAGGATGGCTCTAATACCAACTTGTCAACACCCGGATTTTTAATCCTAGATGCATGTTATGCCATACCTTGCAATCCCAGGATTACCATTTTTCCGAGACATAACAAATTGGATATCAGAGTACATCATCCATTACAAACCATACATAAGGTCTTACACAAATAAGGATCTAATGATCTAGTCTTAATACAACAAGCAGGAGAATAAAAGATATGCGTAGCGGTGGGGTCCATCTTTAGGGGCACAGACAATGCTGATGAAGGTAGATCGTCCTAGTTATCGTAGCCGTCCTGCTGGCCATCATCTGGTTGTCTCCTTCATAGTCTGGCCATGAGAATAGTAGGGACAAAAGCCATGAGTACTCTTTAAGTACTCGCAAAATACCACTAACAAGTAGTATAGTTCTAAGTTAAAGTGTTAACTCTAATTTTAACTATCAAATTAAGTTTGAAACCTAAGCTGAGTTCAAAAGTAAAGAAAGATAAAATAAAGTTCTAGAATCACTAAAGTTGGGAAGCTAGTGTCATAAACACAACCCTGTTGTGGTCAAGTCAAGATTCATCATTTCATAAGTCATTTTGGAAAACATCTGACAACAAAACAGTATGGCCATTCCAACTGTCCATAACCGCGGACGCGGCTATTCGAATAGTTTGACACTCTACAGAGGTGGTACACTTTCACCACAAGATTCGATACATCTGTCAGGGATAACCCTGAATCATCATACTTTCCTTTACACACCCTAGTATAAGCACCTCTCCTATGAGCATGGCCTCCCAACCATGACCATCTGTCATTGTGGGCACTACATAGGTGGACAACATTGAGAGGTAGCGTCAGCTCAAACCTCTCCCGCGAGGGAACTAATACTAATGCATATAAACTTCCGGCTAAGCCTTACCCAATTCAGGTATTGTGGTTGTATGGTAAATTTGGAATGGTATCACATCCGAATCCAACCATCAGTTTTGTAAAAGGGTTAAGGCTCATGCCTCAACATTTTCATCATCATAAACCATTTGTGTTTCTCAACACATGTCAAAACATCTCAATAGAATGACTCATCATTCCAAGGTTTTCACAATTCATTTTCACCAAGTATTCCCATCTAAAGTGACTCACGTTTTTATCTACTCTAAACTACTAAGTTAACAGTGTTCACTAAGGTGGAAATGATGGGATCAATCTCATGCCATAGAATGACATCTAAATTTATCTCTATAGGTCAAGTTTTATACTCTTTATGCTACCTTCAAAACAAGTAAAGGACTTTGGTAAAGTAAAGGAAGTAAAGCTTGGAAAATAACACTTGGGGTAAGTAATGGTCAAAGTGGTATAACCCAAGCATGCCTAAACCATTTGCTTAGATTATTTAGCTTAATTTTAGCTGGCTAAGCATTATATTTGCAAGTGTTAGCTTGCATTGTTAATGGTGGCTTGCCTTGTGCAGTGCAGTGGTTGAAGTTTTCTTCTTCTTCTTATTGGTAGAACTCCTCCTCCTCGAAAGCTTGGTTGGTACTATCGTCTATAAATACATACGGAGTATACAATCACTAAACAATACTTAACTAGTCTAATTACCACTATAAGGCACATATTTGATGATCTATTATCATCATAAGCATCACAAGTTCTATTAATTAGTTTCATTCTTTTTATTCTAGAAAAGTAATGTCTGCTCATTAAAAAATTAACTAAGATTAAATATTCACCACTTAAAATATGGGATCATGTGGACACATGTCATCACCTCATATTCTAACATGTGGGAAAGTGATTTAAATGTTGGATCACAATTACTTTGGTTTAAGTTCATTATTTAAGGATTTAAAGTGACTAGAAATGCCTATATAGCATTATTTTGGTACTAGTCCAAAGTCACTGCATGTAAACCTTAATATTATTACATATTCAGATAGGTATGGTGAAATGTGATTTTTGAGAGTTGGAATCAACTCAAAAGCTATCATGGTTGATTTTATAAAAATGTTGCAAGGTGCAAATGCTTCTGTTTTGTTATTTTTACTAGGAGAGATCTCTAACACTAATTGAATTAAATCCAATGGGCTTTGGTAGATCTTTTCAGTAGCTTTCTAACAAAATTGGAATCACTCCATTTGGATTTGTAAATCTCTCTGAATTGAATTTCAAACTAGGGGACAGAACTAGGTTTAAACTAAAATAGAAAAAAACCTAATTCAAACTGAATGGGTCGCGCGGGAAAACTAACGGGCCGGCCCAGTGACACTACGCGGAGCGGGGCACAGCTGACAGGAGGGTCCACCGGTCAGAGGCTCATAACACACGAAGCGGTACGGGGTGATGTGGGCCGTTAGATTAGAACGGGGATCAATGGCTGGGGCTCATCGTCGACGACGGACCTGTCGCCGGCGAAATCTAACCCTAGCGGCTCGGTGGGGGTGCTTAGGGGGCGTACCAGGGCTCCAGCAACGACGGTGATGGGGGTAAATGAACTGATGGTCGACGGCGAACTCAGGGACGGTCGACGCAGCTCCAGGGGTGGTCGCAATCAGTGGGGCCCTTCTCCTCTAGAGGCGGCTAACTCCGGTGAAATTCTGGTGACTGCGAGCTCGAGTAGCTCCGGCTAGAAGTGGGGAAGGTCCAGTGAGGTGAGGGGAGGTGAGTGGTGTGCAGCAAATGGCTGGGGTGCTCTCCTTTTATAGCTCGACGGTGCGACCGAGAGTGATGGGCGGGCGGCTCCGGCGAGGGCTGCACAATGTGCTAGCGGTGTGGCTCGGGGTAGGGGACGGTGGCTGGTCTCTTGGCGATGCTCTACGGGGTAAATGCGGGACTAGGGGCGGTGGTATGCGGTCGGGCGGTGCGCACGCTCTGAGCGGCGGCTTCCACGGCGAGCGGTGGCTGTGGTGCATTGGGCGGTGAACGGGCATGTCTGGCGTGTTCCTGGGGTCGTGGCAGAGCGGTGGACGCGGGCTGCGGTCGAGGGGCGGCTTGTGCACGCGTGTCGGGCGCGGCGCTCTAGCGCGTGCTCGGCATGGTGCAGACACACTGGGCGTGGCGGTTCCTCGGTGGTCCACGGCTTGGCCTGTCTCGGGGAGGTGACAGAGGGTGGCGGTGAGGTGTGAGCTAGCTAGTAGACATGGTGAGAGGGAGAGGGATGGTCTACTTCGGCGATGGCATGGTCGGCCGGCAAGCATGTGCTCGGCATGGCTTGGCATTGCCACTCGGGGGTAGGGGATGGGGTGCAATTGGCCTGGTTGGATCAAGGTGAGACAAAGGGATTAAATGGAGATCGTTTGGGGGAAAACCCTGTGCAAAACAGTGAGATAGGATTAGAGTTAGATTTTTGCCTGCCAAGTGTTTGTGAAAATGGCCGCAAGAAATAAACTTTTGAATTTTGAAAAGATTTTTGGTGGGTGTGCTAGTATTAAGCTTGAGACTCTGTGGGTGCTTGGGTTTTGAAAATTGAGCTTGTTTGAGTTGTTTTTGAAATAGGGTGATCTTCCCATATGAAATAGATTCAATTTTCAATTGCCAATTAAATTTAGTGTTTGAATGTTTTTGGCAGATCACAAGGTGGGCCTTGGTACAGCATTATGTGTACTAGCAAGGGGTGCAAAGATCCACATTTATCTCTGTTAGGTTTTGGGTCCTAGGAATAGCTAAAGTAGGCATGTTGATTAAAATGGCACAAATGACCATTCATTTGTTTTATTCATTTTGATTTGTTTTTCTTTGGGATTTGTTTGGGAATGATCTAGATGATGTTTATTTCACCTAAGAATCATTTTACAAGCAATGGATCATTTAAACAAGGCAATTCAATCAACTCCTATTTTAAATGCACACACATATGAATGCTTTAATAATTTTAATTGGAAAAGTTTTTGTTAACCCTAAATTTTATGATTTGGATCTTAATAATCCTTGGATTAAAGTTTTGGGATGTTACGCAGGTAGAGAGCACCACTTACAGCTACAAGCAATAAACGCTTAGATTGATTCAGCTAGTGGTGGTAATGGCCTTCCGCGGACGAACGCAAACCTATCGGCATGGGTGCCACGAGCCATGAGTCATGTGCAAGCCAAGT
Organism: Avena eriantha; assembly: GCA_910589775.1. Classification (NCBI taxonomy): domain Eukaryota; kingdom Viridiplantae; phylum Streptophyta; class Magnoliopsida; order Poales; family Poaceae; genus Avena; species Avena eriantha. Next base: position 197,388,132 of record OU342745.1, read on the forward strand.
TCTCAAAATTCTAGCTTCCATTAGCAGGAGGACAAGAACACAAACGATGTCTGCCCCAAGTCTAGCAATCTCTCTCATGCACCACGACCCTGCCAGCACCCGTCCCGCCGAAAGACGCCCCACACACGCCCCACTGTGTCCTTTCGGTCGCTCACCAGGTTTGGATGTCCTCACTCCTCAGGGCTCCTAGTGAATTGGATCGCCGGAGATAGAGAGTGGCGAGCATGTACGTGCATATTGAGCTAGCGAGGAATAGATCCTCGGCGGAGCCCGACGGTGAGAAATTCCCACGGCCAGGGTGGGGCGTGCTGGTGAGCGAGGTCACGTCCGAGGCATGTGCGCAGGGATCCAACCGGAGAGGGTGGCGTTGGCGAGCGTGTGGGGCACATGGAGAAAATTGGGTGTGGGGGAGAGTAAACGGTAAGGATCCCGAGTCACGCCTCCATCTCCGTTCCTCCCTCTTTCAGGCGCCGCTCCCAACGCTGCCAGCCGGCGTAGGTCCACCTCGACGACCTCCACGCCCCGAGCGCCAAGCTGACGGGATAAGGTGGGATGGGAGTGAGCCACCTTATAATAAGATGGATCCACTTCTAAATCTACAAGCTCCCATATACGACATCTATTGTTTTCACAATATGAATTATGTGGAGCCACATGGCCAACCTTGCATGCTATATGAGTGGGGATGCTTCTCTACCTCTTATATTGTTTGATTTGAATGAGTGGACATGTTTAAATATAAATGGGGCCAAATAATCATCTATTGGCATACACACTAGCATGGCCCATTCATATTCACTTATGTCTATTTTCCACTCATCCCATATAATAATCAAGCTTGTATTTTGTGAGGGTTTTAGTTCAATCATTTGAATGCATGCATGGATGTATAAATTCCATATGAATTATAATTGTTTTCACCATCGTACTTGGGCATTTAATACATATGCATGTCCCATGCAAGATTGCACCATTCCTTCCTCCTTGAATTCTTTGAATTTGAGTTGAGTTTGTTTTTCTTTGCCTTCAAACAAGGAAACATTGCAAACAAGCTCAACTAATCCATCTCTCTTATACCTATCCTCTAGATGTTTGGTTTGATCTTGGTGTTCCTCTTGGGGTCTGTCTTCAAGCTTGATTCAAATCAAACTAAAAACAAAACAATTCCAAACAAGAGAACCTACCTATCTATTTTAACTATGCCACCTAGCTAAACCCTACCTACCTAAGCTCACCCCTCTCTGGACTGGTTTGGCTATACCAAACCATATCCATCACCACCACCTTATCTCACCATCCCTCCCTTTAACCCTACTCCAATTCCCAACCCGAGCCACCCTTTTGTTAATCATGGCATATTGCCATCCCCTCTTCCTTTGGCTTGGGCTAACAACCACCAGCACCCCACGTTCCTCTCCTCTGGTCCCTCTCCCCTATCCACACATGCTACAAGACAAGAGAAGGAGGGAAGAGAGAACCCTCCCCCGAGTCTACCTCTCCCTCTCACCTTTTGCAAAGCTACAAATCCTCCCATGTGCCCGCTCCCTTTCTCCCTTATCCTCCCTAACCACCCTAGGAGAACCCCAGGCCACGCCCGACCTCTCCCTTTCTTCCTCCGCACCAAGCCCATGGCTTCTTTTTCCTCTCCTAAACCCTAGTTCGGTCTACACCAAGATTTGCACGCGCCGGTGCTCGCCAAGGCCAGCCAGGAGCATCGCCGCGCCCCCTGCTTCCTCTGCCTCGCCCAGTACCCGTGGATAATGCAAGAGCTCGCGGAAGGACGCCGACGCCGCCATGTCCGCGAGGAACCCGAAGGTCCAGTTCATGAGCACTACGTCAGAACACCGCCACCTCTGCTTCCTCGGCTACACGACCGCACCCTCGTGAGCTTCTACTCCCTCTCGGACACCTCTTTTCTCCCTCTGGCTCACCGTATCGCCGCCTCCTAACGTCGAGCACCCTGCATGCACACCGCCGCCTGTAGCGCACGCGCCGTCCCTGCGCCCCTACCTCCCCGCATGCACCCCCTAGCTCATGGAGCTACTCCAAGATCCCCTGCCACCCACACACCAGCCACAAGTGCCATCGGCACCAACAGTGTCGACGCCGGCGAGATCCGCCGTTCCTGGTACATGCTACACCACTGCCTTTTCCCTCGACTTGCGAGCAAGCATGCTTCGCGTGCAGTCCGTCCTAGCCCGAGCCTTTGGTACCACCACGTAGAGCTAGACCCCCTCTACAAATCAAGCCCACATACGCTCAAAACGGTGATCTACCAAGGTCAAAATCTTCATCTGAAGATTGCTCTAGTGCACTCGGTCGCTGACGATCTGCGGCCTGCAGCGCTGGCAAGTTTCACACGGACCGCAACAGCTGCGTCCCTCTCTGTTCCTTGAAGGCAACCACCATAGCCATCCTCCGAAAAAACGTCCTACATGAAAATTGTAGCCTGAACAAACCTCTCAGACTTTTGTTTTGGTGGAGTAACGAAATTCTCAACGGATCGCTCGTTATCTTCCTCCAAATATCGGGTCAGCTAGCTGATTTCGCAATCACATCTCAGTTCGTTAGTTAGTCTCAGATACTTTTGTAGAAAAGCCCCCTGGGTTTCCCCGCCTCAAGCCGACGTCCCTAATGAGACCCCACTTGTCTGCCTCTCCTAGCAGCCTGTCCGCGCAGCGGGCCCAGTCAACCGTGGTGGTCCACATGACACCGGGTGTGGGTAGAGCGGCCATGTGTAACAAAAGTTACTAAACCTTTTATAGATAATAAAAACTCCAGTAATTATTTTTTATCTAATATAATTCATATCTTTTTATATAATTTGAATTTTACAAAAATTTCAAAATGAAAAGTGATTCAAATTTATTTGTGAATTCAAATACAAAATCAGATTTGACCAGAGTCAACTCTAACTAGTCAAACCTTTGACATTTGACCCCTTTTCGAATTATTTGCATCTAATAATAATTTTAAATTCAAATTTTGCAAATAATATATGTTTTTTGATCAGAAAAATGCCAGGAATTTAAATATGCCATCCAAAATAATTTTTGAGCAATTTAAAATTTCGAAATTATTGAAATACCAATAAATGTCTTTTTCGAATAAATTCATATGTTTAATCCTGTAAATAATATGTCTAAATCGATCAGCGCGACGAGACGGTTCTGATTATGCATTCCATGATATGAATTGGAGCATGTATCATATAAATATTAAATAATCAGAATAATTTATGAGAGTAAAACATGCCTAAATAAATTAATAAAATGCTTATTTCTTGTTTCCACACCTCACTCATGCCATGATATGTTATACCTTGCAACTGTGCATCATTCCATCATGACATACCTTGCTTGTTTGCTGCATATGATTTATATGATTGTGCAATGTATTTATTTTGGTCCTTGTGTGTTTCGTTTTTATCCAGATAGACACCGAGCAAGGAGAATACTAGGAGCCTCAAGAGTATTATCTGGATCCTTCTTTTTCCACAACTGAACTGCCAGGCAAGCAATTCCCCATGCTTGTATACATATAGTACCTATGCTTCTATCTTACTCTTGCATCATTGAGTCGTGATTGCATTAAATTGAATCCCAAGTATTGTGTAGCCTTTACTTTTAAACCCCACCGAAGCTTCTACCTCAATCCCATGAGCCATTACTATAGGAGTTGTTTGAGCCATGCGAGTCATAGAACCGCATGTGTAGGGTTTGTGCGCGTCTTTGGATAACGAGGTACCTAAACAACTTAATCTGAGTAGTAATGGGAGAAATAATGAAAGATGCACCGGTGAGCATTATCTGCTATTTAGTTCTTTAAGCTCACTTGTGCCCCATAGGATCCCGAGTACTTGTGTTCCTTGACTATTCGCACTATCCACATATGGGAGACTCTATGGATCCCCCTTCGCCTGAGCTCTATTCGCACTTTATTTCTTGGGGCCACAATTAGTTTGGGGCTTTATTACTATCCTGTAGTTATGCCATGCTTTACTGCTTTATTTACGATTGTGTGTGGAGTGCCTGTACTACTTTGGAACGTGGAATGTTTTTGCGGTATCGACAATCCCAATCACACTTTTGGGTTCTCAGTCATTTACAGCCATTGACAGAAACCCTAGGTCCGTCTCGGAGCCAGCCAACTTCGTTGTGGGTAGCTTAGTGGGGTGGGCCCCTGAAATAATTTATGTATCCTGTGAAGGCATTGTCGTGAGGCCTCATTGCGTTTTATTTGGTTCTTCCCGAGGTGGATCATGTGTGTGTTGCTATTTGTGCACCCCTGCAGGTTAAATGTTTCTGAAAGTTGTGTCCATGGTTATGGATGACTTGGAGCACAGTTTCTCGATCATAGACAAGCATAAATAAAATACCGCCTTTAATTTGACTAATACATGACTAATAAATAGTGCAACACTCATGGAATGGTTAATAAAATTGCCAACAGATGGGATGTTCTTTTGCCTTCTCGTCGGTAAGCGTGAAGGAGGGCGAGCGATATTTACTTATGTTGCTCATATAACTATTGTTATTAATTAACGAGAGTCTGTCCATCTCTGGTTGAGTGGATGTGTAGCGTGTCTCTATAGCACTTGGTAGATATTATCTTTCGCTGCAATTGCGGCACCTCCAGGTTGTTCCCTTTAGATGCATTAAGACTTGCTGAGTACCCCTAGGGTCTCACATGATAAATATTTGGTTTAGATGGACATTTATACTCTCATGAAGGTTACTGGGTTGAGGATACGAATGATGGTGGCAACAAATGTCCGGTCTAGATATTCTAGGGATGGAGATCCATGAGATCTATGTGCGGACTGTGCTTATTTTCAGGGCATCTTATGCCAATTTGCTTCTTATCCATACTCGGATCATGTTTTCCGCTTTCGCTTGATACTCTGTTGTGTGATGTATAAGGATGTATCCTATACTATTATATCTATCTAGGATATTTGGATATTGTCGTATGGCGTTGAATATTTTCTCTTTCTATTGTTTTAGATGTTATATGTCTATTGTATGTCGCTAACATACATACTCATTTGTGTATGTTTTGATCACTTTTCCTGTCGATTAAGCCACTCGCTCTAGTCCTGATGTTCTAAAAAGTGGGTGGGAGGGTTGTCCGGTACCGTGCCCTGCTCCATGAGGTGGGCCTACAGTGTGTGGAAGTGTGGCCCCACGGTAGTACGTCCTGTCTACTTTTGGTTCATCCATGCTTGAGTTTAGAGCACAAGGTCCGAGGTATTTGTGTTCGACTACACCTCCTCCGACGAGGATATTGAGATGGAAGAGGAGGAGGATGTGGTTGCGATTGTGCTTCTACATCAGAACAACAGGCCAAAGAATGGAGGTTTGGTGTGGGGTCGTGAGTATATTCGAAGACTTCGGGTGGATGCAGACCTCAAGCTCACGATTAACTACTTCTCTACGACCCCTACGTTTTCGAAGAAGTATTTTCGCCGTAATTTCCAGATGTCTCTTGGTTTGTTCAAGCACATTGCCTAGTGTGTAAATCTTCATGACAAGTTATTCGAGCAATGGAGGAATTGTACCAGAGATATTGGGCACAACACCAACCAGATGTGACAATGGCATTGCGCATGATGACATATGGAATTCCAGCCGACCTTGTCGATGATTACTCGACCATGAGTGAGAGATAGAGCATTAAGTGTGTCAAACATTTTGCAAAGGCGATTGTCCGTGTGTTTGGGCCTAAGTACTTGAGAACACCCAATGCTCAAGACACTGCTCATTTGCTAGAGCAGAATGCAGCACAAGGCTTTCTAGGTATGCTCGGTTCGATTGACTATATGCACTGGAGGTGGAAAAACTGTCCAGCAGCTTGGCATGGACAGTTCAAGGGGCACAAGAAGGATTCCACCATCATCTTGGAGGTGGCTATTGATTATGAGATATGGATTTGGCATGCTTTTTTTGGTAAGTCTGGGTCTTTCAATGGCATCAACATCCTCCAAAGATCACCTCTTTTTGCCAAGCTAGCCAATGGTGAGCCTCCTCTAGTATCTTTTGAAGCAAATGATCACACATATGACATGGGATATTATCTTTCGGATGGAATTTATCCAAAGTGGGCTATATTTGTGAAGCCAATTCATTGCCCCAACGTAAGAAAGAACTCAATTTTCATAATGCTCAAGCCACGGATATAAAGGATTGGAGACAACATTTGGGATACTATAAGACCAATTTGTAATTGTGAGAGGACCTACAAGGTTTTGCAATTGTGAGAGGACCTACAAGGTTTTGGGAGAAAAATATTCTTTGGTACATCATGCAAGCATGTGTGATCATACGTAACATGATTATCAAGAATGAGAGAGCCAAGGATGAGGTGTACAGTGGGTACGAATTGATGGGGAGACCTGTGCAGCCTCATAGAGGTGGTGATCAAGTGGAACGCTTCGTCGAGGCTTACCACCACATTCGAGATTCGGATGTGCACGATGATCTATAGAAGGATCTCTTTGAGGAGTGGTTAAAGTGGAATAGAAATAGATGATGAACTCCATGTCATGTTGTTGTATTTGAGAACTCGATGTTATTTGTGTGTTTATTTGCGTGCTACTTGATGAGTTATTCGAATTTTCATGTAATAATTAAGTACTATTTGATTACAAATTTTTTTGGTCAATTTTAGGTGAAGTTTCATAGTAATTTTTTCATATATTGTGATGATCATAGTTTTAGTTAAACTGTTGGGGGAGAGATTGAAATAGGTGATCTATTTTACATCATCTAGTCTGGCACAAGTGAGCTAAAATACATCATCCAGGAAATGAGAAAGTGGACAGGTGATCTAAAACTTTTAGATCACCTATTTTGGGTGTTCTATTATAGCTCATCTGTTAGAGATGCTCTTTAGAAATTTAACAATAAGGGCCCATCTGACAACAAAGTATTTTTAGAGTATTATGTGAATACCATGGTTTTTAGAAAAAATATGGTTTCCAATACTTTTAGTATCTTGGATGTAGTGAATACCAAAGTTTAACATACTGACGTATTCCCCAAAATGTAGTTTTTTTGCTGTGTTGTAAAATCTGCCATGGGCCACTTTTTTATCTAAACCGAGAAACATTCACCTCATGGATTTTATCAATATTTCTCTGCTTTTCTTCTTCACTAGCAGCAACGTCCGCAGCCATGGAGCAACTAAGGTCGTCAAGTGTAAAAGTCCCATCAAGCGAAAAAGGTTAGTCCTCTATTTTGATTTTGTTGTGGGTCACTCCTTTGACGATTTCTTCTTCAGGGAGATTCTCGGATAAGTTCAAAAATTCGAGGGTCATGACGAAATATGATGGGAAAACTAACCCGACCAATTGGCCAGAAGATTACACAAGACCCATGTCCATTCAGATTAGCAGTGACATGTTTCTGCGTCGGTACCTCCCGTTAATGATGAAAGACAGGGCCCGCACATGGATCCAAGGCTTGCCACATGGCATCATCCACTCTTGGAGAGAGATTAAGAAGGTGTTCATCAAAAAATGCGAAGATACGTACAAACGCCCTACCATGATAGATGACATCGAGGCATGTAGACAGAATTTGGGTGAGCCCACCAGCGATTACCTCACCCGATGAGCCGAGTTATACAATAGTGCGTCAAATGTTAGCGAAGAGGCGGCTTGCCGGGTGTTTGCTCAAACATGCCTATTTCACCTGCTCATCGATAAACTGGCCAGGAGCAAGCCCAAGAAGGTTGGCGACCTTGTACAGATCATCACCAAATACACACCTTGGATCGCACAAAGGTAGAATCGAATGATGAAGGGAAATCAGAAAAGTAACCTGCCCGAAAAGATAGCCTAAAAACAACAAGCGCAAGAACGCTGAAGGCAACACAGAGTTGGTTGCTAAGACCGGCCATGGTGATGGAAAGCAAGGCTATAAGAAGCAATGCTCGAAGAGAGAATACAAAGCCGAGATTGCAAAGAATCAGTTGTGTAAGCTGTACAACACAGATCACAAAAAATCAACACACCTGCTCAAAGATTACGCCATGTGGAAAGGATGGATGGATTCCAAGAAAGCTAGCTCAACCGATGAAACTCTAGATGAAGATGTTAGGGCTTATTGTGTTTTTCCCAAATACATGAGGATAATAGTAGCACAATGATGGACGTGGATCCCACGCCTGTAGCAGACTATGGGACAATCGGTACAGTAGCTAGGGAGGTTGCGCAAGGAGCACCTCCGCCACTAGAGAGTCCTTTGTCAGTAGCGCTTGGCTAGGAGCTACTCACAACATGCTCGTACTCCATAGAGGAGATGGATAACCAATTGTGTCGGTTACACAACACGCCCAAGCACCTGATATCGGTCTCGTGGAGAAGGGGGGTCACCACGAAGACCCCTCACGGACCTGCCCACGCAACTCGGACATCTCGGTAAGAAACCCGGTTGCATAGGACGGAATGTAAGACCACCTGTCCTATTTCTCGGGGACCGGGCATCCTGGGTAGAGGGACTTGGGACCAAGTACACAGATCTCCAGCATGCTTGACCTATGCGATAGGCTATGCCTATCACGGGTGCAGACCTACGACAATAGGGCATGGCATCGCCTTGCCAAGTAATAGCCATGTGCACCTCGCTCGACCACGCTATGTGTTCACAACCCTTGTGGTGTCCCCTTCTCTTATATAAGGATGCCCAGGTCAGTCAAGTAGAGGGAGAAATTTTCCTAGCTAGAACTGAAGGAGGTATGCCCTAGAGGCAAATAATAAATAGGTTTTTATTGTCATATCTTAGTTAGTTCGTAATAGTTTTATATTGTGGTATAACTATATCAAGTAGAAACATTGGTACATGTGTGGTATGAAACAAACCAACTCCCTAGTAGCCTCTATTCGTACTAGTTCGTTGATCAAGCGATTGTCAAGGTTTCCAGATCATGGGGCATTTATGCCAATTTACGACGAGGTGATATCATTGGTGAATGATGTGATGGACATTCCTAAAAGATTGCGACACGATCAAGTCACAGAGTTCATTATTGCAATAGCTAGAAACGTAGTGTCATTCTCCTTAGACCGTGAGATCATATTACTCACTATTTTCCTAGGCTGCTTTGAGTGCATTAAACGTCACTCGGTGATATAGTGATCATAAAGGTGTATGTTGGGTATTCCAAAGGAACAGTAGATGACATGTGACTCAAGAGCAGGGTTTGTTCACCCACGTGACGGGTAAGATACATACGGCCAGCTTGGTGAGATGACATCCATAAATGTTGCAACATGTGACTAGGTCATTGGATGTAATATCACGGTAACAAGTGAAACCAAACTTGTCGGTAACGAGATTGAACAAGGTATGCGATACCTATGATCGAATCTCTGACAAGTCGTATCAGAGAAATAAAGGGAATTGGACTCGACATTTTACGGTTACGATATCGTCATCGTGGAATGCACAGGGGGTCATTATGGGAATCCCGATCCCTCTATTGATCATTGATAGAGATCATGTCTATGCCATTACCGAGTCGTGCAGGGGATACACTTAATGGTACCATGAGAAAGATCATCTGTAAGTTGGAATCACAGTAGAGAAAGAGAAACTATAATTGTTCTAGGGAGATATCTGAAGTTGTTCAGAGAAAAAGAATAAAGGAAAGGACCAAAAGGAGTTTCGAATAAATGGCGATTTAATATATGTATTTATTATATGTTAATTTTGAATTAATATATTATAAATAAATATTTAAATTAAAGTTTATAGGGAAACTTCCTTATTAGGCCAAAACCTCGAAGGGATTTGACCTAGAGGAAATCACCTTGAAAAAGGAAAGAAAAAGCATCAGCCAAAGTGCCGCGTGGGGGCGGCAAGCAGGCAGGCAGCGAGGCGCCGTGCTGGGCTACCAAGCCGAGCCGGCCCACCCAGGAGGCATGACAGGTGCCAGCGCCGTTGTTGGGCCGCGGTGTGCGAGCGACCCACCTAGGCCAGGAAGCCGGTGGGGCACGCTGGGCCGCGGGGGGCTCACCGGCCCACCCGGCCAGCAGCTTCCGCAACTGCTCAGCTGGGATTGCGGGTGGTGTCCAGGCCCACCGAGGTTTGACCCTGGTGCTGTGTTGGGCTATTTGGATTTAGCCCATCCGACTATTTAATCTTTTTCCTGATATTTTCTTTGACTATTAGTCCCATATGGCTAACCTAATAGAGAGGACACACCCCTCTTCGCCTATATAAAGGGGTGCCCATGGGTGGGATTAAATACGACAAATTATAGAAGTATTTTCGTGGAATTTCTCCCTCTCTCTCGTTATACCTTATGACCATGGCCTCATGTGTGGGTTGTGCGAATAAGACACACCTGCAGCACACTATTGCGCTGTAGGGATTCCAAGCCGAAGATCTACTTCCGCACTCCTGGCGGGATCGGGGAGACAAAGGTCTCATCGTACACCGGATGTGTACGAAGCCACGAGGTGCAAAACTTGGGGCACTTTGGATGTCGTGAGCCGGACCTGCTGCACAATGAAGATGAAGCAAGGGGTGACCTGCGAGGAGCTTCACGACCTTGAGGTCGGCCACGCGTTTGTCTACTTCAACCACGTTCCCCTCGGAATGTTAACCGCGTACAATGTAGAAGGATATGTATTCTATATGCTCCGGTCGTTATTGCATTACCACATAGATAGATCTTGGGCGTTAGGGAGTTCTATCACAGGACAAAAAATTGTTTTCTGCTACAAAACCCTTTCAAGAACATTCCTGGGGAAGGAACCTGTGTAATTGTCATCATCCTTAGATAGTCGATAGTTGCAGGACATATGGATCTGCACATCGTGGACATGAACCTGGGTAAATAAACCTATGACTCTCTCTGTGTGTTCATCTAGCTCGCCAATCGAGATCGTCGGACGGTGTGCCCCTGACTGAACTAACAAGGGGTTCCCTATCCCTGGTATTGAAAATCAATACACGACATCTAGCGCGCTAGTTAGGGGGCGCATCGACGCTGATCCACTTCGGCAATTTCGTCATGAGGTCTGGACACCATGCCTTAGATCTCAGAGGAGCTGCACGAGACAGTGTTGGCGCCACCACCCTTGCTAGCGCCACCCGACGAAGGGCGAAGCGGCAACACCAAGAAGAAGCAGCTAGCCATCCCCCATCTGGTGGGGGTCCGCTAGGACCGCCACACCGGAGGAGAACACCTTATCGGAGCAACCAGTGGGGATGCATGCGCGGGAGGATGGGGAACCTGTGAGGCAGCGCTCGCCCGACCATCGATCCTCGTGTCGCCTAGAAGGACGCCACGGACCCTAGTGGGTTTCGGCAGCTGCTGGTAGGCAACGACCTACCCCGACCCACTCTAGGGCCCATGGTCATGTCGCTGCACTCACCGCTATGGAAGCTATTCTTGAGTTTCCTCCAGAAGTAGTCGGGGACAACTCGCGTGCCAATGCATGGCTAGCAAGGTTGGCGCACTTCGTCAGCGCCTCATGTCACCAGGGAGGCTCGTCCGTCTCGCGTTCGACGGTCCGTGTCGCTCCCACCTTGGGGGATAGGGATCCACCCAGAGTCATGCGATGAGCGCTAGATCCCCTCAGCCCTCCAACGGGATAGCTACCAACCATGCTCATCACCTGCCGAGTCGTGGCCGCTCGGATATCCACCACGAGAAAGAACCTCCCCGGCAGCAAGCCATAAAGACGGGATGATCGTGCATCGGTGGGCTCCTCCCTTAACTCACACTCATGGGACTTATGACTGGTCCTATAATATCGTCAAGGAGAAAATGCTCGGAAACGCATCGAGCATTGTCAGGATCGTCACTTCTGAGATGATGTCAAACCATCTAGATCCAGGCAGAGTGCCCTCGCCTTTGCAGCTGACTTCACCGCCTTCACTCCGGAAGTGCGGAGGGTCACATGGCCCTTGATGGAAAAAACTCCATGTGTACCAACTCGTTGGGAGTCCAAGTGCAGAGTGTTGTAGCAAGCGTCTTTTCCCCGCAAGGGTGTCTCAAGGATTTATATCAAACTCTCGGGGAATTGTTTTAGAGATTTATTCTTCGTCTACTCTTCAAGCAACCTACAAAGCAAAGTTTTGTCTTGTGTCCCCAACTCCACCGTGTGGTTTTCAAGCACAAGGTTTCATATTAATAATATGAAATAGCAAAATAAATAAAGTATAGTAAAAAAATAAAAACTAGGCAAGCAAGACAATAGCAATAAAAGATAGTTGTTTTTGGGGTGTGTTTGCAAGTGAAGTATTTTTGTATTTTCAAAATAATAAATTTCAGAAAATGGTGTTGGAAAGGTGTTTTTAATGCTTTAAAATGGACCGGGGTTCATGGTTCACTTGTCTACTTTCTTTTTTGAGCTGCAATGGACACAAACAATTTATCAGAGATATAATATTGGTGGAACTTCTACATGTGTTTTATAAGCATTCATATATGGACCACGTCCTAACATAGAGATGATGCAACACATCTCTTTTATACTCCTCAAGAAAGGGAAAACTCCAAGCAATCTAAAACTAAGAATCAACAGAGTATGATCTTAGGTAATTTGACATGATGTTTGAATCACAAATATGCTACCTTGACCAGACAAGGTTATCTAACCGTGACAAGATAGTTATAGCACATGGATTCACTTTATCCCTAGTGAGGTAGCAAAAGAAAGGTAAATACCATAGTAGATCTTGAATTTTTCGTCACTATTCAATCACTACCACCATGCTACTCCATCTAATACACACTTCCCCCCACACATGCTCTTGCATTAAAGTTGGATCAGAACAAGTACTTAAGCACAGGGTACATGATATGCATCTATCAATACATCTTACACATAATAGGTTCCAATCTCATATATCAAAGCATAGAATAAATATCCACCACATAGAAATTACAAATATGACCATAATCATGTCAGGCAGCTCATGTGGTACTAGATCTATGAAGAACAAGAGAGACAGAGATTAAGTTACCTCCTAACCCATTGTCTAGAGGTGGACTACTCCCTCTTCATCACAATGATGATGGTGGAAAGGTTGGAGAAGGTAGAGATCCCTCCGGTGGCAGCTCCGGTGGAGTTTCCCCTTCCAATCTTCACTAGTTCTGGCTCTGTTTTGATGTTCTGGTGTTTCTGCGGCGGCTCTCTCTAGGAACTCCTGAGGGCCCTTTATATAGTGGTTTTTAGTTCATAAGAAGGAGGTCGGTGAAATATTGAAGATAATCGATGGTCTAGGAGGGAAAGGGCATGGGTGGCGCGCCCACCCTTACTAGGCACGCCACATGGGCTCTTTTGGCCCTCCTGGCACATCTGGTGAGGTCCAAGTGCTCTAGGTGCTACTCTTGATGAAATAATGATGCTCTCAAAAGCAAAACTCCACTTTACTTCGTTTAGGTCCCTAAAAGGAAAAAATACAAAAAACATTGTTTTTCCGTCCCACAGAGTTATAAACAAAATAAAGGAGATTATTGGTAAATCCCCATAAATGAATGTAAAACATGAATATAACACAATATATGTAGAAAATATGTGGGAATACATAGCAACAAACTACAAAGTTCATGTATGCATTTTACATGCATCAGCCCCCATGTTCTGGCCAGACGTACTAGACAAATACTATAGGAAGACCAACTGAAAATACTTCCTGCAAATATACTACACTATTGTATAAGAAGCTGGGGCCGACGAGGGAGTCATGACCAACCGGTTCCCTCTCGCCCTCAAAAGCGAAGCCCGGGCATGGCTCATCAACCTGCTCACAGGCACCATCAAGTCTTGGGAGGATCTCTGCAACCAGTTCGTAGGGGCCTTCCAGATCGAGTTCAAGCACCCGGGAACCATCAACGACCTTCACAAGCTATCATAGATCACCCCTGAAGCCATCTTGCCCACATACAACGTCAGTGTCAGGGACCCTTGCATGAGGGAAAATATGAGCACCCGCGACCTCGAAACCACCCTAGAGTTATTCGCTCTGGGCTACAAGTATGCCTAAGACGAAGAAGGATGGCTCCTTCCCGACGAGGAGATCAACGAAGAAGACAACCTCACCAAGAAGAAGAATCAAAAGTGCCTTCCCGCGAAGCAGGCCCTGGCAATTAAACTAGAGAAAAAGAAGTCCAAAGAACTTGAGGTCGCCACCGCCCACCGCGACGGTAGACCATGGTAACACGCCCTTAAAGACTGCAGTCGGGTCTAGTCCCTAGTTGAGATGCGAACTCACAAGACTGCTTCATATGCCTCAAACCTGGCCACCGAGCAAAGGATTGCTCGGATCCTCGAGATCTAAAAGTTGGGAAAGATGATCCAGCTGGCTCGAGAGGGAGCCGCGATAGCCGGCCCGATAGGACCACATCCCGGGGCGAGGCGACGGGGCCCGACACGTGCAAACCTTTGAGGACAACGACAATGGGCTTTTCCAAGAATCTCGCGTAGATGCTTGAGGTTGGGGCATCCGCAAAAGTGGGCCTGAGCCTCGGCACCTAGCTGCTCCCAGGACCTTCACTAAGAATCGCGGTGTGGCTTCTCTTCTGACCATGCTTTATCTACACTTGGGGAGACTTGTCGCATGATCAAAATAAAAAGATATCTTGAGAAAGAGGTGCTACCTCTGCTCAAAACCCGGGAAGGACAGTTTCCTTCCCCGAGATTTGTATCCCGGCTAGGTTAGGGCCACGATTCAAGAGCTCACGAACTGCGAGGGTTTTGTGCAGTGGCTTGTGCCGCCCACAAGAAGAATTGGATCATGCCTGCTCCCGAATCTTTACGAAGAATGCAACTGATGTATATAGGATCCCGGGGCTGGCTGTTCCTTGCGAATTTCCCTCCCGACTTAAGTGTCATCCAGAAACGGAGGACTGTCAGGGGTCGGGCGTTGTGGAGGGAGTAGGTGCTCACGAGGGTGACCCCGGGTATATTCCCGCGGCCCCATCGAAAGGACCTTCTCCAACCATTTGCAGAGTCGAGCACTCTGGAAGGTTGGGGACCCATGAGGGTGACCCCGGGTATATTCCCGTGGCCCTATGGACCGGACCTCGAGCAACCAATTGCGGAGAAAAACTAGTCGACCCACGACTCCCTATGTATGATGCTTTTGTCCGATACTAGGATCTACATTGTTCAGGGAGCTCGCCAGAGGGGTCTACCATACTGTAGGACTTGTGTGGTACCTATATGATACCATGGTCTAAGTAAGCAGGAGTTGCAAGAACCTCTAGGACCTTAGGGGCTGGTGCATCCCCAGGGTCAGAGGTGGCGCAAGTCACAAGAACTCATAGGACACGTGTGGGATCATGTGCGGTGCACGGGCCTGAGGCAGTGAAAGCCGCAAGACATTATACAAGACAATAACAAGATGAATATTGGGAAAATTAAATTGTTCAGAAGGTTTATTTCTTACAAGAGTCAAAAGAAATATAGAAGCTGCTGGCCATGGCGTTGGGCGGACGCCACGATTATCTCCACCATCAGGGTTACCGTGGCCTCGGCCTATGATCTAAGCTCCTCCGGGATAGGCTGAAGATCTGTGGCAAGGTCAAGTTGGGGGTAGCGGTGGTGTAAGCGGGATAGCAATGACCCGGAAAGAGATTCCATGATGTTCCCCTCCTCGGCGACTACCTCATCAATCGCCTGCCACCACCCCGATAGTTGCCTCGCCAAGTCATCCAAGAAGCGGTCCATAACACCAACATCATCTTCTCGGGGGATATATAGAAGCTCCATGCGAATGGAGCGCATCACCAATCTGACATGCATGAAAGCGGCCTCAAGGCTCCCCACGTCTTGATGACGACGTTGACGAAGATTCACCTTGCCTCGATGCGTGTTCCAGCCACTCCGCCTTCTCGATCAAGCTGCGCATGAGCAGCTTGCGAGTCTAGAGCTCCCGTCGAGACATAGCAAGCTAGTTCTATAGACGGAACTCGTGTTAAGCCATAGAATCTTCATGGGAAACAGCAGCAGAGGCTAGATCCTCCGTGTCTTGGCTAGCTGCGATAAGATCGGCCATCGCCTAGCGCGCATCTGCCAACTTTTGGCACAGGGACTGCACCGTCTAGTCATGACGACGCATGGAACGGCGATGCATCTGCTCTAGGCCCTCCATGATCCGGGCGTAATCCCTGTTCAAGGACTGGGACAGGTTCGCTAGTTACTCAGCGTGGCAAGCCTCCACCTCCCTCGAAAGCTGAACTCGCTCCCGATGCCACTCCCAGGTGGATAGAAGGGTGGCGTAGAGCCTAGCTTCAGCAAGGTGGGTGTCATTTGCCCGGGGCTCTAGGAGGGGAGCTTTCATGCCGAAAGCATCCTGCCCCAAGCCTAGCCGGGTCACCGCCTTGAGGAAGCTCTCACAAAGGACCTCCAAGTGGGACAACCCTTTCTCCTGACAGGCCACCTCTCCTCCAAAGTGAGGGCCCGTGCTAGGTAGGCCTTGGGGTTGGGGTACCTAGAGGAGGTCCCGGCAAAGGTCTTCGAGGCGGAGACCTAGGTGACCCTACAGGGTTTGATGCGCTTGCTAGGGGAGGTGCTTCGCTCCCTGACCGCGACACCGCCTCACCGATGCCTACATCAAGAAACCATGTCAGAAGACCATGCACGAAGACATGACATAACAAGAACATAAGCATAGTCATAAGCTTACCTAAAGAGTGTGCCTCCCTCCGCGGGGGAGGAAGACTCGGTGTGCTACCCAAGGAAGTCAGGCCTGCTCCCTCAACGGGCGAGTTCGTAGGGGGAGCAATCGACGGAAGCGGCACGATGCCATCACTACACTACAAGAAAACTAACGTCAGAGAGTGTGCTGAAGGGGACTCTGGTGAGTTCAGGAGGTTAATCAACTAACCTCACAAAGCTTCCCGACCAAGTCCACCTCCCCTTCTCAAAGAGCAAACTCTCATCAGGGGGCATCACCTCTCTGGCCGCATGCTTGCGAGGGCAGGTAGGAGGAAAGGGATCTGGCGATGGATCGCCGGGTCAAGACTCTCTCCCTCTGCAGCCTCTTAGAGAACCCTCTAGGACGTGACGAGCTTGCGACTCCCAGAGTGATCCTCCCGAAGAAAGTGAGCCACTTGACCTGGCATAAAGAGACAACTAGGGCTGTCTTGGTTCAGCATGAGGGACTTGTTACCCTATATCGAAGCCCGTCGATGCAGCCTCGACAGGGGTGCCACGGGGATCCTCTAGCGTAGCGACCCCAGGGTGTGTACGGCGCCCGGGGGGCTTCCAGCACTCCTCGATCCCCCACTTGTTGCACTCGGGAAGGGAAGCTATCAGGGATTTCCTTTCGTCATCGACTAATGGCCTACAAGTGCACATGTTCGTTAGAGAATGTTTTCGCGGAAATATTAATTCTAGTTTTTGAAGGGAATATGCCCGAGAGGCAATACTAAAGTGGTTATTATCTTATTCCATGTTTATGATAAATGTTTATTTTGCATGCTATAATTGTATTGATCGGAAACGTCAATACATGTGTGTTTAATAAACAAAAAGGGTTCCTAGTTATGCCTCTCTTATAGACTAGCTTGTTGATTAACAAGATGATCAAGGTTTCCTGATCATGGACATTGGATGTTGTTAATAACAAGGTCACAGCATTTTTGAAATGATGTGATGAACATTCATCCGAAGTATAGCATTACGATCAAAGTCATTATGTTTATATTTCTATAACACTATACGAAGTAAGCTTTATCCTTAGACCATGATATCATGTTAATTGCTAACACCGGAAGAGTATCTTGATAACATCAAACGTCACACCGTAACAAGGTGACTATAAAGATGGGTTCAGTGCTACGAAGGTGTTATGTTGAGGCTCATGGATCAAGAGTGGAATTTGTCAATCCCAATGACGGATAGATATACTCTAGGCCCTCTCGGTGATATCACATTAATATAGCTTGCAAGCAAGTGATGTGATCACTAGAATGTTATATCACGGGAACAAGAAAAGAGTGCATGTCAGCAACGAGATGAAACTAGGTATGGAGATACCGATGATCGAATCTCGGACATGTAATATATCGTGAGACAAAGGGATTTAGTTAAAAGTGTTAAAGGTTCTCACGATCACAGAAGTCATCGTTGAATATGCAGGAGTAAGTATGGATCTCCAGGTCCCGCTTCTGATTATTGATCTGAGAGGAGTCTCAATCATTTCTGCATTATTCGCGAACCATAGGGTGACACACTTAAGAGTTACCGGACACCATTTTGGAGCACATATGTTTCAGACAAAAGAATTGCAAAGCGCTGGAATTGTTTCGATAGAAACCGGAAATTGTTTCGGGTGAAATTGCAGAAAGCGGTTCTGCATGTGATATTGAAATATTGCAAGAGGTTATATGTGAATGTTTGTTAATTAAAATAATTAACAAAATTATGAATAAATTTAATAAAAGAGTTTTATTAAATGAGAGAGCATTGAACTTGGAGAATTTAATGCATTTAAAGTAGGGACTTTAAAGGGGAATGTGAAGAGGCATTTTAATGTGGAGGGGTTACCACCACATGAATGGGGGAGGTGAGGAGTCACCCCCATGCGCCGGCCATGAAGGAGGGGCACCCCCCTCCTCCTATAAAAGGCCACCCTCTTCCTCCTTCTTCCTCACACCTCCTTGTGAAGGATCTCTCTCCCCCTCTAGAATTATTCCCCCATGGTCTCGGATTAGCGAGATACATGTTCCCAGTGGCATTTCGTATGGGAGGAGTTGCTGCTTCCGCTGGATCGCTGGAGCGAGGAGGTGGAGGTTGTCCGGTGGCTTGAACGTGTGTGCGAGTACGGATGCGCTGCTGAGTTGCGGCGCTCGGACTTCCACTCGATCTTGAGATCGGCAAGTGTATGACTACATCAACCACGAGTTCCTATGCGAGTACTAAGGCTCTTACTTGGCGAGCCTAGCATGTACAGACATGGCATCGGAACACAGACCGAAAGGTTAAGCATGAGTCATATAGTTGATATGATGCCCATATAGATGCTCGCCTTTGAAGCTACACCGACTCACGTGATGATCGGACTTGGTGCAGTGGATAAGGTTCATGTAATCACTGTTGGAGATATGCCCAAGAGGCAGTAATAAAAGTGGTTATTATTATGTCTTTGTGTTTATGATGAATGTTTACATCCCATGCTATAATTGTATTATTAGGAAACACTAATACTTGTGTGTTTTGTAAACATGTAAGAGTCCCTAGTAAGCCTCTTGTTGAACTAGCTTGTTGATTAATAGATGATCATGGTTTCCTAGTCATGGACATTGGATGTCATTAATAACAAGGTTGTATCATTAGGAGAATGATATGATGGACACACACCCATAGTAAGCGTAGCATAAGATCAAGTCATTAAGTTCGTATTGCTATAAGCTTTTAAATGCATAGTGACCTAATCCTTCGACCATGAGGTTGTGTTAATCACCATCACTGGATGGGTACTTTGATGACATCAAACACCGCTTCATAACTGGGTGGTCATAAAGGTGTCGTTGGGTATTCTGAAAGTATGTGTTGAAGCGCATGGACCAAGATTGGGATTTGTCCATCCATACGACGGATAGATATGCTCTGCGCCCTCTCAGTGGAATGTCATCTAGTTAGCTTGCAAGCATATGACTAGGTCAGAAGGGATGACATATCACGGAACGAGTAAAGAGTACTTGTCAGTAACGAGGTAGAACTAGGTATGGAGATACCGATGATCAAACCTCGGATAAGTAGAGTATCGCAAGACAAAGGGAATTGGTTTCGTATGTTAATGGTTCAGTCGATCACGAAGTCATCGTTGAGTATGTGGGAGCCGTTATGGATCTCCAGATCCCGCTGATGGTTATTGAGCGAAGAGGTGTCTCCATCATGTCTACATATTCACGAACCGTAGGGTGACACACTTAAGGTTCGAAGTTGTTTTAAGTAGATATGGAATGTGCGTTGTAGACCAAATGTTGTTCGGAGTCTCAGATTGGATTCGGGACATCACGAGGAGCTCCGGAATTGTCCGGGGAGTAAGATTCATATAATGGGGATGCTTTTCTGAGTTAGGAAATGTTCCAGAGTGTTTGTATGGGGATTCTAGAAGGTTTCGGAATGTTCCGGAAGGTTCTAGAAGATATTTTGGAGTTTATTTGAAAAACCAAGATAAGATAAGATAAGATAAGATAAGATAAGATAAGATAAGATAAGATAAGGGAAATTTAAAGAGGAGACTTGGGGGGGGGGACTCCTCCCCCCACCTCCTTGGTGCGCCGGCCCTAAGGGGTGGGCCTAGGGGTGGGAACCCTAGGCCGCACCCCTCCCTCTATATATAGAGGGGTGGAGGCGCCACTCCCCTTTGATCCTCCACTCTTGCCCCAAGCCGCTTCTCTCCTCCTCCTTCTTTCTGCTCAGGCTTAGGCGAAGCCCTCCAGAATTCTCCACTCCACCACCACCACGCCGTCGTGCTACTGGGATTCCATGGAGAGATCTACTACCTCTGCTGCTCACTGGAACGAGGAGAGGAAGGTCTGCTTCGACTCTGCACGTGTGACCGACTGCGGAAGCGCTGCCGGAACGCAGAGCCGGAAGGATCGTCCACTCGATCTTGAGATCGGCAAGTGATCGACTACATCATCACGAGGTCTAATCAGGTAACGCTTTCGTGTCTACAAGGGTTAGTACAGATCTATCTCGTTGCACATGTCTAATAGATTAGATCTTGGCTTTTATCTAGATTAGATCTGGGTTTTGTTCGTTCTTGCGGTAGAATTTTTTTGTTTTCCATGCTACTAACCCGTCAATCACCAAAAGGACATGAGGGATGTCGTTTTTGAGTGGGAGTTCATTTCTAATTAGGATTAGTCGAACTCAATTTGTCATAAACTAAATCGAAGTGAATTTGCATAATTTGTTATAGTCATTGGCATATGTTCACTACCTTATGCTTAGTTTTAATTGAGATAATAGAACTATAGAATTTTGGATATTTACTTCTCGAACTGGTATCGTATTGTTTTGAATGTCAATTTAAAGTTTAGAAGTCCTATTGCAAACTTTCAGCAAAGTCTATTTACTCCGTGAAGTTTAATAAGTAGTATTAAATGAAGAGTAAGAATTCCAATGTTAGTATCTAAAGTATCATGTTTGCCTCTATGATTCTTATTATTCAAAAGTTGTTTTAATATCGAGGTTATCTAGGAGCTGAAAGAATTGTTTCAGAAACCATCATGTGTGAAAGATATTGCGAGATATGAAACAAAGTTTTTGGTTGCATTATGATAGAGTGTAATTTAGCAAAATACACGTTCTCATATTGTATGAGAATTTGTGAAGGATGGAGATGCTAGACATCCGAATCTCCCAAAAGGTTTCGGGAATTAAAATTATACTTGTCATTCTTCCTTATAGGCTATAGTAGCTTGATCATGAAAGTTGTCATGATAAGGATGAATAGAAGATGTAAGTAAAATATTTACTACACTAATAGATTACTAAAGAATGGATTTTTGAAAGAATACCAAACATTTGATGATGGTGATCCACTTCAAAGTGCAAGTCCGAAGGTATTAGTATTTGACTATATACGCTTTGTACTATGTGTCATGTGAATGACACCACTATTGATGTTGATAGATTCTTTTAAAAGGAGAAAAGAAAAAGTTGGAAATGTCCAACTTAGGTATATAGAAGATATACATGTTATGGCTATATTCCTTGCTTGTTAAACAATGTGGTTCTGAGGTATTGGATACCGAATTGGTTGGTATGAAGTGTCATGCAGGACAACGCAATTCATGAACTGCAATGGCCTAAGTAACTAGCAAGAGAATAAGTGATGATGTTCATCGAAAACAAATAAAGTGTTATTGTGTTCTTCGTTATCGTCAAACCAAGCCTTCAAGATTTGTTTTAATAATTGTTATTTTGTTCCAGTATTACGAGAACAATGGTTGTTCAAATAATTACCGTATTCCATAAAGATTGGATGATCTTTTACAAGTCTAGTGGGAGAAATGACATCCATAAACACTATTGCTAAAATGTCGCAAGACAAATGAATGAAAGATCACTTATGAAGTGGCATCGCTGTTTAAATTATATTGGAAAGAGAACATGAAGAAACTCCATGTTGATGGATTTTTTGAGTCTTTTGATTTTGATCAATTGACGCTGGTGAGACTTTCCTCGAGATAACTGAAACTCCGTCCATAGGCCAAAGAGGAACGGGTGACTAATTTATTGGATATTATGCATGTAGCTGTATATAGTCCATTGTGTGTAGCCATATGCGATGGATCTTTTTGCTTCATATGCTTTCTCCAGAAATTGAAGTGAATATATCTATATATTTACTTAAGAAGGAAGAAGTATGAAACATTTGAAAATTATTCAAATACTTTCAAGATGAAGTGAAAAATCATTGTAACGAGAAAATAAAAGAGTTTATGATTTGATCATAAAGGAAGATATTTGAGTTACATGTTTAGCAAAACACCTAAGATTTTAGGAATTGTTCCATGATTTGTGTTTCCCGATAAACAATAGGACTATGGCATATTCGAGAGATGAAATCAAACCATGTTTGACATGGTAAGATCAAAGGTGTAATTTATAAAACTGCCATTATGTTTTAAGGATTCAAGATTTAGAGACTACCGCTTTTACACTAAAAAGAGCACCATCATGATCCGTTGAAATGACACCATATAAGTTATGGCTTGGGATAAAAACCGAATTGTCTTTTCTTAAATTTTGGTATGCTAAGCATAAGTAAAATGTTTACAACCAAAGTCGGATAAGCACGTCTTTGTAGGTTATCCCAAAGAATTTGTTGGGAATTTCTCCATAACACCGAGGACAAAAGAGTTTGTTACTTAGAACGTCAAGTTTCTTGAGAAGGAATTTTTCACGAAAAGTTAAGTAGGAGGACAATAGAACTTTGATAAGGTTGTTGAACCTTAGCTATATGTGCTAAGTAGCACAGCGCCGGAAAGTGTCCCGGTGCGGCCACAATGCTCATGGCTCCCGTGATTACAAAGGCTGTGATCTCGGAGATTAGAGTTCCTATTGAACCGTGTGGGTCGGTAAGAATCAATTAGTGTGATTTGATAAGCAAGTCATTATTGTTTTTACAATGATGAACCGACTACATGCAAAGAAGTGATGATGGGCCCAGACTCCATAAAATGACTAGAAGTCATAGAATCTGTGATAGTATCCATACACGAGAAATCAAGTTTTTGAACTTGGAAGACCCTCCGGAAAGGCGTGAAGCCTATCGGTCGTGTTTGGATCTATAAAAAATTGACATGGATGTTTAACATCTATGAAATAGTCGACATGTCGAAAAGAAGTTTACGGCAATGTTCAATGAGTTGACTATGACAAGATTTGATCTTTCATAGCGATATTTAGTCTTGACGGATTAATGTAGCAACCACTACATATAATTTGGTATATGGTAGTTGAATAAACAAAACAAGGTTCTTCTAATAGAATGGTTACCTAGGACGTGTACATGACACGGTCCGAAGGGTTTTGTTAATTCAAAGGGTGCTAAAAGGGCATGCAAACTTCAATAGTTGAAGTAAGCATAGCGGAGTTGGAATCTTCACCATGATGAAACTGTGAAAAGAGTTTAAATTCATCGGAGATGCTGAAGATGCTTGCATTTGCAAGAAATTAAGTGGGAGCACTGAGACATATTTCTAATACATTATGTAGAGCACATATTGTTGATTTGAAATGATGTATCTTGTATTGACACAAGTTAAGAATTTCATTAAAATGAGATTTCGATGAAAGACTTGGGCAAACCCGGAATATTTGGCATCAATATCTATATGGACAGATTGAGGCGCTAATATGGTTGTGCTAGACATACATATATGAAATATTGAAAGGGTTCAATATGGAAACAACAAGAAAGGTTCTTGCTGCATGGAAAGAATTGTATCAAGATTGAAGTGTTTCAACACTTGGTGAGTAAAATCACATGAAGATTTTGATCGATTATACCATGATATGTATATATCCAAAATGTCCTATGCTCTAAATGTTATGAGCACATACCAGAATGATTCATAAGATGATCATTGGACGATAGTAAAGATATTCTTATGAGCTTTGGAAGAACTAAGAATATATCATGTATAAGTGACAAATAGTTAAAGGTAGTTCATTGTAAAGTGTTACATTGGTACTATTTTTGTCACAAGATACAAATTAAATTTATCTCAATTTAAATTATGGGTGGGACAATGTAATGGAAAGGATGTTCCATGATGGATTTGGATGAGTTCCAAAGTTGAGACATTGTGACGGATATTACAACAAAAGGCTAAGTATATAACTGCTATAGTAGCAGCAAAGGAGGGCATTTCTGTTAAGTAGTTTGTTATCAAACTAGGTGTGGTTCAAAGTGGGCTAATACTATGAAGATATATTGTGTGACAATAATACCAACATATTTTAACCCGAACGAACTAAAGGTCTCACCAAAGGACCAAATTTATACAATGCCATCTCATTTGAGAATGAGTGATGCATAGAGACGCAAAGACATGCAAATACACACGGACCTGAAACTATCAGATCCGAAGATTATGTTAACCACTAGCAATCGCGTATATGCAACACCAGAAAGCCATAGCTGTTCAATACGCAAAGTTTTTCAAACTCGATTATCGACACTAGTGCAAGTGGGAGACTGAAGGGAATATGCCTGAGAGGCAATAATAAAGTGGATATTATCTTATTCCATGTTTATGATAAATTTTTATTTTGCATGCTATAATTTTATTGATCGGAAACGTCAATACATGTGTGTTTGATAAACAAAAAGGGTTCCTAGTTATGCCTCTCTTATAAACTAGCTTGTTGATTAACAAGATGATCAAGGTTTCTTGATCATGGACATTGGATGTTGTTAATAACAAGGTCACATCATTTGTGAAATGATGTGATGAACATTCATCTGAAGTATAGCATTATGATCAAAGTCATTATGTTTATATTGCTATAACACTATACGAAGTAATCTTTATCCTTAGACCATGAGATCATGTTAATTGCTAGCACCGGAAGAGTATCTTGATAACATCAAACGTCACACCGTAACAGGGTGACTATAAAGATGGGTTCAGTGCTACGAAGGTGTTATGTTGAGGCTCATGGATCAAGAGTGGAATTTGTCAATCCCGATGACGGATGGATATACCTTGGGCCCTCTCGGTGATATCACATTAAGATAGCTTGCAAGCAAGTGATGTGATCACTAGAATGTTATATCACGGGAACGAGAAAAGAGTGCATGTCGGCAACGAGATAAAACTATGTATGGAGATACCGATGATCGAACCTTGGACATGCGATATATCGCGAGACAAATGGATTTAGTTACAAGTGTTAAAGGTTCTCACGATCACAGAAGTCATCGTTGAATATGCAGGAGTCAATATGGATCTCCAGGTCTCGCTTCTGATTATTGATCTGAGAGGAGTCTCAATCATGTCTGCATTATTCGCGAACCGTAGGGTGACACACTTAAGAGTTACCGGACACCATTTTGGAGCACATATGTTTCAGACGAAAGAATTGCAAAGCGCAGGAATTGTTTCGATAGAAACCGGAAATTGTTTTGGGTGAAATTGCAGAAAGTGGTTCTGCATGTGATATTGAAATATTGCAAGGGGTTATATGTGAATGTTTGTTAATTAAAGTAATTAACAAAATTCTGAATAAATTTAATAAAAGAGTTTTATTAAATGAGAGAGCATTAAACTTGGAGAATTTTAATGCATTTAAAGTAGGGACTTTAAAGGGGAATGTGAAGAGGCATTTTAATGTGGAGGGGTTACCACCACATGAATGGGGGAGGTGAGGAGTCACCCCCCATGCGCCGGCCATGAAGAAGGGGCAGCCCCCTCCTCCTATAAAAGGCCACCCTCTTCCTCCTTCTTCCTCACACCTCCTTGTGAAGGATCTCTCTCCCCCTCTAGAATTATTCCCCCATGGTCTCATATTAGCGAGATACATGTTCCCGGTGGCATTTCGTATGGAAGGAGTTGCTGCTTCCGCTGGATCGCTGGAGCGAGGAGGTGGAGGTTGTCCGGTGGCTTGAACGTGTGTGCGAGTACGGATGCGCTGCTGAGTTGCGGCGCTCGGACTTCCACTCGATCTTGAGATCGGCAAGTGTATGACTACATCAACCACGAGTTCCTATGTGAGTACTAAGGCTCTTACTTGGCGAGCCTAGCATGTACAGACATGGCCTCGGAACACGGACCGAAAGGTTAAGCATGAGTCATATAGTTGATATGATGCCCATATAGATGCTCGCCTTTGAAGCTACACCGACTCACGTGATGATCGGACTTGGTGTAGTGGATTTGGTTCATGTAATCACCAACAGGACATGAGGGATGTCGTTTTTGAGTGGGAGTTCATTTCTAATTTGGATTAGTCGAACTCAATTTGTCATAAACTAAATCGAAGTGAATTTGCATAATTTGTTATAGTCATTGGCATCTGTTCACTACCTTATGCTTAGTTTTAATTGAGATAATAGAACTATAGAATTTTGGATATTTACTTTACGAACTGGTAGCGTATTGTTTTGAATGTCAATTTAAAGTTTAGAAGTCCTATTGCAAACTTTCAGCAAAGTCTATTTACTCCGTGAAGTTTAATAAGTAGTATTAAATCAAGAGTAAGAATTCCAGTGTTAGTATCTAAAGTATCATGTTTGCCTCTATGATTCTTGATATTCAAAATTTGTTTTAATATCGAGGTTATCTAGGAGCTGAAAGAATTGTTTCAGAACCATCATGTGTGAAAGATATTGTGATATCTGAAACAAAGTTTTTGGTTGCATTATGATAGAGTGTAATTTTGCAAAATACATGTTCCCATATTGTATGAGAATTTGTGAATGATGGAGATGCTAGACATCCGAATCTCCCAAAAGGTTTCAGGAATTAAAATTATACTTGTCATTCTTCCTTATAGGCTATAGTAGCTTGATCATGAAAGTTGTCATGATAAGGATGAATAGAAGATGTAAGTAAAATATTTATTACACTAATAGATTACTAAGAATGGATTTTTGAAAGAATACCAAATATTCACCCCCATGCACCGGCATGAAAAAGGGGCACCCCCCTCCTCCTATAAAATGCCACCCTCTTCCTCCTTCTTCCTCACACCTCCTTGTGAAGGATCTCTCTCCCCCTCTAGAATTATTCCCCATGGTCTCGGATTAGCGAGATACATGTTCCCGGTGGCATTTCGTATGGAAGGAGTTGCTGCTTCCGCTGGATCGCTGGAGCGAGGAGGTGGAGGTTGTTCGGTGGCTTGAACGTGTGTGCGAGTACGGATGCGCTGCTGAGTTGCGGCGCTCGGACTTCCACTCGATCTTGAGATCGGCAAGTGTACGACTACATCAACCACGAGTTCCTACTCGTTAACAAAACTCATTGTCTTTGAGGGTAAGTTCTCATTGGATGTATGTCCACCCATTGCTTTGTACCCATTGCGTGTAGTTCTCATCGTAGGATTTTTTTTGTTTTCTATGCTGCGGACCCAACAGTTTTTATATCGATCCCAATAAATATCCTAGGTAAGTGTTTTTATGTAGTGTTTATGTCGCACTCAAGGTGTCACAGGTCTTGAGTGAATTGACTACAAAAGATGACGGTGGAAGTGGTGAGTAAAATATAGCGGAAACTTTCTTAGGAAATAAATAAATTGCATGAAAGTGAAGATGTGAAAAGTGTGTAAAGGTCCTGCAGATGAGAAGTTAGGCACGGAGAGAAACAGTTCATGACGATAGTGAAAGTGCCAAATGGATAAAGTGGAATAAGTGATAGTGATATTTCGTATTTATAAGTAAGTAGGCAAGCAACCCATATACCGACAAGGTGTCCTCATGGCCAATTCTCCCTAGTCCCAATGATCTATCTACCTATTACGACGACAATGGTCAACACATTAATTAAGGTCTTGTGACCATATCAAGGCTTTAATCTTGATGGTTCCTTGTTATCCTCGAGTAGTGCTAGATCTTCATTGATATCGGCTGTGTCACTCGGGGGTCACTGAATTACTAGCATACAAGCTTATACCTATGATATATTTGGATCATGTTAACTAGGCCCTTAAATTAGATAAGAAGCATTAGGCAAACATAGATAATCATCTTCACTATTAAATAAACACTACAACGATTACAAATGGATGGATTTAAAAGAGGCATAACACAT
Organism: Avena eriantha; assembly: GCA_910589775.1. Lineage (NCBI taxonomy): Eukaryota > Viridiplantae > Streptophyta > Magnoliopsida > Poales > Poaceae > Avena > Avena eriantha. Next base: position 197,416,377 of record OU342745.1, read on the forward strand.
CTCACCAATCCCCTACATCTCCCACACCTATGGGGATTTACTCAAACATGAGAGGAAGACAAATCAAAGGCATAATTGTCTTGCAAGTAAAAATCATCTCAAAGTTATTTTAGCAACCCACGATAGCGATCAAAGATCAAATCAAATACAAACCAAAGGTAGATCAAAGTATAAAACCCTAATCTTACAAGTGCCAATCTCTCTCTAAGTAATGATGGGAATGATGGTGGAGTGTATGGTTTGGGAGTTAGAGATCATCGAGGAACAAGGTGAAGTTCTTCTCCTCTTCTAGATCTGATCTGAGCCTCTCTGGATGGCTTGCAGCGGCTGTGGTTTTTGTTCCATTGTTCTTCTCATCCTCCCTCCTTCACGAAAGTTGCTTGTATTGATATAACAGAGCCATCGACGTAGTATGGGTGGACGGTACAGGCGCGTCCCGACCGTACCGCTGGTCGTTAAGTTCTCTGAATGCCTCCAATGAAAGGGGCTCCAGATGGGGATTTACTTCTTTCGATGCATTTGGCTCATAAATGCTATTAGATCTTCAATAAATGTTCATTACCTGAAAACCATCACAAGAAACCAAGGATTCGCTAATTTTGGCACTAACATTAGTAGAAAGGGGTACTCTTCAGTGAAATCCGGCAATAAACAAAAGGAAAACCAATAGTAAAAAGTGATGAAATTTGGAGCTATCAACATCCCCAACCTTAGCGGTTACTCGACCTCGAGTGACAAAGCTATAATGAGTAATAGCGAAGAATTGAAACAGGATGAAAACTTACAAGTTCAAGGTTGTATCATATTCCATTGTCTCAAATCCTACAACCTTGCACATGAGCATAATATATCTAAACAGTTGCACTTAAGTTCAATTCCTAAATGCAAGTAACTCACTAGCTAATAGTTCTTATAACTCAAATGAGATTGTCAAAAGTTTTGCTAGGCTTGCAAATCAATTTCTTTGAGCGCCTCTCTTATTATAAGAGTGAAAATGTTTTGAGCGAGGTCACTTGAGTCAAAATTAAAGGTGCACAAGTAGATGTCAAAATAAGGATAAACTTAGAGCTTTTTCATTAACATCCACTTTGATAATCGCGGCTATCAAATACCTCTTCTTTTCCTTGTCTATCAAGAACTCATATCTTGACGATAGAATTTTCTTCCTTTCTCAAGGATCAACAAATGTTTCTTTTGTAAAAGCTTACACAACCTTTTGAGAATACCAATAATTTTTCCCATATAGCGAAACATATGCCACTCATGCCATCCACTCATAGCCGAAATCTGGGGTTATACCATAGATCGTTCAGAGTCTAGCGGAGTTGTTGGCATCCCAAAGGTGTGTGTTTGAAACATAGAACTTTTATTTCTTTCTTCTCACTTTACATCAGGTCAACGCAGGTTTTGGCATCTCCCTCTCCCACCATAAAAAGTTCGTTCTATCAAACAATTCTTTTTCAGAATGTATCATCAAGTCAACGATCAGTATGTGGGGTTGAGTACTACTAAGATTAAGCCCTTAAGACAAAAACATGGCACCAAAGTTGTTGATAGACACTTTCTCTTATTCTTAAAAGCTTGGAATTAAATCCAAGGGGTAGTTTTTCAAAATCATTTTAATTGTCGAAAGTCATAATCAAAGTGTGACAAAAACCTTTGAGCTAAAGTCCTAAAAGATAACGAATTAAGTCCGGAGTCGAACTCAAGTGCAACCAAACGGATATAAAATGTTTATGAGTAAGCTAACAGGAAGAAGGAAAATAGGAATGTGGTACCTCCTCTTGCTTGCTCATCTCCTATTGAGCCAACTCTTTGCGTTCGTCTCCATAGCTCAATCACTAGAAGTGAGCATCCTGCAGAAAAATCAACGAAAGCCGAGAGAAATTTGCACATATAAATTTAAAGGCTAGTCTAATATTTTTGGGTTTTCTTTTTATAAAATGAAAAACTGAAAGTAAGCATGCATTGAAACAAAACAAATAAAAATAAGAATGCAAAAAGTTGGGATGAGGTTAACCTCCCCAAGCTTAGGCTCTCAGCCTATCTGGAATCAAATGTCGCCATCATCGGGCGGTGACTGCTGGTAAGCACGAAGGGAGCGTTCGGCTCTATAGACCCCCATGAACTTGGTGCTAGCCATATGAATGTCATCTAGGCTCTTACTGCTAGCCACAGGTCTTTCCTGTGGTAGGACAAATTCGTTTGCGTAGGCGATCTGTGTGATCAACCCACCACAATGAATGTCCCCAGCGGAAGCTGACCTTTGGCGGCGAAAGTGCTGGATGAGCAAAGCACCTAAGTTTACCTTGTGTCCATCTCTGGATACAAGGCCATATGAATTACACTTATTTTGGGGCTTGCCATTGCCCCGACATCACCTTTCCCAAAAATAGAATTCACTAGGAAGGTATGGAAATAACAGATAGTAGGATTCTGGATGGTGTCGCTCTTTTTGCGCAAATAATCAGTGTTCCCATGCACAGAAATTTGCTCCGAAGAATGCACTGCCTCCATGTGCACATTGTCATTAATATCGAGCTCCCCCTCATGGGAGAATCCGAAACTATCACAAAATGCATAGAAGGAAAGGTTGTGGAGATGCCCATTGAGTACAAAACTAATAGTGTAATTATGCTCTTGGGCTTCGAGATCATCATGGAATGATGACGAGAAATCATACGTGGAGAGCTTTTAGGTGTCGACGGAGAGGTAGGAGAAGTTGACCATGCCAGCATGCACATTCATCCGCTCGAAGTCCTCCAAAAGACCTTGGCGGGAGAGGAACTCATGGTCTACCCACTTGGTGGGCAAAACCTTGCGGTTGCTCAACCTCTCATAGTCTTGGATCATGGCGTCCCTTAAGTTGTCCACCTCCAAGCGCCTCTTCTTCGAACCCGGCAGCTTGGTGGAGCCCAAGGCTCCAGCCGTACCCGAGCAGAAAATCCTTCCAATATTATGCATTGTGCTGCAATTTTTTAAAAGAAAAATATAGGCATCAAGTTTCTATCACATGAACAAACGATTATAGTTAGAAGTTACAAATCCTAACGTGAGAAATCAACAATAAGATCAAAATATGATGAACTCATCTAAATAGCCAATTAGATGAATTCAATCATGGATTTGAGAAAATAGAGCATGGATGAGATGAGAAACTAACTGATGTGAAGATTCTCCAACTCAAAAACACGAAATCAATGAAGAATCAAAGGTTCTAGGAGGCTAGGGTTTGAGGTGGAGAGAGAAAGAACAAGGAAGAAAGAAGAGGAAGAAGAAGGAGGCTGGCTCACCGTCGGCCTTTACCTGGTGATGCAGTTGGTACGGGCGCAGCCCGCCCGTACCGATGGTCGTCACCATTGGATCAATGTTAGGGTTCGAGATCAAACCGGGTCGGTGTGGTATGGGCGTGTGGTACGGGCGCGTCCTGACTGTAACACCTCCCGTTACCGGTACTATGAATCTTGGTTTCCTTCGTCAAGGTTTGGTACGGGCGCGTCCCGATCGTACCACCTCTCGTTATCGGTACTGAGTCCATTGTTGAAGTTGTTGAAATTCAGTACGGGCGCATGGTACGATCACGCTAGACCGTCCGGACACTCATTATGCGATCTGAACCTTTTATTTAATTTCTTCTCTTCAATTTTCCCTTGCTTCTCAACTTTTCTAAGGTAAATTCTCTGAACAACTAAGAATTGAAATAAAAAATTTAGTACACACAAATAATTAAATACTAAAAACTTAAACTTAATTTATTGAGAATGGGTTAACACCCATTAAGTATTTTACTCTAGAGTTTTGATCAGCCAAACTCCATATCATTACCGTTTACCTCAAGTTGCTCTTTATCTTCGGTTCTTGCTGCTTGAATACGCTTGGGCGGTGGAACATATTTTCAATTGTATTCCTATTTCTTTGGAAAGTATCGAACAATCTGATCATCATATATATTGAAGACAATCTTATCGCTAGAGCAATCTACTTTAGCTCCAGCTATGCTAAGAAATGGTCTTCCAAGAATGATATAAAGTTTGTCATCCTCAGGGACATCAAGAATAATAATGTTAGTGGGTATAACATGTTGATCTATTCTAATTAGAACATCTTCGATCATACCGACATGTTGTTTAGTTGTTTTATCCGCCATTTGTAAAGTCACTGAAGTAGGATAGTATTCTCCGAGGTTCAATTTTTTAAATAGGGAATAAGGCATAACACTAACACCCGCTCCTAAATTACAATGAGCATTAAATATATTAGTTTTCCTTATTGCGGCGGAGATGGTTGGTATACCTGGGTCCCCAAGCTTAGCAGGCAGCTTACCACAAAAGCTTGTCATTACTGCTACAGTCTTAGTTACATTCTTCTTTCCATTAAGAATATCTCGCATAAATTTTTTATAAGTAGGAACTTGAATAACATCAGTTAAAGGAAGTTCTAAATGTAAGCTTCCCAGTGCCTCAGCAAAAGAGTCATAAATAGCTTTATCCGGTTCATATGGAACTCGATTATGATAAGGAATTATATTTCTGGTAGGTATTACCTTCTCCTTTACCTTTGCTACTGGTTCAACATTCTTTTTGGTTTTCCTTATGGCCGATTTTTTTCTTATCGGCGTGTTCTTCACGCATGATGATAACTTGCTCTTCTTGCTCCTTTCTAAGATCGGCTTCTTCCCTTGAATCATATAGTCTATGTTTGTCTCCTACTTCCCCTTCTTCTCCAGTTTTGGAAGCTTCATTCTCCCTTTTCTAGGCCTCATAATCAATGTAATCTTGGGGATCAACTAAATCCTCTTTTTCTTGGGTCATAACCTGAGTCTCTCTTGCCTTCTGATCTTGTTATTCTTGATACCAAGGCAGTCCTTGTGGTTCCTGACTTTCCGTACCACGTCTAGTAACAATGTTAGTAGAAACAATATTGAAATTTTCTTAGCTCAAAATCAAAGTTTGGGTTTCAATTATTTGATCACACTGAGTTTTAACCATACTTAGATATTTATCTAAATGTTTTGTAGCTTGACCCAAGTCATCGAAGACTTCGGTTAGATCACTTATATTCGTTTCTTGTGTCATGAGATGCTAATAGTTTTTCTCATGGAACTGATTTTTTTGATATCTAAACTCTTGCATTACAAGATTTAAATCATATTCTATTACATAGTTTGAAGAATCTCAACTTTATTTTCTATAACAAGTTCCGAGGCTATACCTTTTCCTTCCATGGACTTTTTGACTTCGAATATAAGATTTTGTGGCATGTGAATCATACCTTTTCATGGTTCAACATATACAACTGGATTGTATTATTCGCCATTAAAGGATCTTACCTCGAAAAGCTTTACACATTCCCGATAGTGTTAAATTGCATATAGTTCCTCCTGCAGATAGATCAATCATTTCTTTTGTCTCGTCATTAAGCACAGTGTAAAAATATTGAATAATTAAATTCTCATGAAAACCGTGATTTGGGACTTTCATAATCATTGCATAAAATCTATGCCATGCTTGATAAAAGTTTTCTCCAACTGTTTGAATAAAGTTTCTTATACTACGTTTGATTTGCATGATTTTAGTGAATGAACAATATTTATGCATGAGTTCTCGGATACTATCTTCCCAGCTTTTTATAGTGTGATTAGGTAATGATTGTAACCAAGCTAAAGCATTATGTTTCAGAGACCAGCGAAAAAGTTTACGGAGTACAAACTCTATTGGTAAACTTGCTGGTTTATGAGTAGAGGAAAGGTCATAGACCCTTGTCAAGTGGTCACTAGGATCTCCCTCTTCTTTTCCTGCGAAAGCAATTTCTTTCATCATATAAATTAGCTCATGATATATTTCGAATTCCCATCCTTCAAGTTTAGGACAAAGAATAGGCATTTTTCTTAAGTGCCTAGATGGATTCCCATATTCTCCCAACGGTAGCTCAGGTTCGGCCCCTCGGGTGATGGTCAAATCTGCCATTAGTGGATTCAAATTGTTCACGTCTATAATACGTGAGTTAGTAAATCTTTCAATAAATTCTAGGCGTCTTGATCGGAACACGATCAACATAAGGAGGTAAATAAGTTTATCATGATCGAGTGGTACCTCTGTTTTCAACGGAGATCATGAATGGTGTCAACAACTGTTGTTTTCTAGAAACAACACTTAGCACTTGAGTGAATTGACTGCAAAAGATGACGGTGGAAGTGGTGAGTAAAAGATAGAGGAAACTTGCTTAGGAAATAAATAAATTGCATAAAAGTAAAGATGTGAAAAGTGTGTAAAGGTCCTGCATATGAGAAGTTATGCGCGAAGAGAAACAGTTCATGATGATAGTGAAAGTGCCAAATGGATAAAGTGGAATAAGTGATAGTGATATTTCTTATTTATAAGTGAGTAGGCAAGCAACCCATATACCGACTAGGAGTCCTCATGGCCAATTCTCCCTAGTCCCGATGATCCATCTGGTTGTTACCATGCTAATGGTCAGCACATTAATTAATGTCTTGTGACCGGATCACGGCTTTAATCTTGATGGTTCCTTGTTGTCCTTGAGTAGTGCTAGATCTTCATTGATATCGGCCGTGTCACTCGGGGGTCGTCGAATTAATAGCATAAAAGCTCATACCAATGAGATCTTTGGATCATGTTACCCGGGCCCTTAAATTAGATAACAAGCATTAGGCAAACATAGATAATCATCTTCACTATTAAATAAACACTACAACGATCACAAATGGATGGAATTAAAAGAGGCACAAGACATCTCACCAACCCCCTACATCTCCCACGCCTATGGGGATTTACTCAGACATGAGAGGAAGACAAATCAAAGGCATAATTGTATTGCAAGTAAAAATCATCTCAAAGTTATTGTAGCAACCCATGATAGCGATCAAAGATCAAATGAAATACAAACCAAAGGTAGATCAAAGTATCGAACCCTAATCTTACAAGTGCCAATCTCTCTGTCTCTCTAAGTAATGATGGGAATGATGGTGGAGTGTATGGTTTTGGAGTTCGAGATCATCGAGGAACAAGGTGAAGTTTTCTCCTCTTCCAGATCTGATCTGACCCCCTCTGGATGGCTTGCAGCGGCTGTGGTTTCTGTTTTGTTGTTCTTCTCATCCTCCCTCCTTCATGAAAGTTGCTTGTACTGATATAAGAGAGCCGTCGGCATGTAGTACGTGTGGACGGTACGAGCACGTCCCAACTGTATCGCTGGTCGTTAAGTGCTCTGAACGCCTCCAATGAAAGGGGCTCCATTTGGGGATTTACTTCTTTGGATGCAATTGGCTCATAAATGCTATTAGATCTTCAATAAATGTTCATTACCTGAAAACCATCACAAGAAACCAAGGATTTGCTAATTGCAACATTAACATTAGTGGGGTACTCTTCAGTGAAATACGACAATAAACAAAAGGAAAACCAATAGTAAGAAGTGATGAAATTTGGAGCTATCATCCACCTAGAGTAGTAGCACCCAGAGAGGGAGCCTGGTAGCCCCTCCTCTACTGCAGATGAGCCCCATCTTCCTACGCAGCACAGCTGAATCCAACTAACCATCCGGATGCAGGCAAGTCGTGTCATCGAGGCCTTCAAACACTCACATCGTGTGTAGGCACTTTTGCAATGCTGCCACATGCTCTAGAAGGTAGTTTGTCACCACCTGACGAACTGATAGCCCCGTGATGCGGAGGAGCTCGATTCAGTTCAAAATTGGAGCTAAGTCATCATCACCGGAGTCAAGAATTTCCTAGGAGGAATCCGCCGCTGCGGGGCTACCAGGTCTTCGAGCTGATCCAGCAGCTCGAGGAAACGGATGAAGCACCAGCTTCGGTGCCACTCCCCCCAGTGATCCTGAAGATCGTCAAGGGAGTATTCATCGGCAAGCCCTTCCCGCAAGAGGAAATCCACCCCATCGGAGAGGGCCATGGAGTCTACCACCCTCTCCACAAAGAAGTGAGGGAACAATGCCAGCGACAACATAACTCTGACAAAGCTCTCACACAGGTGTTGGAACGTCGCTAGGGTGACCACGACTCGAGGGTGAAGCTAAGCCAAGAACACCCCGTAAGCCACCAGCACCGTGTGAAAGAACACCGAGAGCAGCGAGACCACACCAGTTGCGATGGAGTGAAGGAAGACCGGCACATCGAGGGTGTCTATGTCCTTGGAGTTGGTGGGATTCGCTATCATCGCTCCTCCGGCATGGGCCTCATCAGCGGCAAGCTAGCGGATAATGCCGATGTCACGGCTGCTGGTGAGCCCCCTTGAGGAGTGCACCCAGTGATCCTACGACATTTTAGCTCATCAGCCTGAGGCAGGGCCACCAGCGATAGTGGCATATCGGCGCCCAAAGGAATATCTCGCCAATTGGGGAAGAATAAGAAGAGGGAAGAAGAATGGAGGGGTTGGTCGCCATTTTTGCCTCTCCCTTTATAAGGGATTGTGGGATGATGCTTCGCGGTGCCAACGCAGTAACTATCGCTTCATATCGATACATGCTGAGGACTGGTGCGTCGGTTGAGTGCCCCATCACACATCAGTCAGGATGCGAGGTCTCGCTTCGTCTACTATGTGACATGATGAGACGCGACCGCCTAGTTCCCGGTAGAAGTTGGCACGCACTTGATTACAAGGCACACGCTTGGTTCTGATTGGGAACCATTCCTACGCCCGAGGGCTACTATCAATCCCGTGGAGAATGGGGTCACCACAAAGACCCCTCGCAGACCCGCTAGTGCACCTTGCATGTCTCTTTAGAAACCCGGCTGTGTAGTACGGAATTTAAGACCACACGTCCTGTTTCCCGAGGACCAGGTAGCCCGGGTAGAGGGACTCATGATGGAGTAGACAGTTGTCTAGTGATGCCTGACCTATGCGACACTCTACACCTGTCATGGGCAGAGACCTAGGAGAGTAGGGTGCGATATCGCCTTGCCATGTAATAGCCATGCACCTCGCTCGACCGCCACTACAAAAATACCCCCCATACCCGACGGATTTTAGGGCGGCACAAGCAAAAAGAACCTGCAATAGTTGGATGCACGGTGGATGGGGTACCGCGGCACCATTTTGTCGTGGCGGTCACTTATATGCCGTGGCACACTCGATACTGGCGGATTATGGTGTTGTGGTACGTGACTAGCAAGCTCGGCAGCATTAAATGCCGTGGTTGCTCGATGGAGTCTGTTATGATTGCGCCGTGGATGGTAAGCGCCTTGCTGACTGGTCAAACGCATCACACTAAGTGGTGAGACCCACCACTAAAAATTTATTGCATGTACTACAAGAAAAGTTGTCTTTTAAAACGGACGATTTGCGTGGTGGAAGGCCCGTTTTTCGTGGCTAAAAAATCTTCTACGACGGATGCCCTCTGTGGTAAAAGCCCATCACAAAAGAATCTACCACGGTTTTTTCTGACCATGGCGAAACGCACCCTTCAGCCACAAAAACATGTTCCGTCGTAGATCTATTCGCCAGCCATGTTGACTACCGATGTCATTCAAAATGCCACATGGCAAACACCGTTAACGCCTAGTTACTGCCGTTAACAGCCACAAAAACCATGGTAGAAGCTAGGCCCAGCCAAGGCCTGCTAAATATTAAGTGGGCCGGCCCATTAGGAGAGCACAATCAGATTACGGCCCGTTACTATGTCGTCTAGCACTGTTTGAAGTGGGCCCAAAAGATGTAGCCAACTGCAGCCCATGAATGTCAGGCCAATTACTGTTTCAGCCTACCGAAGCCCACAATAGTCGAATACAGTGCAGCCCATTAACAACCTGCGTCAAGTCGGCTCGATACTGTTGTAGCATCCCGGTAAAACCACTACTAGAAAATCGCATGTTGTTTTTATTTTCTGCATCGTCGTGACTGCATGCTCATGTCATCATGCCACATTGCATTTGAGCATCGTCATGTCATCATGCATCTTTTTGTCTAAAACTATTTTTAAAAGCCTATATTTGTTTTATAAATCTTCCCCGTCTTTATTTCAAATTAAAACACCGGCCTCTTCCGGATATTTTGATTTGTAAAAAATTTATTTACAAAATATGTTTAAAATAAAACAAAACAATAATAAATAAAACAATGTTTTGACCGGGGAGGCAGTCTAGCTGGTTAGGACAGAGGCCCAACAGAGCCAGACTACCTACTACCCGGCCCGTCAAAAACCTAGATCTAACATAGACTCAAACCCTAACTAGCTAAACCCTAGACCTAACCCGCTGCTGCCGCCACTCACTCACTCGGCGACGCACAACAACCCTGGACCAACCACACACACACGTTGCAGCGACGCGAGTGACCCAGCCCCACCCGTCGACACGCTACCGTTCCAAGCGCCCCTCACCCTGTCTTTCTCCCTGCACATGGGACCCACCCTACCAACCACGCCCGGTCAAATCCCCAACCACCCCGACGCAATCCACCTCACCCTCGCGATCCCTAGCCCTGCCTTCGATCTCCTCTAGGGCCATGCCGCCGCCAATTTTGGGCCCGCTACAGCCTTCCCCACGGCGCTCTCCCTGAGCTCCGCCGCCGTCCTCTCCTCTCCACCCCACGCCGCTCTCAGCCTCGCGACCGCCTCCTACCGAAGCTCGCCCTCTGCAACCTCGCCGACCAGCGTCGTTGTCAGGTCCGAGCCGCATATCTGCGAGCCCCACCGCAACTAGGGCGCCCCACGCTACCACCGGCTTCCCCGGCGCCCTACTCCCGCTGCTGAGCCCACCCGGCGGCCTGCACCCTGTCTCGCCGGAGCACGGCCCGGCCCGGTCCTTCGTCACTGCTCCCATCGCCTCCACTCGCCGGCCTCCCTCTGGCCTGCCGTGAGGGACGCCGCCCCGAGAAGAGCCACCGCCAGGAGCCTGTAGGCCTTCCTCGGCCACATCACCCAGCCAAGCGCCATCGTCGACTCCTTCCCACGCGCGCCGCAGACGACTGGCTCGCCTCGCCGCCAGGAGCCTGCCGCTCAAGCTCGGCTGCGGCCTCCCTCGAGCTGACCTCGCCTCGCCCCGGCACCGTCGCCCCACCGCAGCAGCACGGCCGCGCCGACCCAGCCCCTGGTCGCCTTCTGTTCCCTGCTCGTTTCTCCCCGCTACCAAGGACCAAGCCGCCACCACTGAGGCCACCTCCTGCTCGTCTTCACCGTGTGCGAGAGTACCTAATGATGTCCTGCAGGTTCCTGTCGTGGATATTGGTGTCGGGATTGTGAATTTCGGATATGTTTGTTGATGGAAGACCCGGATGAAACCTTGTTGCTACTATGTGGACACGACAGAAGCTTCGCCTTGTTTCCCCCGACGACCAAGTTCCTCTCGGCAAGATCTTCTTTGTTGACACGATCGTATCAATCATGTACCAAGAAGTCACTCAAGTACCCCTATACGGATCCACTGACGCTGTACCTGAGGGATTCTGAGAAGACACGCGGGTTCTTCTTCACGGATCTAGTGATGTTGGAATGACAAGATCACCACACGGAAAACCCAAGGCCTTCGATGTAGAATCGACACGATCTACTCCACGGACCCGAAGACCACCAAGCTCTCCGACCCGTTATCCGAAGAAGCCAAGGTCTTCTCCCCAGACGCCATGACCTCCTTCATAGATCCAAAGACCGAACCTCGAAGACCGATCCCGCCGAGCCCGGACCCGATCCCCCGAAATCCAAGATCTTCGAACCCCGATGTGTGACCCTTTCCTAGCCCTATTTTATAAAATTGCCATCTATATCAATTGTTGCATATTAAATTATTTATGCTTGCATACATCTCATCATGTGGGTTTGGAGCATTTAGTCGATTCACCTCATAATTAAATATGGAGGCCATATGCAGGTTTTTCTAGTCTTATATTGGCTCCATTTAAATTGTGTAGCAAACCGATGCCACGTTTTGCCTTATTAAGACAACATTTGAATTGCGGGGTATCTAAACAACATGAACCATCCTAATTATTTGTCAGGACCCTGGTTCCGCTTAATATGGTATAGTTGCATCGCATCTTTGCCATGTCATGCATCATATCATGAACATGCCTGATCTTCTGCCGTATTATTAAATAGTGCATCCCATGTTTCTTTTAGTGCTTTGGTTCTTCGCGGATTAGGCCGTTGAGTTGATACGAGTATCGACAAGTCCTTCGGATAATATCTCTTCGGCAGTGTTTCTCAGGCGAGCATTCTCCCCTTTTCTACCTATTTTCTCCCCTTCCTCCTGTTGATGTATTAATATCCGTGTTGTGATGCTTTAGTTTCCGTGCATCCTTTATATTCCTTGCAGCCTCTATATTGCCTTGGACACATCCTGTTTGTTGGGAATATGCCCTAGAGACAATCATGAATGAGGATATTCCTGTGTATTCATAAGGTTATGGTCCATGTATGAACTACTGACATGTATCATCGAATATGTGATTTGATTGTGGAACTACATATTCATGTTGTTCATACTAATTGTCCTTGGTCATTGAGGTTGTGCCGGACACACAACTTAGACCAATGTGAAAGTCGGCAGATGACTAGGTTCCACTTGTCATGGGCATGGAGATTCTATTCCGACTTACACGGATTCGACTAAAGAGTTTAGTGAGTCAGACTGACCCATATTGAGAGGCAACGAACAAGTCGTCATTTGAATGTCTCAATCAATGTAATCCTTAGACCTGAGGTTATTGCACAATCCGAGTTGAGGATCTCCGACTTAGGTTCTGTCAAACGCTGTTCCATCATTAGGCAGTTATAAAGGCGTAGTTTGGGTCAACTGAGAATTAAGCTGCGTGATGTGAATAACCAAGACGGGATTTTGCCCCTCCATCCGGAGAGATATTCTCTGGGCCCTCTCGGAAGATATGATTCGGAAATCATGGCCATGCGCGTCTCGGATTAAGTGTTAACCGAGGCAGCCGACTAAGAGTTAGTCAGATGAATCACTTATCTCGGATCGAGAAAGAGAGTCGGACTATTTAAGGGATAACGGTCATTCGCCTATAGTCCGACAAAGTATATCGTGAGGCAAAAGGGACTCAGACGAAAGTCGCATTGGAAGGTATGTCGTCATGACTTATTGGTACTTGGGAGTTGGCACGTTCTGCTAGGAGCCGCTACCAACTGATCGATCACGAGTGAGACTCGGAATCGTGTCCGGGTTACCATGAGCCTGTTGGGTCACACACTTAAGAGTGAGGGCAAGTTTGGGTTAGACCCAAACAGGAAACCTATTTGGGTTGGACCCAAATAGAGACATGGACTTAGTCAGCAAGTGAGACTTGCAGTGGCTAATATAGGCCTTTTTAGTGAATGGGCCACAGTGAGTGGAGCCCACTTTCACTCCCTATATAAGCTAGGGCACAGGTGCTTAGAGAACAAGGTTTTGGTGGTCGATCTATGAGATAGATCGGTTTTGTACAAAGTTGATTGGATCAACTGTACTCGGGGGAATGGATGATCTGGTTTCCGTGATCTAACTGCTAAGGTCATGGAACAACATACCCCTACCGGTCGGTTTCCGCCATCGGGTAGACTGTGACACGTAAACCCGGATGCGTTGATTGCAGATCAAAGGGTTTGATCGAATCGGAGTCCGGGTCGGATTTGGGTAAAATTGTTTTATCTGATGATGAAATCCATGTCCGGAATGCAGATGAGATCTGCGTTTTTTGGAAATATCGTCGGGCGCTGCCCGCACCCGCGAGTTTCACAACGCCGGTAGATATCGTATCTATGCATAACTTGTTTTTGCAGGATGATGTTGTGAATGGTATGGCTTATGTGCATGTGATGTGTGTAATCCATACGTGATCTGCGTATCATGGATTTTGTCAGCCGGCTGGAGCCTAGGTGCTGTCATCTTATTGTATAACGGCCTTCGTGTCGGATTCTCTGTGTAATTTGGATTACTAGCTAGTGTAGCTGTTTGGAGAATCCGGATAGCATGCAAGTCGGTGTACAAGTCGTCTACATGGTGTAAGACGGCACGTGACAAGAGTTGGCACGAGTCGGATTACAGGCTTTATGGATATGGAGATCGCCACGAAGAGAGCCATACCATTTCACATTATAATTGCTTTATTTTGTGTTATTGTTATGTCTCTGTTTTACCTCTATTAGATAGTTGGTAGAATATAATCCCTCAAAGAAGGTCTAGTCGGTTTCCCCGCCAGTGCTGCACCATCACAAGTCGGACATTTTTGGTAGTGGGCTCATAAAATTGAGGTGCTATCAATTCTTTTCGACTAGGTGGGTTCGAGTCGGACTCTTACAGCGGAAGCACTTGGTAATCTAGACATGTCTATCACAACGGTTGTGGGACTTGGGGAAAAGTCGGATGAGAGCCGGGGCATGGGATGCCACCCATCCAACAGGAGTCGTATGAGATACGATTGATAAGGAGTTGTCTACCTAGATCACTTGATGGCTAGCGGTGATGCTAAATCTCACTAGTCGACTTGCTTATTTAGGGTCCTGAATCACTAAGTAACCATTGGAGGGGTGTTGGTTCTAGTGGGAGCATAAATATTAAAGTGTTTAATATGCTTGCTCTTTATGGATACATGTCTTAAGTGTTTTGCATATTTTCTGTTGTAGATAAATGGCACCTAGCAGTCTTCCTCAGATTTCCGGTTTTGCTTTGAGAACCATCTTAGAGAAAGATAAGCTGAATGGAACTAATTTCACCAACTGGTATCGTAATCTGAGAATTGTTCTCAAACAAGAAAAAAGGGATCGCGTCCTAGACAACCCACTTCTAGCTGAGCTGGATGAGAATGCGACTGTCGCAGCCACCAATGCCTACCGTCGGATTTGTGATGAATCCATAGAGATTAGCTGTCTTATGCTTGCTCACATGGAACCGGACTTGCAGGAGCAGTTCGAGAATGTTGAGGCCTACGATATGATCGAAAGCCTCAAAAGTATGTTCCAGGCTCAGGCAAAGACTGAGAGGTATCAAGTCTCTCAGGCTTTGTTGAGCTGCAAGCTTAAGGATGGCGATCCACTAAGTCCGCATGTGATCAAGATGGTTGGTTACATGCAGCCTCTTGAAAGACTTGGCTACCCCATAAGCGAAGAGTTCGCTACAGACATAATCCTGAACTCTCTTCCTAGTGCATATGGTCAGTTCATATCGAACTACCACATGCATGGTATGGATAATAAGCTCACTGAATTACACGGGATGCTCAAGTAGGCTGAGGCGGATCTCAAGAAAGGTGCCAGTCAAGTGTTGATGGTACAAAACAAGGCTAAGTTCAAGAAGAGTTCTTGGACTAAGAAGAAGAAGGCAAAGTCAGGAGGTAAGGCGGAGGACCCAGTCCAAAGCGCTTCCTCAGGGACTAAGCCATCTCCTGCAG
Organism: Avena eriantha; assembly: GCA_910589775.1. NCBI lineage: Eukaryota > Viridiplantae > Streptophyta > Magnoliopsida > Poales > Poaceae > Avena > Avena eriantha. The sequence continues at coordinate 197,431,724 of OU342745.1, forward strand.
CCGGATCCACTTGCTTCTACTTCAAGTCGGATGGCCACTGGAATAGGAATTGTAGCAAGTATCTGGCTGATAAAGCCAAGAGCGGAGGTGTGACTTCCGGCTCAGGTACGCTTGTTTGCAATGTTATAGACATTTATCTTGCTGATGCACCTCGTAGTTCTTGGGTATATGATACCGGATTAGTCATTCACATCTGCAACTCGTTGTAGAGACTGGTAAGAACTAGGAGCGTTGCAAGAGGCGAGGTTGACATTAGAGTCGTAAACAAAGCGAGGGTCACTGTGTTGGAAATCGGCACAATGCAACTTCATTTACCTTCTAGATTCTTAATGGAGCTAAATAATTGTTATTATGTTCCAGTGCTTAGTCGAAACATCATTTCTGCCTCATGTTTGATGAGACAGGGCTATGAGTTGAATATTAAGAATAATGGTTGTTCTTTATATTTGAATGATATGATTCATGGCTTTGCGCCTGTCCGGGACGGGTTATTTATTTTGAATCTTGATAGTGAATCTGTGTATAACATAAATGTGAAAAGGTTAAAACCAAATGATCTGAATATGACTTACTTTTGGCATTGTCGGCTTGGTCATATAAGCTGGAAACGCATGAAGAATCTCCATGATGATGGACTCCTAACTTCGTTCGACTTGGAGTCGTTCGAGACATGCGAATCATGCCTTCTCGGCAAGATGACCAAGACACCTTTTGCATTGAGTTGTGAAAGGGCGTCCGACTTATTGGGACTAGTACATAGTGATGTATGTGGCCCAATGAGCACGACAGCTAGAGGTGGTTATGAGTACTTCATTACCTTCACTGATGATTTGAGTAGATATGGATATATCTACTTGATGAAACATAAGTCGGAAGCCTTTGAAAAATTCAAGGAATTCTAGAATGAGGTACAAAATTAACTTGGCAAGAAAATAAAGTTTCTTCGGTCGGACCGAGGAGGCGAGTAGATGAGCCATGAGTTTGATGACCATCTAAAGAGTTGTGGAATAGTTCCCCAGCTCACTCCTCCAGGAACGCTGCAGAGAAACAGTGTGTCGGAAAGGAGGAATCGGACCTTGTTGGACATGGTACGGTCAATGATGAGTCGGACAGATCTGCCTTTATCATTTTGGGGTTATTGTCTAGAAACTGCAGCATTCACACTAAACAGAGTACCATCAAAGTCAGTAGAGAAGACACCACATGAGATGTGGACTGGCAAGAAGCCGAGTTTGTCTTTTCTTAAGATTTGGGGTTCTGAAGATTTTGTCAAGCGACTTCAGTCGGACAAGCTTACAGCTAAGTCGGATAAGTGTATTTTCATGGGGTATCCGAGGGAAACCTTGGGTTACTACTTCTACAACCGAGAAGAGGGCAAAGTGTTTGTCGCTCGAAACGGTGTCTTCCTTGAGAATGAGTTTCTCGGTCGGGGAGTCAGTGGGAGTACGGTGCATCTCGAAGAAATTCGAGAGATGCCGGCTAGCAGCGAGTCGGCAAAAGCCTTAGAGGTTGAGCCGGACGTGGTACCTGAGCCGGAAAATGCACCGACACTGCGAAGATCGGCTAGATTGCGAAGTGTTCGTGATGTACTGCTGTTAGACAGTGATGAGCCGGCAACTTATTCGGAAGCGATGGTGGGTTCTGATTCTGAGTCATGGCTTGGAGCCATGAGATCCAAATTAAAGTCCATGGATGAAAATCAAGTTTGGAACTTGGTTGATCTGCCAGACGGTGCAAGACCCGTTGAGTGCAAATGGGTCTTTAAGAAGAAAACTGATATGGATGGAAATGTTTCTATCTATAAAGCACAGCTTGTCACAAAGGGGTTCCGACAAGTTCAAGGAGTTGACTACGATGAGACTTTCTCTCCCGTGGCGATGCTTAAATCAGTTCGGATCATGTTAGCTATAGCAGCCTATTTCGACTATGAGATATGGCAGATGGATGTCAAAACGGCTTTCCTTAATGGAAATTTAACCGAGGACGTGTATATGATACAGCCCGAGGGTTTTGTCGATCCGGCTAATGCTGACAAGGTATGCAAACTTCGGAAATCCATTTATGGATTGAAGCAAGCATCTCGGAGTTGGAACATTCACTTTGACGAGGTAGTCAAATCACTTGGCTTCATCAAGAGCGATCATGATTCTTGTTTATACAAGAAGTTTAGTGGGAGCAAAGTAAACTTTCTGATCTTATATGTGGATGGCATATTACTGATTGGAAATGATGTCCAGATGTTGCAAGAGACCAAGGAATCATTGGAAAAGAGTTTTTCGATGAAAGACTTGGGTGAGGCGACTTACATACTAGGAATCCGGATCTATAGAGATAGATTAAGGCGGCTCATTGGATTGAGTCAGAGTACATATTTGGACAAAGTGTTGAAGAAGTTCAACATGGAATCGTCTAAGAAGGTGTTCTTACTGATGCCCCATGGCGTAAAACTTAGCAAGACTCAGTGCCCTTCGACAACTGATAAGCGAAGTCGGATGAGTGTGATTCCGTATGCTTCTGCAATCGGATCCATCATGTACGCTATGATTTGTACTAGGCCGGATGTTTCCTATGCTCTAAGTGTTGTGAGCAGATACCAGGCTGATCCTGGAGAGATCCACTGGGCAGCGGCTAAAAATATCCTCATGTACTTGAGAAGGACTAAGGATATGTTCCTGGTTTATGGAAGTGAGGATGGACTCAGTGTAAAGGGTTACATGGATGCGAGTTATCTCACTGACTCGGATGATTCTCGTTCGCAATCCGGATATGTGTTTCTGATAAACGGAGGGGCTGTGAGATGGAAAAGTTCCAAGCAAGAAACGGTGTCTGCGTCTACGACAGAGGCTGAGTATATTGCTACCTCGGAGGCGGCAAAGGAAGCCGTTTGGATGAGGAATTTCCTCATGGATCTTGGTGTGGTTCAGGGCTCGTCCAATCCGTTAGACATGTATTGTGACAACAATGGTGCTATTGCACAAGCCAAGGAACCTAGACAACACCAGAAGAACAAACATATACTCATGCGGTACCACCTTATTCGCCAGTTCGTGGATCAAGGTGATATCAAGTTATGCAAGGTACACACAGATGCAAACATTGAGGATCTGTTAACAAAGCCAGTTCCACAGCCGAAGCATGAGGTGCACATGAGAGCAATGGGCATCCGATGCCTGGACATGTGATGTCGGAAGATTGACTCTAGTGCAAGTGGGAGACTGTTGGGAATATGCCCTAGAGGCAATCATGAATGATGATATTCCTGTGTATTCATAAGGTTATGGTCCATGTATGAAGTACTGACATGTATCATCGAATATGTGATTTGATTGTGGAACTACATATTCATGTTGTTCATACTAATTGTCCTTGGTCATTGAGGTTGTGCCGGACACACAACTTAGACCAATGTGAAAGTCGGCAGATGACTAGGTTCCACTTGTCATGGGCATGGAGATGCTATTCCGACTTACACGGATTTGACTAAAGAGTTTAGCGAGTCGGACTGACCCATATTGAGATACAACAAGCAAGTCGTTATTTGCATGTCTCAATCAATGTAATCCTTAGACCTAAGGTTATTGCACAATCTGAGTTGAGGATCTCCGACTTAGGTTCTGTCAAACGATGTTCCGTCATTGGGCAGTTATAAAGGCAAGAGTTCGGGTCGACTGAGAATCAAGCTACGTGATGTGAATAACCAAGACGGGATTTTGCCCCTCCATCCGGAGAGATATTCTCTAGGCCCTCTCGGAAGATATGATTCGGAAAGCATGACCATGCGCGTCTCGGATTAAGTGTTAACCGAGGGAGCCGACTAAGAGTTAGTCAGATGAATCACTTATCTCTGATCGAGAAAGAGAGTAGGACTATTTAAGGGATGACGATCATTCGCCTATAGTCCGACAAAGTATATCGTGAGGCAAAAGGGACTCAGACGAAAGTCGCATTGGAAGGTATGTCTTCATGACTTATTGGTACTTGGGAGTTGGCACGTTCTGCTAGGAGCCGCTACCAACTGATCGATCACGAGTGAGACTCGGAATCGTGTCCGGGTTACCATGAGCCTGTTGGGTCACACACTTAAGAGCGGGAGCAAGTTTGGGTTAGACCCAAACAGGAAACCTATTTGGGTTGGACCCAAATAGAGACATGGACTTAGTCAGCAAGTGAGACTTGTAGTGGCTAATATAGGCCTTTTTAGTGAATGGGCCACAAGTGAGTGGAGCCCACTTTCACTCCCTATATAAGCTGGGGCTCAGGTGCTTAGAGAACAAGGTTAGGTCACTCCATGTGTTGGAAACCCTAGCCCCAGTCCGTCATGTCGCCCCCGTACCGGACCTAGCAGTCCATCGCCGGCGCTCCTCCTCGTACGTGTGGATACCGGCGGAGGTGCTGTATGTTCAGCACTTGGATGATCGTGAAGAAAGTACGGATCGTGGATCATGGAACCGGAACAGATCACGAGGACTGCACTGCATCAAGCGACGTGCTTCATCAATTCCGCAACTGCGCGTCTAGTGGTAATCCTCGTGGCCTTCTACCTGAGCTGGATCTTGGGATCACCGCGTAGGGAAAAAGTTTTGTTTATCTCTACGTGGCCCTACACTATTGCCTGTTGTTTGATAGATAATTGGCCTTGCGAGTCGTAGTTGCCTACTCAGGTGCTGCTTCGCGTCGTTGTCGTTCCACCATTGATAGAAGGTTGGCACATGCTTAATGATGGAGATGTTTAACTGTTGATAGGATCATGACTTTAAATACAACAATTAAATTTCTAGGATAACTAATGAAAGAGGCACCGGTGGGCAATATATGCTATTTGGTTTTTCATGTCCACTTGTGTCCCATAGCCCACGAGTACTTGATACCTGTTCCTTGACTATTCACACTATCCACATCCGGGAGACCCTATGGATCCCCCTTAGCTAGAGCTTGATTCATTTCTTATTTCTTGGGGCCACAAACTAGTTTGAGGTTTTATTACTATCCTGTACTTATGCCATGCTTTACTGCTTTAATTACGATTGTGCGTGGAGCACCTGTACTGTTTTGGACCGCGGCACGATTTCGCAATATCGACAAGCCCAGTCACACTTTCGGGTTCCCAGTCATTTATAGCCATTCTCGCAAACCCTAAGTCTGTTCCGGAGCCGACCAACTTTGTTGCGGGTAGCTTAGTGGGGTGGCCCCCTGAAATATTTTATGAATCCTGTGATTGCTTTCTCGTGAAAGCCTCATTGGGTTTTGAATTGGTTTTTCCGAGGTTAATCGTGTGTGTGTTGCTATTTGTGCACCCCTGCAGGGTAAATCTTTCTGAAAGCCGTGTTCGCGGTTATGGACAACTTGGAGCACAATATCTCGATCATAGACAAGCACAACTAAAGTAGTGCTATAAATTTCACTTAATATGTGACTAGTAATCAGCTTCACTACAACGGAATGGATAATAAAAATGCCAACAACTGGTGGAACTGGGGTGTATCGTGTCATGTTATACCTGCCTAGTAAGTATCGCGACTCCAATGGAATGAAATAAAAGTGCCAACAACTGCTGTGTTTGGGATGTCACATACTAATTGTATCTAACTAGTAAGTACTGCTACTACAACTAAATGGTTAACTAAAACTGCCCACTACTAATGCTATCAGGATGACTCGTGATATCTATATCTGACTAGTAAGTGCTGCAACTATAATGGAATGAATAAAACTGCCAACGGTGTGAATTCCTCGGTTTGACTTCCTTGTTTGGTCTCGAGGGGGAATACCAGGATGGGTATGATTGGTGTTAGTATAAGGTTGGTTCCGAATAGGTCTTTCTTATCTCTCTCTAATAGCCGACAGTTAATCGAGTCTCTATAGGTTGTTTAGTGCATGCTACGCTGCCGCTTTAGTCCACCATACCTATGTAGGAGAGAGCCGCCGAATTCTAGCCACGCCATGTACTGGCCTCAGTACTGACGCTCCTCTTTTTCCTTTGCCATTTTTCGGCACCCCTTTTGTTTTAGGAGGTTTGAGATCGACGTCGTTAGTAGGGTTACCCTTCCGGCTTGGCCTAGGCAGGCTTATGGACGCCATTGGTTATTGTTCAAGGCTCTTAGACCCATTTGCATCTTCTCCGTACTCGGATGTTGTATCGTTTTCAAGGTGGTTTGGACCTTTGTATTGTATATCCGTATTCTTGGCTCTTTGAGTCGTTGTTGTATATATAAATTTCTGTGGGTTCTATCGTGGACTATTGTGAAATGTTATTACTTCGTTTTCCACCAGCACACAAGTTCCTGGTGGGCATCTTTGCTCATTTCTATGCGGGTTTGGCAGGAATCGCTAAAACTTGCATAGGGCCGATTCGAGGGTGTTACAACTGTTAAGGCCTACGGTCAGACCGTCACTGTTCTCACAACTCGTCCTAGGCTGCCTACGAACGACCCACCTTTGAGAAGGTCCAATACTGTTTTGGCCTTTTACTATGTTCTGGCCATCTACTGTTCAGGTCCATTACTGCTGTGGTCATTTACTATTCTGTCCTACCATTTTTCTGGTCTGTTACTATTCTGGCTCGTTACTATGCTGGGTTGCCGCTGTTGTTGCTTGTTATTGTTCTGGCTTGTTACTGTTCTGGCATGTTACTGTTCTGCATGTTACTTTTCTAGCTCGTTACTGTTCTGGCCTGTTATTGTGCTGGGTTGCCGCTGTTCTAGCCTGTTGGTGTTTTGGCCTGTTACTGTTTTGGCCTGTTGCTATTTTGACCTGTTACTGTTTTGGCCTGTTACTGTTTTGGTCTGTTACTGTTTTGGACTGTTACTGTTTTGGCCTACTGCTGTTCTAGCCAGTTAGTGTTACAGTTTCGACCTTTCTGAAGCCCATGCAAATATCATAAAAGGAGTATAATTAGCGAGGATCTTTTACTGTTCATGGAAGGCGCAATACAAGAAGGGCAAATAACAAAACCCTATACAGTTACTAGATCGACCTGGCTATCGCAGTTATGGTACGCCATGCGTGGACAATGTCAACTAAATGCCTACATGGCATATGCGAGTTATCTAGATATTACATCAGCGGCAAACTTCTTAAAAATATTACATAATATGAACAAAAGGGAAAGAAAATTCAGCATTTTAGTTGCCAATCAAGTTGAAAGCACGATCCTCAATTTGCTTTTTCAATCCATCAACTGCATCTCCCTTTGAGTGTGACAACTACATTGGAAAACCACCTTGAGACATGATCTTGCAGTCCCCTCATTGGTGGCAATAGCAATAATTGCAGTATGAAACTAAGTAATAACAAGTTAATATTGCAAACAAGACAAACTACTTATAGCTAAGAATGAACCAGATAGGAATTATAACTGCATAATATGAACTTATAGAGCAGGAATGTAAACAATGAATGAACTATATAGTAGATGATAGTTATGTCGTTGCCTAGGACGATCGAGAAACAGATACAAGATATAATGGTGTGGCTTGTGAACCTATAGAACAAGACAAACAAGCATTAGACAAGTATGCCAACAATGAAATGAGCAATCAAACAAAGTGTTTCTTAGAATTTCAGTATAAACTAGCCAGGTCATTTCAGCAAATATATATGGAAGTAGTGGTATCTCCTGGAATGCAAGAGACGTTGGGTGACTTGGAATTTGCGGTGAGCTACACAATGGCATGCAATTACTATCGTAGCTAAGAATGAACCACATACAAATAATAACCGCATCATACCATAACTTGTCGAGCAGGAATGGAAAACATAAATGAACTATATAGTAAAGAATTATCATACCGTTGATTAGGACGAACCAGCACTAGATACATAAAATATATAATGGCATTGCTGGTGGACCTGTAGGCTATGCAAACCAACATGTTTAGTGTTGCCTTTTTGAGCTCTACGCAAACAAAAAGAAAATAGTCATTGTTGCAGCTTTTGAAGAACCAGATGACAACAACAAAATTATAATCGAACTAGTACAAAGAGTTTGAACGGGTACTACAGGATAGTAGAACGATGCCAGGGCAGAAATAATAGCAGGAACTTAGCTCAAGAAAAACCAGAAAGTGTCAGTAACTATAGAGTAGGGAATCCACACTAATATTTTCCACTGACATTACATTTTGCAAGAACTACACAATAGCAGGCAATTACTGGTGCATGGAGCAGCTAAGATAAGAACATGTGCATGACAAAATAACAGACATGTGCATGACTTGGAATTTGTAGACCAGCGAATGCAAACCAACATGTCTAATGACCTTGTATGTACTAGCACGAATAACAGGCATGCCCAGTGACTTGAATGTACTAGCACGATTACAAAAATGTAGTTCACTACGATAGGCTTGAACCTGCTATACCGTTGACAAAACAAAAACGGGTTGGAGATTTGGTTACCTTGGTTGGAGAGGCGTCAAAGCATCATCAATACCATGCAAGTGACGTCTAGGTCACCGAGGGTGCTGCGGTTGTGGTGGCTGTTGGCGTCAGGGAAGCAGATATTGGGCGGTCGATGCCAGTGCAGTCAACGGCGACGACCGTGTAGCTGGTCTGGAGTAGTGGACATGGAACTTGTTGAACTAGATCTGGTGGATAATGGCGAAGCTGCTCCGGTACGGTTGGGTAGCTTTCGGCGACGAGGTAGCAGAGTGTGGGCGGTCGACTACGACATAGGCGCGATCAGGAAGACCACAACTCTGGTGGAGTGGTAGAGAGACCTGGTGAACTAGATCCAATAGGGTGGGCATCGATGAAGCGGCTCCGGCAGCCATGAAATTGTCGCCGGGCGGTGCGCACGGTGGTCGTGGACATGAGGGCATGGGAGAGAATACTAGGATTTTGGGAGGGCCAGCTGGAAAAAGTGCACAAATCGGGACTATGGAGGTGAACAGAAAAATAATTACGATCGTGCCCCCAAGCTACCAACTTTAGCATGTCCATAGGGCGTTGAAACAATGGGTAGAAAAGGAATTTTAAAGTAAAAAGTTTTTGAAACGGAGGGGCTTGAAATGCTTCAAAGTCGGTCTCTGGTTTTGCCGCTCGATTGAGATTTTGAATTTATCTACCGGCCAAATAATAATAATAGAAAGGTGGTATTCCCCGGTGGGATATTTCACCTCAAAGTTTTTGAAATAGTGGGGCAGGAAATGCTTCAAAGTCCGTGTTTGATTTTGCCGCTCGATAGAGATTTTGAATTTGGCTACCGACCAAATAATAATTAATAGAAAAGTGGTCCTCCCGGCTGGGAGATTTGGCCTCAAAGGTTTTGAAACGAAGGGGCGCGAAATTCTTCAAAGTCGGTGTTTAATTTTGCCACTCAACAGAGATTTTGAATTTCGCTACCGGACAAATAATAATAACAGAAAATGGTACTCGTCGATGGGAGATTTCGCCTCAAAGTTTTTGAAATTGTTGGGCAGAAAATGCTTCAAAGTCAGTTTTTGATTTTGCCGCTCGACAGAGATTTTGAATTTGACTACCGGCCAAATAATAATTAATAGAAAAGTGGTACTCCCCGGTGGAAGATTTGGCCTCAAAGTTTTTGAAATTGTGGTGCAGGAAATGCTTCAAAGTAGGTGTTTGATTTTGCCGCTCGACAGAGATTTCGAATTTGGCTACCGGCCAAATAATAATAATAGAAAAATGGTACTCCCTGGTCGGAGATTTGGCCTCAAAGTTTTTGAAACGGTGGGGCGGGAAATGCTTCAAAGTCGGTGTTTGATTTTACTGCTCGACGGAGATTTTTAATTTGGCTATCGGCAAAATAATAATCATAGAAAAATGGTACTCCCAAGTGGGAGATTTCGCCTCTATGTTTTTGAAACGGTGGGGCAGGAAATGCTTCAAAGTCGGTGTTTGATTTTGTCGCTCAAGAGTATAGTCTTAGGTAATTTGACATGATGTTTGAATTACAAATATGCTACCTTGACCAAACAAGGTTATCTAACCGTGACAAGATAATTATAGCACATGGATTCACTTTATCCCTAGTGATGCAGCAAAAGAAAGGTAAATACCATAGTAGATCTTGAATTTTTTTGTCACTATTCAATCACTACCACCATGCTACTCCATCTAATACACACTTCTCCCCACACATGCTCTTTCATACAAGTTGGATCAGAACAAGTACTTAAGCACAGGGTACATGATATGCATCTATCAATACATCTTACACATAATAGGTTCCAATCTCACATATCAAAGCATAGAATAAATATCCACCACATAGAAATTACAAATATGACCATAATCATGTCAGGCATCTCATATGGTACTAGATCTATTAAGAACAAGAGAGAGAGAGAGAGAGATCAAGTTACTTCCAAAAACCCATTGTCTAGAGGTGGACTACTCCCTTTTCATCACAATGATGATGGTGGAGAGGTTGGAGAAGGTAGAGATCCCTCCGGTGGCAGCTCCGGTGGAGTTTTACCCTCCAATCTTCACTAGTTCTGGCTTTGTTTTGGTGTTCGGCTGTTTTTGCGGCGGCTCTCGCCAGGAACTCTTGAGGACCCTTTATATAGTGGTTTTTAGTTCATACGAAGGAGGTGTGTGAAATATTGAAAATAATTGACGGTCTAGGAGGGAAAGGGCATGAGTGGCGCGCCCACCCTTACTAGGTGCGCCACATGGGCTCTTTTGGCCCTCCTGGCACATCTGGTGAGGTCCAGGTGCTCTAGGTGGTTCTCTTGATGAAATATTGATGCTCTCGAAAGTGACTTGAATGTACTAGCACGATTACAAAAATGCAGTTCACTACAATAGGCTTGAACCTGCTCTACCATTGACAAAATAAAAACGGGTTGGAGATTTGGTTACCTTGGTCGGAGAGGCATCAAAGCATCATCGGTACCATGCGAGTGACGTCTAGGTCATAGAGGGTGCTGCGATTGTGGTGGCTGTTAGTGACGGGGAAGCAGATCTTGGGCTGTTGATGCCGGTGCAGTCAACGGCGACGACCGTGTAGCTGGTCTGGAGTAGTGGACATGGAACTTGTTGAACTAGATACCGTCTGCTGGACAATAGTGAAGTTGCTCCGGTACGGTTCGGTAGCTTTCGGCGACGAGGTAGCAGAGTGTGGGTGGTCGACGATGCCATAGGCGCGGTCAGCGAGATCACAACTCTAGTGGAGTGGTAGAGAGACCCGGTGAACTAGATCCAATGGGTTGGGCGTCGATGAAGCGGCTCCGACAGCCGTGGAATTACCATAGGGCGGTGGACGCGGTGGTTGTGGATGTAAGGGTGTGGGGGAGAAGCCTAGCATTTTGGGAGGTTCAGTTGGAAAAACTATACAAATCATGACTATGGAGGTGAACAGAAAAATAATTACGATCGTGCCCCCAAGCTACCGACTTTAGCACGAGCTTCAAAGTCGGAGATATTGATTTTTCCGCTCGACAGAGATATTGAATTTGGCTACCGGCCAAATAATAATAATAGAAAAATAGTACTCCCCGGTCGGAGATTTGGCCTCAAAGTTTTTCAAACGGTGGGGTGGGAAATGCTTCAAAGTCGGTGTTTGATTTTTCCGCTCGACAAAGATGTTGAATTTGGCTACCGGCCAAATAATACTAATAGAAAAATTGTACTCCGAAGTGGGAGATTTCGCCTCAAAGTTTTTGAAACAGTGGGACAGGAAATGCTTCAAAGTCGGTGTTTGGTTTTGCCGCTCAATAGAGATTTTGAATTTGGCTACTGGCCAAATAATAATAATATAAAAATGGTACTCCTTGGTGGGAGATTTTGCCACAAAGTTTTTGGAACAGTGGGGCGGGAAATTCTTCAAGGTCGGTATGTGATTTTGCCGCTCGATCGAGATTTGGAATTTAGCTATCGGCCAAATAATAATAGAAAAAGCTAGTAGACCGTACGCTAGCTGTCCAGGAATTGAGGTCCTAGAGTCACATCAACTAATCATCCATGAGTATAATAATTGTGTAGACTGATATTTTGAATTTGGCTAGCATCTAAGCAATATTTGGATAAAAGGTGTACTCCCTATTCCGGAGTTGAAGGCCGAGAATGACATTAATTTATCATCCATAATGAAAATTGGATAACTTCGATTCAAACAGGGTTTGCTGCAGGTTTTGCCGCTCGACTGAGATTTTTAATTTTGTTAATGGTACTCCTTCGGTATGAATTTAAGGCTGAGTCACATCAACTGATCATCAAAATACTGACCATATTGGCAAAGAAATTGGATACATAATCTTCGATTCAAATGGGGTAGGCCGTACGATTTGTCGATGGACTGAGATTTTGAATTTTGCGGTAGTCCAAATAAGAAAAAACCTATGTGAGGTTCATGAATCCAAGGCTAAGAGAGTGAAGTTCGGGCACAGGATTTTTTTGCATCGAGCATATGGTAAACAGATAAAAGCATGATGCGAAACAAATACTCCCTCCATTTTTGTTACATGGCCCCAAACACAACCCGGGCTCTATAGCAGAAATCATTTCATAGGACCATTATACTCACCTATCATTGTCAGGGTTCATCTTCAATTTAGAAGAGTCTCTTCATCTATGGGCTCTCGAGAATTTTGCTGATCTCGTAACATCTTCAACTCCGCATCACTTGCTAGTGCTTTCTGTCTCATATCATTGATTGCTCGTCTATACACTTCCTGTTCAGCCCGTAGTGCTACAATTTCTTCCTGACTAGACAAATACGGCGACTTGGACTTGCACTACGACAACCCAGCATTATGCAGGTTTTGCCGCTTTTACAATGACCTTCACCTTTTAGTACCATTTTAAATTGTTTCTAGACATTCTTCTTAGGTTTGATCCAGACCATCTTTCCCAGGTTTTGCCGCATCCTCATTCAATTTAATCTGTAAGGTTATCAGTTGGTAGACATGGGTGAGAGAAGAAAAGCTAATACAGAGAAACATGCAGACAACACATTTAATTTGTCTATCAACAAATCTTACAAGTTGGCATGGATGATTATGCATCATATATATTGTAGTAAAGTATAGCTATCTGATCATACTAATAAGAATTTTATCACTAGCACGCAATAACAGGACTATGCCAACATGGCATCTGTCTATTTCTTCATCACCGGTGCATGATATACACAAGACAACTCTTTGTACAGCTGAAAACTGAAACTCACACTAGTTGGAAATCATCTACTTAAATTAAAAAGAAAACTGGGTAGCAGTTCAGGCAGTGTTGCACATCTAACTATACATATAAATCACTGAGGGTGTGTCATCACAAAAAATCAATCGAATAGAAGACTTACAATACCACTCTTAGTGGAGGAATTGAGCCCTTATTTTTTCCTCATTTGGCATGCCTGGAATTTTTTCTACAGACTTATCGCACATTTCTGCAACATGGGCAGAACACTAGATCAAAATATAAGAACCACAAAGTCTGTAGAAGATTAAAAACTAATTATTCTTACTATTGCGCTCAGGTGGCCAACCAATGCACGAGATCCAGTTTGGTTTGTTAAGTGTTGTTCGGTACGGTTTCTCTTGTTTTTTTCAGCGTTCATCTGCAAAAGGAGACTAGTGATACAGATGTGCAAATAGGAATTTCGAATGTGATATGGTATTAGTCTTCACAAACCATACCGTAATATTTGGATCAAACCAGTGGTCGAGAAGATCTATCCAGTGTTGGTCAGTCATAGTGTGTTCCATAGGAGTCATTCTTTGAATATCCTAGCTTGCCTTAGGTATTTACTCTTTAGCCTATGGTGCTGCTGGCGCAAAGAACATGAGAACATGTCCATGAGAACATACTCTACATCCTCATTATCCTGATCGAAGTTGAATTTTGTCTATCAGCAAGAATGGAACATTTGATGTGCTATGTGACTTAGAATAGAACCAAGAGAAAGCTTGAATGCATGGGGCAGAGCACCATGACTTACATGTAACTTCTGCAGTAATGAATTGTAATGGTCAGGGGTCTGTTGGTGGAGCTTGACTGATGCGAAGATGGGAATAGCATTCCTGACAAAAACGCCTATTTCAGATGCTAGAAAAGCAGATTCTTCTGGATCTTCTGGCCTTCGCTTGCCAGGCGCAATAGAATTGATGCAATATCTAGATTGCGTTCCGGAAATTTTAGCTTCAAGATTTTTTTCTACCATTGGCCCCCTTTTCTTAAATCTTCGTGTAGCTACCAGTTCAACCATTACATCAAGCTTGCACGGTATATATAAGGAAGCATGCATCGATAATCCTTAGAACACATACCTTGTTTGGAAACGGGCTGATCAACAGGTTGGTGATCATTGCTAGCTTGTTGGTGTTGTGCCAGCAGTGTTAGGCAAGTAGAGGTCAAAACTGGTTTGGCTGTCAATTTTTGCTGGGTATCTTGATTAGCAATCGGTGGTTGTGGAATGTGTGGGATGGTATTTGCTGCATCTACTACTATTGGAACCTGTGGTGTGCGCCAAGACAACACTTTTTAGCCGTATGTGAGTTTCCTGATTTTCGTTTATTGTATTTCACGGTGTGTGTTTGTGTTCCATCGGTAGCATTAGCAGGACGTCTTGTCGACGCTTCGTGTTTGGTACCTGAATGTGTCTTACATGAACTGGCTGATTCCTGACACACATAAAAAATACTTCAGTTTGTTATAGTTCTATATGTAATGAGACGCAGATGGAACAGAAGAATAGTAAGGCAAAATGTGCTCTATATATATGATGCATGAACTAGGCAGAGGGCATTGCAAAATATTTGGTGGGACTGAGATAGAAAACATGGAAGATGCAAAAGATATCACAATTATAAAATAGAGCAAGTACCTTGGGGGTGGACAAGCAGGCGGACTAGCAGGGAGGTCTTCCACGGGTCCAATTTCCTGACTTAGGTCTCCCTCGAAATATTTTTCATCAACAGAAACAATGCTGAATCAAACACTTGCCGACAATAGTTTTTCTCCCTGCTGGTACCTGGAAGGGTCTTAGCTGAACTAGCTGATTCCTGACACACATATGCGATACATTAATCTATCAAAGTCCTATGTAAAATGAGACACAAATAGAATAGAAGAACAGTAAGGCAAGATATGCTGAATATATATGATGCATGAACTAAGCAGATGGCATTGCACAATATTTGGTGGGAACTGAGGTACGAAACATAGAACATGAAACAAATATCACCATTATAAAATAGAGCAAGCACCTTGGGGGGTGTACAAGCTGGCAGACTAGCAGGGAGCTCCTCGACATGTCCAACTTCTTGAGTCAGGTCTCCCTCGAAATATTGTTCATCAACAGAAACGAATTCTGAATCAGACACTTTCTGATCATAGTTTTTCTCCCTGCTGGTACCTGGAAGGGTCTTAGGTGAACCAGCTGATTCCTGACACACATAAGCGATACATTAATCTATCAAAGTTGTATGTAAAATGAGACATGGATAGAATAGAAGAACAATAAGGAAAGATATGTTGAACATATATGATGCATGAACTAATCATATGACATTGCACAACATTTGGTGGGTATTGAGGTACGAAACATGGAAGATGAAACAAATATCGCAATGAAAAGACAGAGCAAGCACCTTGGACAGTGGACAAGTAGGTGGATTAGGGAGGGGGTTCTCGACGGGTCCATCTTCCTGAGTCAGGTCTCCCTCGGGGTTTTGTTGATCTTGAGTATCAAATTCTGCATCAGAATCCTGGACTTCATGATTGGTGGTGGTAGCTACGAAAGATCTAACTCTCTGCGAGCCGAGCGACCTTGCATATTTGGAATTATTTAATAATCTATCTTCCCTAATCTTCCATTCTCCCTCATCAGTTAGCCGCAAATCACCTTACATGCATCAGCAAAAAATATATCTTATGATATTTAAGAGCGAGGTGTGTGTAGAAGATCAAGTTCGTATAATGCTAGAAAGCAATTGAAAGATCTGAAGGAACAATGACAAACATATGCATATACGATGCATCGACAAGAAATGTCGGAGTACAAGATAAAAAACTTAGTGCGAGAATGCAGTGAAACAAGCGATGAACTACTTTGAGACATCAAATGCGTAAAGAGGAAATGAAGTGTATGGCGGCAACCTTTGTGACCGCGATTACACGATTTCCTTCCCGCGCCTTTGCCGGACTTATGGTGAGCTACGACCTCGTCGTTCGCCCTTGAGCGGATTTGCCTCCCCATCTCTCCAGCACCGTGGACAAGGTCGAGGAAGCAGATCCGGTGCCATGGAGTTGGGGAAGTGGATCCAACGAAGCTACGACGGTGTTGCTGAGCCAGCTCCAGCGTTGTGGACCTCGTGTACAAAGGAGATGATCTAGTGCAGGCCAACATCGGGAGATGGTAAAATGTCTTCAGTCACTATGGTGGCATGCCGGTGGAGAGGTTGTGAAGGGAAGATGGGACGGAAGGAGCACGGCCGTGGTCGTGCAAGGTGATCTCGAGGGATTCAGCGAGAAGGGCGTGGGTAGTACTAGTATGTTTGAAACTTTGAATTGTGTGGCGCATGGGAATTTACAAGAGAAACCATTTTGAGGAATGGCCTTTGGCGTGTTGTTTCTGTACCGAAGGGTGAGATGAAAATTTCATACCGTTTGAATTTTGGACGCAGGAGCCCACTGCGGCGGGTTTTTCTGGTGCACTGCTTGGTGGAAGTGGTGATTTCGGTTTGTGGTTTGTCACTCAGTTGTTTTTTTGTACTCGATCTACTACTGCAGTCTAAAAGTTTGACTTTAGGGCCACACAAGTATATAGTGCATGAATTTATTCGCTATAATGGGCGCATGGACATGGTCATTCTCAAACTAGCTTTCATGGTAATGTGTTGATTTTTAGCAAAATTTGGGTCTACAGATCTAAAAGAAAGTGCAAAATAAGATTTCAAGTTTATCATGGGAAAATGTTGTTTTTCCATTTTCTGAATGGCTAGAATGAGACCGAGATACATTATCCAGATGCAGCAAGTAGGTACAGTACAGTTTTATACAATGTGCCAAAGAAAATATTAGGCTGACAACACAAGGAAAGTCATCCTCATTATTCAAAATAACAATCTATTCACATGGTGGCTCTTGCATCACCCTTCGAAAATCATCTGCCCGCAAAGGTGTGTGGAGAATCTCTGCTCGTGCCGAATTGGGAACATCTACATCAGCCGAATTGGGAACATCTACACCTATTCCAAAACCGTCATGTTGATATCATTGACATCTGCATCTGCCGAATTGGGAACACGATTTTCCGCGACTAACTTCCGAAGATCAGTGGTAGCATCAAGGCCATCTTCGATAGTAGAAATTCATCCTCGGTTCAATTCTCTGATCCGCCAAGTGGCTGTGTCCAAAAACTTTTGGAGAAGTCTAATCTTAGCTTCGACCATGCACCATAGTTCATTTTGGATCCTAGAAATGGATGTATCACTAGCACACTGAATATCTATGCTGCGAACATCCTTGGTAGGGACATGATCATGCACTTGCTTTTGCAAATTGCAATGCATCAAATCAATCAGTAAATAACACAAGCAAGATGCAACAAATAGCCATGTTTAGGGTACTCAACCAGGCCATGTTTCTGTACCAGTTGTGTTGTGCCGAGCGGGGCTAGATCTGCATGTCCAAAACCCTTAAGGTTTTGTTGGCATCGATTCTCTACATACTGATTCAGCAGTATATCATCTTCCATGCCTTACAAAAAATATATACTAGTATGACAAAACAGGGCAAGCAAAGGTTGAACTACTCTCGAAAATAAAATGCATAACGACAGCGTGCATATATACAAAATGGAGGCAAACCATTGTCTGGGGAGGATTGTTGGGGGTTACCATTAGGCTGGCGAGGCTTCGTAATAGTGCGAGATAACCAATTTGGCTTGACGACTAGCATTTGCCTTCTTTTCTCTTTGAACCGATCCCGTAGTACTGTAACTAGCATGCATTAGAAATAATCGGTAACAAGAAGGCATAGCAAGGAAGCGATGAACTACATTCAGAAGTAGTAGTAAAGTGCAAGGAAAGTAGGCATAGGAAGTGTGCAGCAACCTTCGTCTTGGTTGTATGGAGTTTTAACATCGCCCCGGTTATGGGCCCGCGTGGAATACGCATCTCTCGGTTGCGGTGGTGGGGAAGCTGCCACTCTGAGTGGGGGAAGCAGATGCGACGAAACAACGATGGTAGCGTGAATGACGACATCACTGAGTAGACTCCGGCGACCTAGAAGTCGGGTAAGGAGGGATGGGATAGAGGATGATGTGAGATGGATTGTGGAGTTGGCGGTCGAGCGAGCGAGAGGCCCCGTCAGTATGGAGGTAGCTAGAATTTGCCGAGAAGTGAAGGAAGGGTTAAGTTTTGGGAAAGGTAGAAGGGAGGGTCCCGCCAATAATCCTCTAAAATTTTGAACTAGAAGATCCCGCCAATTTCACACGAAAATTTAGTGCTGAATCACGCTTGGCTCACCTCCCGATTGGTATTAAAAGGAAGGATCGAAAAGCAGCACTCATCGAATGCGATGGGACGGTGGCGTGTGCAGCTTGTGAAGAAAGGTGGGAGTCTAGTACGGTGGCGAATAGATGAAAAAAAATGGTGTGGTGCTGACTGCCAACCGTGTCCTCATAAAAATAAATAAATATTTCAAATTCGTGTAAATACATCAAATAATTGATCCAACGGTCAGCATTCAAAGTTATTCGTATGAATGGGGCCCATATACTATAGTGAGATAAACAGCTAAGTGAACTTGGGTTTCTTAGCTAAACGGTGCGCATATGCATATGCCAGCTCATTTGACCTAATTTAGACAGACAATACTGTAATTTAAGTGGTTTAATTTAGCTACGAACCTTAAAAAATCATAGAACCTAGGAATCACAAGGAAAACATACATGCTCCGCAATTTCCGGAAACATGGCGGGCTTGTCGCATTCCGAGCCAAATTCTTCTGATTGTCTTTACTAGTACGAAACATCTCCGTAATCACTTAGAAAAGTGAAAAATGTTCTTTCATAATTGTTCAAAACTCCCACGGTCAACATTGTTTACTACTCAAGACACACCCATCTACCCGATGTGAGAACCATATCATAAAGTGTAGCTAGGTTATCGATATATATGGCCATGATCTTATTGGTCCTTTGGACTGAAACCCAAGAATCTTCATACATTGTAGGCTACTAGTAAATTGCACGTGCCATGCACGAGAGACTCAGATAATAGACATATGACATATCATCATTATATAAAATTATAATAGGTAAAGCACAAAAAATTATAAATTTGATCAACATATATAAAGTATGGATGTATATTTGGTTCTTATACTTTGTATCATCGTGTAGAAGTCAATTATTAGCTACCTAACACTTGAAATTTTTGGTGACATGGTGTAGAGAAACGAGGGAGAGGATTCTAGCAGTATGATGGAGAAGTGTGTTTTGAGGTTTGTGCATATCATTTATTATGCTGAAGACTATCTATAGAATCTTCTAAATGCTGGAATGGAAAAGAAGATCTGGTTGGAAATATTGGGATTCACGAGTCTTTATCCAATGGTCAACATTCAAAGTTATACGTATCTTACCACTATTAGTAAATTGCGCGTGCCCTGCACGCGAGACTCAGATAATAGACGTCTGATATTCATCACTATATAATTATATAATAGTTAAAGCAAAAAATATATAAATTTGATCAACATCTATAAAGTATGGGTGTATATTTGGTTCTTGTACTTTGTATATCATGTAGAAGTCAACGATTATTAGCTATCTAAAACTTGAAAATTTTGGTAACATGGTCTAGAGAAACGAGGGAGAGGATTCTAGAATGATGGAGAAGTGTGTTTTGAGATTTGTGCATAGCATTCATTGTGATGAAGACTATCAATAGAATCTTCTAGATGCTAGCATTCATTACCAACCGTTGGATCTTCTTTTCCATTCTAGCATCTAGAAGATTGTATAGATAGTCTTCAGCATAATGAATGCTATGCACAAACCTCAAAACACACTTCTCGATCAAACTAGAATATTCTCACTCATTTCTCTTGACCATATTACCAAAGATTTCAAGTGTTTTAGGTAGATAATAATCTTTGACTTCTACATGATGATACATAGTACAAGAACCAAATATACACCCATACTTTATGTATGTTGATCAAATTTATAAATTTTTGTGCTTTACTTATGATAATTTTATATAATGATGATATGTCATACGTCTATTATCCGAGTCTCACATGTAGGACACTCCTCTCACTGCTCTCATGCTGCCTACCTTTTGGAGTAGCAGTACGGAATGAAGTGAAGTACTTTGCTTTATAGAAAAAAATATTTCCATCGCTTAGAAAATTAGAGTTGTTACTTTTCCTAGTATTTGGAAACTCCCGTTGGCAAAGTTGTTTACCAATGCCAAGATGCACACATCTACTTTCTTGTAGTACTACCAAATTACCATAAACTATGATGTGGATATGTCCATGACCTTGCTTGCTCACTCGTCATGAAACCTGTTCATACTTATACATGGTAGGCCATTTTTGTGAAGCGGGTTTCTTCAAAAGTTGTGAAAACTCATGTTTATTATTTTTCATGGCAGGTAATACAAGAAAAAGGATGCCATGCATGAGTCCCCTGATTTTGTTGCCTATTTCTCTCACTTTTTTCAAAGCAGGGTCAACTTTGTCGGCATGCAAAGTCTAGAAAGAAGTTGAATCTTTAAAAACTCTCAGTCATGTTCTCGATATATTGGCTGTTTGGTGGGAAACTTCAAAAGATTTTTGTGTAATTTAAAGAGCAATGGGTAGCTCACATGTGGTTCAAAATAATTTGGCCTAATTTCGACAGACTCCCTCTTATCCATATTAATGTTCATAGATTCATCTAGATTCAAATGTATCTAGTCATGTTTCTATGCTAGATACATATATCCGAATCTAGACAAATTGAGAACATTAATTTGAATCATAGATAGTAGAGTAATTTAATTGGGTTAATTTATCTACGAACCTTGAAAACTCAAAGAACCTAGGAATCAAAAGTAAAACATGGATGATTCGCTTTGTCTGGAAACATGGCGCGCTTCTCGCATTCCAAGCCACATTCTTCTTATTTTCTTTACTGCTAGTATAAAACATCCCCGTAATCAGTTGGAAAAGTGAAAAATGTTTTTTTCCTAATTGTTCGAAACTCCGCGGGCAACATTATTTACTAGGCCAAGACACACCCATCTACTCGATGTCAGAACCCTATGTAAAAGTGTAGCTAGGGTATACATCGATATAGAAGGCCATGACCTTATTGGTAATTCGTCCTGAACACCAAGAATAATGTTATATCATGGTGGGTTATAATGTGAATCTGTTTTTCCTAAAGTTGTCGAATCTCATGTTTATCATTTTTCTTGGCAATTAATAATACTAGCAAAAGTACCCCAATCATAATAAAGTCTCATGTTTTTGTTCTACGCTTTATTTTGTTTGAATGCTTTCCATACATGGTCAAATTTATCGGTATGCAAATAGTAATCAGTAATGGCATTTCTCAAAACTATTGTTGGCCCATGATATATTGGTTGCCTGGGTACCTTCAAAAGAATTTTAGATATTTTCAAGAGTAATAATCTATCGCGCTCACATGTATTCAAGTTTGACCTAATTTCTTTTAATCGACATAGAGTCATGCATTTAAGTTCACGTGGAGCTTTAGCTTGGAAGTTTCAAAAATACTTAAACTTGGGAACTTTAAGAAAGAATTGTCCACTTTGTATGAAAATTTAGTGGCGGCATTCTTTCTACTTTTTCTAGCAGTAAAAGTAGTTGAAAAACTCACACTTCTGGTATTGCCTGCTATATCCTGTACTATGTATGAACTTTCTTGGGTTTCAAGCCAAATGACCAAGGTCATGGACATACTCTGTCTTCATCAAGATAATGATGGTGTGCCCATATTTTGGTATAGCTAGGTCGGTGCATGTTAGCATGCATGGTAAAGAAGTAAAAGTATTTTTGGAAAGGAAGTACGATCAATATGGCTTAGAGTTCATAGCATGTGCCCTTTTTTACTATAGTACATAAAGTGGTTGGATAAATTACATGTTATATTTTCAAGCTTAATTTTCTAGCTAATTTCACCCACTCAGATGACTTTCCGTCGATTTATCAAATTAGGTCTAAATTAATATTCTAAAAATGTGTGAGAGCTAGTTCAATAGTATAACCGAGTGTTAGTTATAACAAAGTGATACGTCATGTATTGCCGTCTTTATACCAGCATGTACAATACCTAACATTTAAACTATAGAACAACTAGCATTACATGCAGCAACCTTATCAAAAAGCAAGAAGATTAAACAAGAATAAAATGAAAAACATTTCTATGTCCGCTTGAAAAATCCTAAAACTTAGGAATTGTAAGAAAGCATGGTACAGTTTGTCTGAAAATTGGGGCAGTGGCATTCTTTATTTATTTGTTGGAACCGGGGTACCGTAGGTCCTGAAGGAGTGAGACACTCCAATTAGCGCACTAGGGTTTGTAGTCGTCCCAATGTGGTCTGAGGACCTTTTGTAATTATTATTATTACTTTTGAGACTTTTTGTATTAGTGTAGATGATTATTAATCCAGTAGATTGCTTGAAATTCGGGGAAAAATCGGTTGCTGGAAGTAGATCGGTGTACCGTACCAAGGCACACGTGTGCAGCGCCAGGCTGTAGACGAGGAAGAGACAAGTCGGACTGTGCACCCGCGGCTGTAGAGAAGAGATCGATGGAGGATGGATGGTGAGAGCTAGGGAATGAGAGAGAAAATACAACGTGGTTTGCATGCATATTACTAGTAGTAGGTCCATATATTTACTACTAGTAGTAGGTCCTATAGCTCATGTCAGCAGCCTATCATAGCTTTGCTCTGACATTGCACCTCCTTCGACTCCTCCTCCCGCTGCCTCCTTTTTTTGGAAGGAGCCGCCTCCCTTTTCGAGTGGTACTAGTACGGAAGTGGAGTACTTTGCTTTACAGAAAAATATTTCCATCACTTAGAAAATTGGAGTTGTTACTTTTCCTAGTATTTGGAAACTCCCATTGGCAAAGTTGTTTACCAACGCCAAGATGCGCTCATCTACTTTCTTGTAGTACTACTACCAAATTCCCATAAACATGGATATGTCTGTGACCTTGCATGTGCCGTTTATCTTATCTTACCTCTTACCACTATTTAGTGTACGAATAACTTTGAATATTGACCGTTGGATCAAGACTCGTGAATCTCAACATTTCCAGTCATTGGATCTTCTTTTTCGTTCCAGCAACTAGAAGATTCTATTGATAGTATTCATCATAATGAATGCTATGCACAAAACTCAAAACAGTTCTCCATCATTCTAGAATCTTCTCCCTTGTTTCTCCAAACCATGTTACCAAATTTTGTAGTTTTAGATAGCTAATAATCGTTAACTCTACATCATATACGAAGTACGAGAACCAAATATACACCCATACATTATAGATGTTGATCAAATTTATATTTTTCTGCTTTACCTACTATAATTATATATAGTGATGATATGGCAGACGTCTATTATCTGAGTCTCATGTGTGGGGCATGTGCAACTTACTAGTTTACTATAGTACTACATGAATTGGTTGGATAAATTACATGTTATATTTTTCAAGCTTAATTTTATAGCTAATTTCACCCGAAAGTGCATCATGCTTCAATCAACACGATCAGTGGAATTAAAGGTTACTTCAAAAAATAGAAAATTACATCCAAGTCCATACAATTGGCACAAAGGCCCCTAAAATTTAGCTTGGAAAGGCAGTCGGGTCTAGCTCAATTTCAACCGAGCAGCTGAGCCATACTCTTCCTACTACTATTTGCTTCACATACGAAACACAGCACACTCCTGTGTGTTGATCAAGGTCGAAGGGACGAGATTGCACAACCAAGAATCTGGTAAAACCAATTCGAGGACTGAAGTCACTGTTGTGCGTGGTTAATGTCAGGCGAAGGTCCGAAGAGGTCGACCTGCCCCCCTACCGAGTCGATTCCCCCAGCCGCACCTTCGCCAGCCGCAGGTTCCTCGCGCTCGAGCTCGAGCTCGAGCATGTCCTGATGGTACGCAAGGGCCAGCATAAGATCGATAGGCTCGAGGGGATCCAGGATGGCGTCGTCTACCATGGCCACGGCAACCTAGCACCCACCCGAGTTGTCTACCCCGGTCTCATGCTCAATGGCCCTAGGTTTCTTGCACGCGAGCTCAAACTCGAGCATGTCCTGATCGTAAGCAAGGTCCAGCATAGGATCGATAGGCTCGAGGGGACCCAGGACAGCGTCGGGCACAACCACGGCAACCTGGCGCCGACCCGAGTTGTCTTCCTAGGTCGCATTATCACTGGCTGCAGGTTCCCGGCGGAAGGATTGGCCGCTATCTCACACGGGCTTAAATTGGCCACGGTTGATGTCTAGCCAGAGCGCCTGCCCGGACGCAGCTCCGTCACGGTAGAATGGGAGGCACACCGGGACCAACGCTTTGTTGTAGAGGTCCACTTTTGTTTGCATGTCGTGTTGATGCCTCCGTGATGCGGCCAACGCAGAATTGGTAGCCTCGAGGGGGCCCAAAATTGCGTCGTCGGCCGGCAGGGCCAACACACGTTTACCGTGGGTGACCAGGCGCTCTACAGAGGCGGCTCCAACGACGACATGTTCTCGTCGGATGAACTGTTCTCGGGCCTGGCCTCGAGCCGAAGCAGACCTACGAGGACGATGCAGCCAATCCACAGGGATTCCTTCAAGTATTTGTGAGGGTAACATGACTTTCGTGGAAGAAAGAAATTTCACCAGAGAGTAGAATGAAGGAGAACCTGAACTGCTTTTTGCGAAGGAATAGTATACTAGTAGTAGTACTACTAGTGGTGCTACTTAGTTTTACTCCCACCGCTACAATGAGGGGACCTCTTTTTCAGTGTTTTTTATTTGACCAAGCATTTCTCCAAGGAGTACTTTTTTAGATGCTCCCAAGAGTATGTAGAGTGACCGCTTGGCGGCGCATGAGCTGTTTTGCAGTCGGTAGTTGTTCGGGGCATTAACTCACAAGAGAAATGTCATATCGGTACTTGTAGCGGCCGTACTTTCAGCTGGCCGTAGTCTAATTGGAGAGTAGGAGTACTATACACTCTCGAAACAGAGGTGGCAAGCAGCTGGCAGCTCGAACAATGAGTCTGGTAAATTCTTAGAGTATGTACTCCAGTATAGATTACTAGTATAGTAATAAGTTGCACATGCCTTAGTGCTCCGGCACGTGATAGAACTAAAGAAGTAGTGTATGTCATATTATCATTATATATAAGTACTCCGGCACGTGAGACTCGATCATATTCATATTTTTGAGCTTTACCTATTATATAATCTTACCACACTATATTGTGTACACAGTATTTTGAACTTTGAAAAATTGATCAAGCCTGGCAAATCCCATCATTGCAAACCGCTGGATCTTCTATCCATGCTAGCATATAGAATATTCTATTGATAGTCTTTAGCATAGTGAACACTATGCACAAACCTCAAAACACACTTCTTAATAATTCTAGAATCTTCTTCATCATTTCTCTCGAAAATATCGAGTAATAGGTAGCTAATAGTAGTAGGTTGATTTCTACCTGACATAAGGTACAAGAACCAATTATACATCCTATACTTTATGGACGTGGCTCGAAATTATAATTATTTTTCAACGTCCCCTATTATAGTTTTATATAAATAAAAGATGATATGTCATATGGTACTTCTATTACTATCTAATTCTCATGTGTAAGGCACGTGCAACTTACTATAGTCCTAGGACTCCATACAAGGTACGCACTACTCCATCCCGAAGTACTCCTCCCTCTATTTTTGATTATAAGGCCATAGACCTTTTTAAAATTGCTTGAGATTATAAACCATATCGCATTAGTTGTTCTCTCTTCACCAATAATGCATTTTTTCTCTCTCTTCTATGATGCAAGTGAAAATATTTGTGCACGAGGCAACAATGAGGTAGAGTAATTAACTTTCTTGGTTTTATTAACTTAGCTCTATGGCCTAAGGCTGGTCACAGGTGGGAGTAAATTAGAGTACTCTAAGTTACTACCTTCATACCAGTGGATAGTGTTATAAGTGTAGTAACATAAGTAGCAAACCTTATTTATTATTTCATAGACACATTTTGCATTGGAAAGTGTGAAGTGATGTTAACATATTACTTATGTTACTCTACTCCCTTTGTCCCAAATTACTCTGCATTATTGGCTAAAATTGATAGTCAAACATTTTCTTAAACAACGTGCGCGCCTAATAAACCAGGATGGAGCGAGTACCACTAATGTTACTCCCACTATGACTAGCCTTAGACAAGTCACAATGGAGAGGAGTAGTATGATACAGTACTATCACGTACTACTCCCTCGTCCAGAAATAACTCTATTACATTTGTCTAGATTCAAATGTATTTAGACATGTTTTAGTGCGTACATACATTCAAATCTATACAAATCCAAGTCAATCATTTCTAGACGGAGGGAGTATATTATGATACGAGTATCTGATAGCATCTCCACAATGCATAGTACTACTATCATGTACTGTATGCTACTTAGTACTAGTAGTATCATAGTCTTACTGTATTTATTATTTTGTAATCTCAAGGTAAAATTGTGTACAAGATTTATTTGAGATTATTTTTTCTATGATACTCTACCTGTGATACCAACGCAATCTATTTCATCATTAATTGTCGTGACACATAAGCATTTTCCATGCATGTAATAATGCGTGATACGTACCACCTGATACCTCCATTGGGGCTAGTCTCATCCCAAACAGAGGTAGAGTAGTAGTACTAGTACCTCCATCTCGGAGTAGTACTGGAGTATAGTATTTAGTCTTCCACGTAGCCCTAGGTCGTCAAAGCGATGTGTACACCGGGTTAGAAGGAGATAATTACTCGGGAAACACAGCGGTTTAACTATAGTACTAGTCTCTTTCGCTCACTCTCATCAACCCTCTTAGATCTGTGCTCCTCCCTCAGCTCTCTCGCTCGGTCTTAAAATCCCTCTTAGAACCGCCGCAGTTGAAGAAGGCGGCTCTATGGCGGACGAGTGGTTTGAAGCTACGATTGACAGAGTGCAATGAGGCAGGTCTTTAGCTGCAGGCTATGTTCTCAAATTGTTTGTCATCCCGCATACATGGTTATTACTTCTTTCTTCATATGGTTTCCACACTGGTTCGATTCAACTCTTGTTTTTGGGCTAAATCTCTTTTCCTTGCACGACCAGTGCTTTGGCAAGATTGCGGCGCATATTGCATGCGCACAATGTGTTGGAAAATTGTCCGATGGCCAGTGCCCGGGATGTGATTATGGAGGCCTCTTCAAACCAACCACTATCACAGATCAGATGTCCTCGGGAATGAGTCTCAAGTGCAGCAACAAAGGTTGCGACATGGCTGGCAGCTTCCTCGAGTTCATTGAACACCAAACGACGTTCCCGCACGGGCAGAGGGCGACATAGGTTTTTGACAAAAAAGAACCGTATGATATTCGGGTGTCTATGTGTGTGCTGATTCTGTCTAGAATATGCTTTAGTTTCTGCCGTGGTTGTGTTGTGCCTAAACTAGTTATGTTATATAAACAAATTGAATCATCATTGCATCCACATATTTCTCTCTTTTACCGATAGCAAGGGGAAGTACCACCAGCCTATGCATCTACATAGTTGCTCTCTTTTAGCTAAAAAGCTTGAAAATACGTAGAACTTGGGTGGCCCTCCACAGCGTATGCAAATATCGGTGCCCAAACCACTTCTCATCCATCCAACACCGATGCCTACGCTGCACAGCCGATGCCACAAATAAATTCAAGGAACCGGAACAGCTACTTGCTCCGATGCCCAAACTCGACGACCACGCTCTCATGGCCACCATGCTTGGCATCCGTCCTTCCATGTCGCCGGCAGAGTTGTTGTTGGCTTTCAGATCTCGTTTTGGGATCAAACGAAATGAGGTTAAGATTGAGGTATCGCGTCGTTGATAACCCACAAGTATAGGGGATCGTGTGTAGCCTTTTCGATAAGTAAGAGTGTCGAACCCAACGAGGAGCTAAAGCTAGGATAAATATTCTCTCAAGTTCTATCAACCACTGATACAACTCTGCGCACACTAAACGTTTGCATTATCTAGGAAATAAAACTAGCGCAACAATACGAGTAATAGAGATAGCTTTGCATGATAATAAATAACAGGAAAGTAAAGCTAGTTGCTGAAGCAATAAAATACACTAAACTAAAAGAACCATGAGTGTGGAATAGTGGTGGCTTTGTCCAAGTTTAAATAGAGAATAGATCAGGTTCATTGTGTTCGATGAAGTTTTCTATGTGGGAGAGGCTAACTATACATGCGCTTCACTACTTGGAATTACATGTACTATATGATTGGATTGTTAGCAAACATCTGTAAGTACTAATCAATGCATTAAGGTTTCCCCAACCACAGCCTTAAGTTTAATGGTCCTCTTACTCCCATACGTGCAACGTTCCGGTTCACGTCCTCAGGTTTCTGTCACTCTGGCAGAACTACCCCCTTCTTTTTACACATACTACAAAACCTATGATGTTGAATCCATATGCGCACAAATATAATGGACACCAAAGTACTGTACCATATCAACATACAACTCTAATGAACCAAAGACGTTCAACCATTCAATCTAAGAACAAAGAAACTACACAAACATGACATAGATCATAGGATTATAACTTATAGCATCAAACACCATGTTTACATAGGACGGTACAGAGGTGTGTGGGAGGATGAACTAATGCATACTAGGAGGATTAGGTGATGGAGATGGTGGTGAAGATGGTGAAGATGGTGAAGAGGGCGGAGGCGGCGGCGGCGCGGGGGACTCCTTCCCCGCCGCTGGTATCATAGGGGAGCACCGCCCCTTAGCCCCCTTCCTTCATGGCTTCTTGGGAGCCCTCCCACATAGAGATGGGATCCATGGGAGAGGCAAAACCGTGGCTTTGGTGGATACAATTTCGTGGGTGGAGATGCCCTGGGCGAATTAGGTTTCCTCCCTTTATATAGCTTCTCGGATTCCCCTAACCCCATATTGGGCTGCAGAAAATTGGGCCTGAGAGGCCCGTCCGGACTCAAAATCAGCTACATTTTATGTCCAAAACGTTTGTCGTGAAATTTCCAACAACTTTTTAGTTCAAGAGATTTCCTTTTGATGCTGTCTTCGAACCGAAACGTGACAATATTCAAAAAGAGTTCTGAGATAGATTTATGGAAAAATCCCAATTTGACTCCAACAAGGTTTCCACTTGTATTCTTGGTAATTCCTACACATCAAAGTGTAAAACAAGAACATTCTGCACTTTTGCAACTACTAGTTAGGTTAGTCCAAATAAATCATAAACTTTATACAAAAAGGAGTGTCAAAAGCATATTATTAGCATGGAACCATCAAAAATTATAGATACGTTATGGACGTATCAGCCGCCATTCGATTTTTTTGTCCAGTTAGAGCACAACTCAGACACCAAGCGCGTTCTACATTCTTCCCGTTCTTTCAAGTGCTACGGGGAGAAAATGAGCTTCATGCGTTGGCATCACGCCTGTGAGTAGGACGATTGCTTGGGGCAGCTTCGTTTCTTCTCCAAACTCGGCTTGGACGGCCTCCCATTGGATGCTTGGGAGCCGGAGGCCCTCAAGCAGGTCGTTAGTAACCTTGGCGGTGAGCTAGTGGAGATCGTGCCACCGAGCAACATATGGGTCATCGAGGTAAAGGCGTAGCTGAAAGATCCTGACGCTATTCCTAAGATGTATGAGGTGGAGACTCCAAGCAGGGCAGGGCGACAACTTTGCTGGAAGCACCCGGTCATCATCCACCCGGAGGAGGTTCTGGAATAGGTACATGGCATTCAGGACCCCGAAGAGGAAAGCGTCCTTGTTGCCTGCAGTGTTGGCATGGAAGGATCGATGGCACAGGACCACCACTGTTTCGCGACGGTGCACACAGTTTTGCTGGGGAACTAGGCTTGGACAAGCTACTGGTTCTGATTTCCCTGGAGTGAAGACAGAGCTCTAGTGAATTGATGTAGTATGTGTGGCTAAAGAATTTTAGTATGGAGAGCATAGCAGGAAGTTAGCATCGACTAAAAATATGTAATAGTTTGAATCAATGTAGTATGTGTGGGTAATGAATTTGAAGTATGTGTGTCTAATGCATCTGTGTTCAACATTGTGCTTTATAATTTTTGTGAATAACCAAGGACAACCTCATGAAAAGAGGGTACACTAGCAATGAGCAATTTTAATTCTGTGGATGCCATGAAAATGTAGTTCATCTCCTCTTCATGTACAAGGTAGCTAGATTATTGTGCCAAATGATGAGCTATCCGGAAGACAATAGATGATTCTTGTTTCAAACAAAGATTACCTAATGATCCTTATAACACTATCTACTGGATTTGTAACACGTTGAACTGTAGAACCATTTTGCAGATAGCACAAGACAAATGAAAAATGGTTTACAACACAGACAACAAACGCACAATCTATACATAAACTGTCATCTGAATTTTATCTATCTAGGATAAAAATGGCAGTTAACTGGATTTAACCACAGGTAGTAATTGAAGGAAATATATACTTGATAGTATTTTTTTACAATAGTAGTACTTCCATACAAAAGGGTCTTATATCTACACAAAAGTGGGATAAACTTCCTACTAGTTTATAGAACAATGCCTTAGCATTTCATCTACAAAATCCATTATTCCGTCTGAACTTAACTATTCTACATTGAAGAAACTGCAGATCTCCACCAGAAAAGTTGGCTGGCTAATTTCCTTGAGAGGACATAAGTTCTTTGATCATTTAACTTCAACTGATCTATTGCCTTCCCTCCAAACTACAAGAAATCCGCATCGTTCATGCACGACCACTTTGCTTGTTCCAGTCTCGGTTTAGTAGGACCATTCACGCTACCGCAACGATTTCTTCGAACCTGAAATTCAGCATCTTCTTGTAGGGAACGTAGGTCTGTGTGAACTGGAACCTGAATTTCGGCGCTGAGCTGATGCCCGCCGCCGGCTCCAGTTGTCGAACAATCCAATAGGATGAGTGTAGACGCTTGGTCACCGCCATGGTAAGGCCTCCAACGATGCGTTGGATGGAGCGTCTTTGCCACAAACGGCGTGTTCCCAGCATCCCTCATTGCGGTAAGGTTACCCACGCCAAAGCATGGACGCGAGAGTTCCTATACCTTGGCGCTGCCATATTCGAGGGTCTGTACCCTCGACGGCATGCTCTCATGAACTATTTGACACGTACCTTGTTCCCTTGCCTAGAGCATGCCATAATGCCGCCACATGCTTTCTCCACTGCGCTCTCTTGGCCGTGCTCACCGCAGCCGGCACTTCCACCGCCGCCACAGCCGATTCGGCACATTCGGTAAAATCATCCACCTGGAAGGGCAATGGGAGACCGGCCTTGAAGTAGAGCTTCATGGCCTGGTTTCGAGGGGCTAAATACCCTAGTTTCAGCGGCTGTCGCGATGACTGCTTAGGCGGGGCCATGTTACCCTAGGTGGTGCGACGTGGTGGAGCTACGCAAGGTGAACTATGGTTTGTTGGAGAAGGCGAGTGACAGACTGACAATAGGTTTGGAATCCGAGCACGCGTGAAAATAATTCGACACTCGTTGCATTAAGAGAGCGAACAGATTAAAAAGATCGGTCGTGTTTATCCACCTCATCGTGCAATGTACCAGGACAGGTAGGAGACCGAGTTCCATTTTAGACATGTTGAAGACTGTGCCCTTATGTTTGTACTATATTATTTATGTGCCACTATGAACTGTCGAATTGTAGCAACACCATTAGAAACAGGGGATGACAACATGGCATGTTTTCTTTTTTAAAGGGCATCAGAAACAGGGGATGACGATGTGGCATGTTTTCTGATTGGCGGGCTCACCTCCTCCACCTTCGACGGCGCGCATCCCAGGTTCGAGGACTAGTGCCGCCCACCAACACATTATTGTGCAATTTTCCATGTTTTGTCGCAACCAGCCCGCTCTCCTCCTCTGCTCCTACCGTCGCCAATCCGTTCAGTCGTGCACTGCTCCCATCCTCCCCTTGGGCCATCGTCCTCCGACCCTCCCCTCCCTGAAATCCCCTCACATCTCCTCCCCTCCTATCCCTTATCTGTCTCCTTGCTGTCATCCATCGCCCAGGTGCGTCTAGAAACGAAAACCAAGAGTTAGCAGTTGGGTTAGGCTCCCAACAACGCTGGTGATCCGGATCCCGCTCGGAGATGGATCCTGCACAGCTTGAGAACACGGAGATGGGTCCTGCATGGCTGCAGAGCACATAATCTCCTTCAAGTCTGGAGAGCACAGAGGAGAACAAAACAGGGGAAGAGGAAGCGGGGTGCAGAGCTTTGGAGGTATGGATCCCGGAAAAGGTGTCATACGTCCTCATTGAATGGTAAGAACTTGTAACACCCTCAAATCGGCCCTATGCTGATCTTAGCGCTTCCCGCCAAACCCGCATAGAAACGATTCAAGGACGCCCACTAGGCACTTGCGTGCGGGTGGAAAACAAAGTAATACCATTACACATTAGTGCATGATGGAACCCACAGAACATTTATATACAACAACGACTCCATGAGTCAAGAATACATATATACAATACAAAGATCCAAATCACCTTGAAAACGATACAACATCCGATTACGGATAAGAAGCAAATGGGGCTAAGAGCCTTGAAGAATAACCAATGGCATCCATAACCCTGCCCAGGCCAAGCCGGAAGGGTAACCCTACTAACGACGTCAAAAGGGGTGCCGACAACGCGCAAAGGAAAAAGGGAGCCGTCAGTACTGAGGCCAGTACACAGCGAGGCTAGAATTCGGTGGCTCTCGCCTACATAGGTATGGTGGACTGAAGCGGTAGCGTAGCATGCACTAAACAACCTATACAGACTCGATGATAGGGATAAGAGAGACCTATTCGGGACCAACCTGATACTAACACAAATAATACCCATCCTGGTATTTCCCCTCGAGACCAGACGAGAGAGTCAAACCGAGGAACTCACATAGTTGGCAGTTTTATTCATTCCATTATAGTGGTAGCATTTACTAGTCAGGTATAGATAGCATGAGTCATCCCGATAGCATAAGTAGTGGGCAATTTTAGTTAACCATTCAGTTGTAGTTGCAGTACTTACTAGTCAGATACAATTAGCACATGACATCCTAAACCCAGCAGTTGTTGGCACTTTTATTTCATTCCATTGGAGTTGCGATACTTACTGGGCAGGTATAACATGGCACGATACACCCTAGCTCCACCAGTTGTTGGCACTTTTATTATCCATTCCATTGTAGTGAAGCTAATTACTAGTCACATAATAAGTCAAATTTATAGCACTACTTTAGTTATGCTTGTCTATGATCGGGATACTGTGCTCCAAGTCGTCCATAATCGCGGACACGGCTTTCAGAAATATTTAACCTGCAGGGGTGCACAAATAGCAACACATGCACGATCAACCTCGGAAAAACCAAATAAAAACCCAACGAGGCTTTCACGACAAAGCAATCACAAGATTCATACAATATTTCAAGGGGCCACCCCCAATAAGCTACCCGCTACGAAGTCGGCCGGCTCCACGATGGACCCAGGGTGTGTGGCGACGGCTGTAAATGACTAGGAACCCGAAAGTGTGACTGGGCTTGTCGATACAACGGAAACGTGGCACGGGGTTCCTAAACAGTACAGGCGCTCCACGCGCAATCATAAATAAAGCAGTAAAGCATGACAAAAGTACAGGATAGTAATAAAGCCCCAAACTAGTTTGTGGCCCCAAGAAATAAGAAATGAATCAAGCTCAGGCTAAGGGGATTCATGGTCCCACATGCGGATAGTGCGATAGTCAAGGAAGATGTATCAAGTACTCCGGGCCTACGGGACACAAGTGAGCGGTTAAAAACCAACGTGAAAAGACCACCTCTAGCTTTCATGAAAAGAGTAAAAATTACATTGATCCACCAGTTCGATGTACAAGAGTTAACAATAAGGGGTCGATTAGGGTGATCAGTCCATCCCGTACCCAAACTATTAACTCCATATAGGAATAAGAAAATCATGCAACCCAACTCACAGAAATTTTGACTGAAGATCTTCACAAGTGGTGCTCGGAACAAAGGGGTGATGCAGGCTCTTCATAGATGATGTCGTCGCGTTGGGGACCACCGGGAGATACAAAAAAAATACAAAATGACACAATGATTAGGTTCCGCGATGGTTCCATTAGCATGAATAACACATGCTCAAGGTATACTCCAACTTCACCAATGCTCATCCTTCTCATATGTTTTTCAATGATACGGATATCTGTCAGGGTACGGATACAGATAAAGAGTTCAAGGACCAAAAATATTGGATGAAGGGTACAACAAACGAGATGCAGATTGATGATTGTAGCTCCACCATTATAAAAGAGAGGAAGATAAGCCCCGAAGGTTCGACGGAAACCCAACCACGAGAATTCCTGGACTCAAAGAAAAGATAAGAGAGCAGATTCCAAACACGTGAAGATAAGAGGAGAATAGCATAGGGGTAAGGAGTAAAAGCAGACCTAATCAGATCTATCCAACCGATTATGCAAAATAGTTTTGACACTCTACATCATCTGTTAGCTAGGTTATCGTACAGGTTGGACTAGTGGGGTATCGCAACTGCTGAGCTCTGATACCACCCTCGAATCGGCCCTATGCAGATCTTAGCGCTTCCCGCCAAACCCGCATAGAAACGATTCAAGGACGCCCACCAGGCACTTGTGTGCGGGTGGAAAACAAAGTAATACCATTACACATTAGTCCACAATGGAACCCACAAAACATTTATATACAACAACGACTCCATGAGTCAAGAATACAAATATACAATACAAAGATCCAAATCACCTTGAAAACGATACAACATCCGATCACGGATAAGAAGCAAATGGGGCTAAGAGCCCTGAAGAATAAGCAATGGCGTCCATAACCCTGCCCAGGCCAAGCCGGAAGGGTAACCCAGCTAACGACGTCAAACTTATACCTGTTAAACAAAAGGGGTGCCGACAAAGGGCAAAGGAAAAAGGGAGCGGTCAGTGTTGAGGCCAGCACACGGCGAGGCTAGAATTCGGCGGCTCTCGCCTACATAGGTATGGTGGACTAAAGCGGCAGCACAACATGCACTAAAAAACCTATAGTGACTCGATGCAACTATCGGCTATTAGAGAGGGATAAGAGAGACCTATTCGGGACCAACCTGATACTAACACCAATCATACCCATCCGGGTATTCCCCCTCGAGACCAAATGAGAGAGTCAAACCGAGGAACTCACACAGTTGGCAGTTTTATTCATTCCATTATAGTGGTAGCATTTACTAGTAAGATATAGATAGCGTGAGTCATTCCGATAGCATAAGTAGTGGGAAATTTTAGTTAACCATTCAGTTGTAGTTGCAGTACTTACTAGTCAGATACAATTAGCTTATGACATCCCAAACCCAGCAGTTGTTGGCACTTTTATTTCATTCCATTGGAGTTGTTGGCACTTTTATTATCCATTCCATTCTAGTGAAGCTGATTACTAGTCACATATTAAGTCAAGTTTATAGCACTACTTTAGTTATGCTTGTCTATGATCGAGATATTGTGATCCAAGTCGTCCATAACCGCAAACATGGCTTTCAGACAGATTTACCCTGCAGGGGTGCACAAATAGCAACACACGCACGATCAACCTCGGAAAAACCAAATAAAAACCCAACAAGGATTTCACGACAAAGCAATCACAAGATTCATAAAATATTTCAGGGGGCCACCCCCAATAAGCTACCCGCTACGAAGTCGGCCGGCTCCGCGACGGACCCAGGGTGTCTGGCGACGACTGTAAACGACTAGGAACCCGAAAGTGTGACTGGGCTTGTCGATACAGAGGAAACGTGGCACGGGGTTCCTAAACAATACAGGCGCTCCACGCGCAATCATAAATAAAGCAGTAAAGCATGACAAAAGTACATGATAGTAATAAAGCCCCAAACTAGTTTGTGGCCCCAAGAAATAAGAAATGAATCAAGCTCTGGCTAAGGGGATTCATGGTCCCACATGCGGATAGTGCGATAGTCAAGGAACATGTATCAAGTACTCGGGGCCTACGGGACACAAGTGAGCAGTTAAAAACCAAATATTTGCTATTGCCCAACGATGCCTCTACATTAGTTATATCTATTCCCAGCAATTAATCAAGTTGTATTTAAAGTCATGATCATCTCCACCATTAAGCATCTCCACCATTAAGCATGTGCCAATTTGCCGTCAACGGTGGAACACCAACGACGTGAAGCAACACATAAGCAAGCAACTACGACTCGCAAGGCCGACTATCTATCAAACAACAGGCAATAGGATGTGTCCATGGCAATTTAGGGGCTGCAAGGAGTATAAATGGTGTAGGAAACTAAAGCATCGCAACACGGACAACAATAGATCAATAGGAGGAAATAAAGACTATAAAAGCAAAATAGATAGAAAGAGGGAGATGCTCGCCTGGGAAACACTGCCGAAGGTTCATCCGAAGATCGAATCGACACTCGCATCAACTTATCGGCCTAGTCCGTGAAGAAGCAAAGCACTAGAAGAAACACCGGATACACTATTTAATACTACGGCAGAAGATTCAACATGTTTATGATATGATGCATGACATGGCAAGGATGCGATGCAATTAGGCAACATTAAGCGGAACCGGAGTCCCGACAATTAATTAGAAGATTCAAGTTATTTAGCTACCCGCAATTTAAATGTTATCTTAACAAGGAAAAACATGGTATCGGTTCGTTACACAAATTTAAATGGAGGCAATATAAGACTAAAAAAGCCTACATATGCGCTCCATATTTAATTATTAGATGAATCGACAATAATGTCCCAAACCCACATGATGAGATGTATACAAGGATGAACAATTTAATATGCAACAATTATATATAGCATTTTATAAAATAGGGTCGGGTTAGATAGGGGTCACACAGGGGATTTGGCGAAGTTGGTGCCGAGGGTTCGGTTCGGTCTCGCAGGGATCGGTCTTCGGATCGTTGCTTCAGGGTTGCGACGGAGGTCTCCTGGTCCGGTGAAGTAGATCTTCTGTGTCTTCTCCAAAATCTCTCGGGTACATCTTCAAGTGTCGGTGGTTTCGGAGTGTCACTGTGTTCGGTTCGGCTTTTCTCGTCGGTCATCGGAAGGTGTTGGCGTCAGTACTTGGGTTTGGCTCTGCTGTCTTCACGGGTCACCTTCATCATCCTCATGTAGTCAAACTTGGCGATATATCCATTTTGTATTCTCGATATTGAACTGAAATAGCCTCGTCGATGAATACACCGTCAACGGGACTACTCGAAGATCTTGGAATACACAACAAAGGCAACAAAGAGGATGTTCACAAGGGCACTTAACCTCGCAGATGCTACAACTTGAAATGCATACACGAGGTAGAAGGAAGCTAGGGGGCCTAGGCGCAGCTAGCCAAATGACGTTCTTGTGGCGTCAGATCTCCTCGGAGGCAGAGAGACATGACTATGGGCCTGCACAGAGGAGGCGGCGGTGCATCGGAGCCGAGGTCGACGGGGCGCGGTACATGGAGGCAGGTGTGAGGATCGCGAAGACCGAGGCGAGAGAGGCGGCACTACAGGTGCGGTACGGGATGACGACGACGTGTAGGTTCGAAGGGGGAGCAGGAGGACCGTGGGCCGACGAGGTCATGGCCGGGCAGCACGCCGTGTTGCAGGCGAGGTCGACGCGCGCGGCGGCGGAGGGGCTTGATGAGGTGCAGGGCTCAGAGACGCGCGCGACGACGGGGCCAGAGGAAGCCCGGGAGCGGCATCGAGCGGCGCGCTCGGGGCAGCCGAGCAGGGGACAGCAGGGGAAGGGTCTAGCAGCGGGCGATCCGTGGCGGCGAGCGGCTACGCGGCGGACAAGGAAGTCGCGACGACGAAGCTCGTGAGAATAGGGAGAGGCGGCGACAAGGTCGGTCGCGCGTGCTGCTACGTCCGAACTTGAGGGAGTGTCATGGCCGGCGATCGTTCTCGATCTGGGGGGAACGACAAGGCGGCCTCCTGGCGGCGGCGGTTGCTAGCGAGCAGAGAGGGCGAGGGAATCGAGCAGGGAAGGGGAGGCCGCGTTGGGAGGAAGGAGGTGGGGATGAGATCGAGAGGACAGGAACGGGTCGCGTCGGTCACGTGTCGAGACTCGAGACAGGGGGTGGTGGGGCCAAGCGCGTGTGTAGGGACACAAGCGAGAGAGGGCGTGCGGGCGGTTGTCGGTGGGGGAAACGGGCGGGTGTGGGCATCGCGTCGGCTGGCTTGCGTCGCTGCGCGCGCTGCTATGTGGTTGGTTAGGTGCGGTGTGGTACGCGGTTGTATACAACAGTGGTGGAGGCGGCTGGGGTTCGCTAGGGCTAGCGGTAGGTAGGGTTAGGGTTAGCTGGTTTAGGTTAGGGTTTGGTCAGGGTTGGTCCGGTTAGAGTTAGGGTTTTGTTGGGCCGGGGTTGTAGGTGGCCTGGCCTACAGGCTGGGCTGCCTCCCCAGGTAAAAAGTAGTTTTATTTCTTTATTTTATTTAAACACTTATGTAAATATCTTTTAGACCACCAAAATATCTGGAAGAGACCGGAGTTTTGATATGAAATAAAGACAGGGATATTTAGAAAACAAAGATAGCCTTTTAGAAAATAGTTTTAGGCAAACCTATGCATGATGATGAAGATGCTCAAATGCAATGTGTTATGATGACATGAGCATGCGATCATGATGATGCACAAAACAGAAATAACAAGTGATTTTCTATTAGTGGTTTTATCGGGGTGCTACAGAACTGTGATTCCTTTTCTGCATACCCCAATTAGCGTTTCTAGTCCCGTGGTGATGGCAAGGATATGTGTTGGTAACCGCAGGACATCTGTACAGCTTGTCCTTAAGCATGATGCTTTGTCAAACGAGCATGAAGACATTGAAATGTGTGGTAGTGCGGATGATGATGAGAAAGCATATCCAGATGTGGCTGTTGACCCTGATAGGATGGAGAGTAGGGAATATT
Organism: Avena eriantha; assembly: GCA_910589775.1. NCBI lineage: Eukaryota > Viridiplantae > Streptophyta > Magnoliopsida > Poales > Poaceae > Avena > Avena eriantha. Next base: position 197,470,891 of record OU342745.1, read on the forward strand.
TGGTTGATTCAAACTTTGAGCCTGACTATGGGACTAATGAGGAAGAGGAATGTGAAGATGTGGAAATGGGATGTAGATACGATGATGAAGACGAGGACATGCCAGTGATACACTTTGATAGGTACAATCCTACAATTGATGAGGGGACTGTCTTTGAGACTATGGAGGACTGCAGATATGCAGTTGCCACCTATACAATTAGAGTTGAGTTCGAATTTATTACTGAAAAGAGCAACCAAAAGAGATTTAGGGTCCATTGTAGGGAAAGTAATGTGTGTAAATGGAGATTAAATGCATCTCCAGTGCGGGGTAGACACCTATTTTAGGTTGCAATAGCTACATTTAGTTTCAGTCTTTATCATATTTATTCTGCTGATAATTAGGTCTGATTTATTTGGATTCTTATCGAATGCAGATCAAAGTAAACACGAAGAAACACAACTGCCCTAATACTTCTTTAAGTGATAAAATTATACCGACGACTACCAAGTGGATTGCTGCTATTGTACTTGACTGGGTGAGGCATGATCATAACATTGGACCTACTGAACTCAGAGCAAAGATTAGCAAAAAGTTTAACATTCTGATTCCTTACCACGGGGTCTTTGATGGGAAGGAGATGGATCTAGACTTCATTCAAGGTAAGTGGAATGATAGTTTTCACATGTTGTATAGTTTCAAAGCTGAGGTAGAGAAAACATCACCTGGTACTGTTGTTGACATCGATTATGAGGTTGTGAAAGGAAGATAAAAGGTCTCAAGGGGGGTCAGGTATAAGCAGGCAGATAAGAAATGCTTTAGGAGATGTTTTGTCTACCTAAAGGCATGCTGTAAGGGGTTCCCAGACGGCTATAGGCCATACTTGGCAATAGACACAACTTCTTAAAAAGGGAAGTTCAGGGGACATCTTTCTTCTACTTGTGCTTTGGACGCGCATAATTGGCTTCTTCCCGTAGCTTATTCTGTTCTTGAGGGTGAATCAAATGAAAGTTGTACATGGTTCATGCAGAGACTACGGGCAGTAATTGGTCACCCTGAAGGCTTGGTGATACACACTGGTGCATGCAAGGGTCTTAAGAATGTTATTGATGTTGTGTTTCCTGTGGTTGAGCATAGGGAATGCATGCGGCACCTCACTACTAACTCACAAAGAAGTCAAAGGGAAGATATTTAAAGAGGACTTGTGGTGATCAGCATGCACATACACCGCAAGCACGCATGCTACTTACTTGTAGAACATGTATGTAGTGCCAAAGGTGAAAAAATACCTTGAAGAACATCACACCAAGCTATGGGCCAGAAGCAAGTTTGGTGAGTTAAGCAAGGTGGATTTTGTTTGCAATAATTTGGCAGAGAGCTTCAATGCTAAGATTTCAGGCATGAAGACACTTGTAATTGTTATTTTGTTGGATGCAATAAGACAGTGCATAATGGTGAAGATAGATTTAAGGCAAATAATTTGTGCAAGAGAAATTTTAGGCCAGAAAATAGTTCCGAAGGTGGTTATGTTACTGAATGCAAGAACTAGGGCAATGAGAATGATAAAGATGAGGATGGTCAGAAGTTCCAGAACATTGGTTGGGGTTTATGCAGAATGCAATCGCGGAACTAAACAGAGGTACACTGTAGATATTGGAAACAAGACTTGTTCATGCAGGAAGTGGAAGATTATTGGTCTGCCATGTCACCATGCACTGTACTTCATCTTAAATCTTAGAGTTAGCAGAGCTGAAATAGAGAACTATGTTGAGAACTATTTCTCCGTGGACAAGTTTGTTGCAACTTATGCAGAAATTGTACCACCTATGGCTGATGAAAATGATTGGGAGATTGTCGATCCAGGGTTCAAACTTCAACCACCAGTTCTTAGGAGGCCACCTGGGAGGCCTAGAAAGCTAAGGATCGAAGCCTCCACCGATAAAGGTTCAAGGCTAGGAGCTAGGAAAAGTAAATGCAAACGTTGTGGAGGATTTGGCCATATCAAGAGGATGTGCAAAAACCTAGTTCCACATGATCTTGTCCCTGTTCACACCTCGTTGGCAGAAAATGAGGCTTCTCAGCCAGAACTAGAGGAAGTGCAGTGCGAAGACGAAGAACTTGAGGAAGTGAAGTAGGTGGAGGAAAATGGTAGCACTCGAAGGAAAACATAGGTAAGAAGCAAATTTATGAAGAAGTGGAGGTGCCGACGAGAAAAGGGTGAAAAGAAACAAAACGGTAAGCGGAACGGGAAGGAAAAGGAAAATAATGGAGGTTTATTAGAATATGAAGAAGTTGTAGGGGTGATTGAGGATGTTCTTTAGGATCTTTCGGCTGACTGCAGGAGAAATAATAAATCCTTGCCAATTTTATATTTGTACGATTCTCTAGATGAAAGGTAAGCTTAAAAATTGTTTTATTTGCCATTTCATCATTTTTTCCATCCTCATCAGCTGTTGCTTAATGCAACATGGGCTAGCAGACTAATAAGAGGAGCAGAAAGAAGCGGTCACAGTAACGTCGTTTCTTGAATTATCATTTAAAATGAACTGGTCATGTCATCTTTATTTATACCTGGAGCGTGCAACGTGCCTGTGATGGGGTCAGATGGACTAGATTACAAATTTTTAAATATTATTACATTGGAGTAATTTTTTTACCTGCCTATGGACGCAGCTACTAGTTCCCATCTCCCTTGGATTCCCATCTCGTCTGGCGCACTCCAAAATTATGGCTGTAGCATAAAGTGCTGGTAGCAGAGTTAGCATATTGTCCCATCAGATGTGAACGCATGAACTTTGTTTGTTCAGAATTGGACAACTTTTGATTAGTTTGAAAGACGGAGAAACCTAAAACATGGCCAATATATGCCGTCAGAAACTATTCCTCAAAAAATATTATTACTCCCTCCATCTTGAAATAAGTGACGTGAATTTGTGTAGATTCGTATGTATCTAGACATTTTTTGGATATAGATACATTTGAATATCTAAAAAAAGGTAAGTCAGTTATATCTGGACGGAAGTAGTACACTATTACAACACGCTTGTCCCCTTATCCTCTAGCGCACTCTAAATTATGGCTGTGCCATCAGGTGCTGGGAGCAGAGTAAGCGTGTTGTCTCATCCGATATGCAAGAATGCACATACTTTATTTTCAGGATCGAACGACTTTCAATTAGTTTCAAAGACAAAAAACACCTAAAACATGGCCAATATATATAGATTATGATGCTAATCGACTATGACTCAAGTGACCCTGATCCAAACAGGGCATTAATCTACCGGACATAGATTTAATTTAGGATTAAGTGGCCCTGATGGACTATGAGGCTCCCGCTAGCTCCATCATCGATGACGTTGTCCGCGTAGCCGTCTCCCTCCTCCGTGTCAGAATCGATGCCAATGGTTTTGGCCAAGATCCTCCTCCTCATGGATTCTTCATGGCACGCCGCCTCAATAACGGTGGAGGTCATACGCCCAAGCACTGCCCAGAAGCGCTGCCTCCCTTCGGGATTGTGCAGATCCGTGTGGATCTCCCGCCGGTAGGTTCTACACAGATCAATCAACGCCTTCCGCTCCTTCTTGAACAACTTTAACCAGTACGTGCCCGTACGCAAGTACCGGGCCACTGCCCTCTTTCGCTCTGGCAGCTGGCGATGACGTTCATCGATCTGCGTCGCCAACGTGTTGTCACGCAAGAGCGGGATGATAGGCACCCTGGCGTATCTGAGCTGAAAGCCCGCCGAAAGCCTCGCAAGTGGCAGCACGAGTTTGTCGTAGTGGGCAAACATGTGAGCCTCGTGCAAGCTGAGTTTTGGCCTCTCCCTCTCCATGGCGATGAAGGAACATGATCTGAGCTTCGGCCACGAGGTTAAGGGGATAAGGGCAAGGACGTAGGCCTAGTCGTGGTTGCCACTGCCAATCAGTTCATAGAACATATGTCTCTTGGATCTCCCTTACCAAGGACATCCTTATCGTCTACGCACCCCGATCTAGCTTTGCCTAACAAACGGGATGCAGAACTAACCTGCAACCATTCCGAGCTTCTATAAGACCCAATCCCATGGCCACCATTGGATGCTAGGATTAAGATCCAATGGCTTTCATTGAATCATTCAATGACATTGGTGGATCCATGTGGTTGAGGAAAGGAACACACATGCAATGACTCTAGTGGTGGTTTAGGAAAAAAAGACATGAAATGACTCTAGTGGATCCATGTGGTTTAGGAAAGGAACACACATGCAATGACTCTCGTGGATCCATGTGGTTTAGTAAAATAACACATATGCAATGACTATGGTGGATCCAAGTGGTTTATGAAAAGAACAAACATGCAATCACTCTAGTTGTGGTTTATGAAAAGGACACACATGCAACGACACTGGTGGATCCAAGTGCTTTATGAAAAGAACACACATGCAATGACTCTAGTTTTGGCTTATGAAAAAGAACACACATGCTATGACACTGGTGGATCCTAGTGGTTTATGAAAAGAACACAGATGCAATGACACTGGTGGATCCATGTGCTTTACGAAAAGAACAAACATGCAATGACTCTAGTTGTGGTTTATGAAAAGAACACACATGCAATGATTCTGGTGGATCCAAGTGGTTTTTTAAAAATAACAAACATGCAGTGACACTAGTTGTGGTTAATGAAAATGACACACATGCAATGGACTGGTGGATCCAAGTGGTTTATGAAAAGCACACACATGCAATGACTCTAGTGGTGGTTTAGTAAAATAACAAACATGCAAAGACACTACTGGTGTTTTAGGAAAATAACACACATGAAAAGACACTTGTGGATCCATGTGGTTTAGGAAAGGAACACACATGCAATGACACTGGTGGTGGTTTATGAAAATAACACACATTCTATGACACTGGTGGATCCTACTGGTTTATGGAAAGAACACACATGCCATGAATCGAGCAGTGCACACATGCAATGACTCTAGTTGTGGTTTATGAAAAGAACACACATGCAATGACACTGGTGGATCCAAGTGGTTTATGAAAAGAACACACGTGCAATGACTCTAGTGTTGGTTTAGGAAAAGAATACACCTGCAATGACTCTAGTGGTGGTTTATGAAAAGGGTACACATGCAATGACACTGGTGGATCCATGTGGTTTAGTAAAATAACACACATGCAATGACACTAGTGGTGGTTTAGGAAAAGAACACACATGCAATGGCACTAATGCATCCATGAGGTTTTGGAAAGGAACACACATGCAATGACACTGGTGGTGGTTTATGAAAAGAACACACATTCTATGACACTGGTGGATCCTACTGGTTTATGGACAGAATACACATGCAATGAATCGAGCGGTGCACACATGCAATGACTCTAGTTGTGGTTTATGAAAAGAACACACATGCAATGACACTGGTGGATCCAAGTGGTTTATGAAAAGAACACACGTGCAATGACTCTAGTGGTGGTTTAGGAAAAGAATACACCTGCAATGACTCTAGTGGTGGTTTATGAAAAGGGAACACATGCAATGACACTGGTGGATCCATGTGGTTTAGTAAAATAAAACACATGCAATGACACTAGTGGTGGTTTAGGAAAAGAACACACATGCAATGGCACTGATGCAGCCATGTGGTTTAGGAAAGGAACACACATGCAATGACACTGGTGGTGGTTTATGAAAAGCACACACATGCAAATAACTCTAGTGGATCCATGTGGTTTATGGAAAGAACACCCATGCAATTAATCTAGTGGTGGTTTATGAAAAGAACACACATGCAATGACACTAGTGGATCCAAGTGTTTTATGAAAAGAACACAGATGCAAATGACTCTAGTGGATCCATGTGCTTTATGAAAAGAACACACATGCAATGACTCTAGTGGTGGTTTAGGTAAAGAACACACATGAAATTACACTGGTGGATCCGTGTGGTTTAGTAAAATAACATACACGCAATGACACTAATGGCGGTTTACGAAAAGAACACACATGCAATGACTCTAGTTGTGGCTTATGAAAAGAACACACATGCAATGACACTGGTGAATCCAAGTGGTTTATGAAAAGAACACACATGCAATGACTCTAGTGGTTGTTTAGCAAAATAACACACATGCAATGACACTAGTGGTGGTTTAGGAAAATAAAACACATGTAATGACACTGGTGGATCCATGTGGTTTAGGAAAGGAACTCACATGCAATTACACTAGTGGTGGTTTATGAAAAGAACACACATGCAAATGACTCTGCTGGATCCATGTGGTTTATGGATAGAACACACATGAAATGAATCTAGTGGTTTTTTATCAAAAGAACACACATGTAATGACACTGGTCGATCCATGTGTATTATGAAAATAACAATCATGAAATGACTCTAGTTGTGGTTTATAAAAAGCACACACATGCAATGTCTCTGGTGGATCCAAGTGGTTTATGAAAGGAACAAACATGCAGTGACTCTAGTTGTGGTTGATGAAAAGGACACACATACAATGACACTGGTGGATCCAAGTGGTTTATGAAATGAACACATATGCAATCACTCCAGTGATGGTTTAGTAAAATAACAAACATGCAATGACACTAGTGGTGGTTTGGAAAAGAACACACATGCAAAGACATGCTAATGAGGACATATCTACCATTCTTCCATTATTCACTAAAGATAATGATGCAAATATTCAAGACACTAATGAAATCATAATTGGACCTATTACAAGGGCTAGAGCCAAGTTGTTAAAGCAACAGGTGAATTCCTTCTTAGTTGGTTCTAGAATATTGTTTACTGAGAATTTTATACTACCTAAATCTTTGCATTTATGTTTGATCAGGTATGAGGAAGGCCAAGGAGTTGAGGAAGAAGAATCAAGGCTGCAGCAGAACAAAGAAGGAAGGATTCTCTGCCACAGTAGGATTTTGGCCGATTCCCTGCCGCGGTACAAAACTGACTGTTTCTCTGTCAGGGGCAGAGGGGGAGCGCTAGAGGGGAGAGGACCTCTGTGGTCTGGCACAAGGGGAGGAGAGGGAGGCGTGCGCCAGGAGGAGGTCTAGGAGAGGTCGGGCTGCACCTAGTCAGGTGCACCCCCAAGTGTGGCCTTTGTGCCAGTTTTGGCCGAGCCCTTTGGGAGCGGTTTCTATCAGACTAGGACCCACTTGGGTCGAGCCTAGTTGTGTGCGGTTGGCCTCCCATATAGGCAGCCACCACCGCCCATTATTCCCTACGAATTGTTTTATATTAAACCCTAGATTGGATTACTACAAGCATTCATCTTGAATCCTTCGATATTGTGATTGTGTTTCACTAGAAAATATCAATTTGGCTCTAATTAAGTGTTATTTGTCGTTCACTGGGAATTGGTAGATTGCAAACCTTTTGTGGTCCGGTATCACGTGCGCAAGTGTGTGGTGTTGCAAATATCCATAGGGCCGAAGATCTGTTGCATTGGCGATAGGGGAGCAGTCGATAGGTAGTTCGTCAGCGTCTCACAATTTATCTCCATCATCATCGCCATCACCTACGTCGCTCACTGAGAAGATTGGGCCACCCCATATCATCTTGGTATTAGATTTCCAGCGTTTACTCGGTGAGCAATCCATAGTTTAGATTCATTTTTTATTCCTATACCAGAAAAAGCCCCACAAAAAGAGTCATAGTTCTGCCTGAGATCAAGATTGCCTCGGTATTCTAGTTCTTGTGTTGGTCGTGTTCTTTGTTTGTGTTACTTTTTCTCATTTTTTAGTAGTATATTTGTTAGGGTTTTTAGGTCTTTAGTAGATTTGTTAGGTTTCCAATCCGACTTGAGTACTAGTTTCAGTCTAGTCGGAGTTCTTGTTGGTTTTTGGATCAGCTTTGGCTGCAGATCGTCGAGTGGGCTGGGATCCGATCTGTCCTGGTTGTAGTCCGCGTGCTGCGCGATGCTCCAAGGGCTACCGCGCGCCACGACAGCCCTTGCTGCGCACGCCAAGGCTTGCCCGCGCACGCTGCATGTCCGCGCTAGCCGCCTGCTGCCTGTCCTGCCGCGCCACACAGTCCTGCCGCAACACATTTTCTAGCAGAATTTCTACCGCGGCACAAAATTGCCAATTTTTCTGCCGCGACACAGTTTTGGCAAATTCTTTGCCGTGGGCTGTTTGAGCCTGTTTCTCTTGTTTCTTTTTGCGTCCACAAATCGTACCTTGTGTCTTTTGTCTTTGTATGCCATAGTCAGCCATTCTTTGTGTCTAGAACTATCCTACGAGACTAGCATCTTTTGTGGCTCTACGGACTGCTCATTAGGTTATTGGTGCTCTAAATTGTTCTGATGTGCTCAATTTTGCTTTGTTGTTTGTTGCCTGCAAGAAACTATTCAAATATATATATAGAGAGAACAATATCAAAAAAACATATATAGAAAAGAGATATAAAAAAATAGAGAAAAAGATTACTATCCGGCTTGAGTTTTGGCTATCTATTGCACATATTGGCAGTGTTTTTCCTTTGGTTTGCACCTGTGGATTGAGAAATCTTAATTGTGCATGCGGAAGATCTTATCGACTTTTAGTGCACATGAGAGGTATTCTTCGGGGTCATTGGATCCAGTAAACTTGGGCATTGTGAACTTGATCTTGCCGAAAGTTTCTTCATCATTGCGGTCATTGCGACGAGCTTGGTAACCTTCTTGAGGAGCTTGCTCTTGATATTATTGTTGTGGAGCTTGCTCTTGCTATTGGCGGGATTGTTAGCAATGTTGAGACACTTGGGCCCCATGAGGGTGTTGAGGATGTGGAGCCTCATGACACGGTTGATGAAGAAGAGGGGGCTCGTTCCTCGGTTGGTGATGTGGATTAGGTGCACGGGCATCACGGCAAAGTTCATGGTCTTGAGCCTCTTGACATGGTGGGCGTCGCTCAATTTGTACCACTTGATGCTCCATGTTTTGCTGTGGTGGAGGAGGCACCTCGTGATGACCATGTTATCGGTGCGGACGTTCATGACGGTGCTGACAAGGAGGAGGATCTTGGAGAGCTTCACATTGATGACGAGCTTGATTCTCCAAATTGGAGTCATCACTTGTTGTGTCAAGTATGTGTCGCGGGCGATGGTGGTAGATTTATGGTTGCGCTCGTGGTCCTTCTTGTGGTTGTGCTTGTTGGATCACCAGTGCCCTTGCATGATGACGGTGTGCTTCTTTCCTTGCTTGGGGCCTCGAAGAGAAATCACCAGCATAGCTTGACATTGTGGCGTGGCGTGGGGGAAGGTACATAGTTTGAAGAACTTCCATCTTCAACCACGGGGGCGTCATTGCGTCTTGGAGCACTCAGATGTAGATCTTGTTGAAGAGCTGCATGACGACGTGAATAACATGAAGAGCTTGAAGCATGTGATCATGGTCTTGCCATTCCGTCGATGAGGACACGAAGCTTGTCATTTGTTTCGGCGACGGAGTGTTGGAGCGCTTCAGTTTGGTGGCCAAAGTTGTGATACATTGCATGCATTTGTCATTTGAGGCCATCGAAGCAGTTGTCGATGTTCTTGAACTTGGCTTGCATCTCGCCAAATTGTTCATATTGACGCGTCTCAGGGGCTTGGCAACGCTCACGGAACACTTGTCGAGCGATGAAGTGACTTGCGTGTGTCATGTACGGTCCATGTTCTTCTTCTTGAGGAGGTGGTTGGCTCAACTCACCATGCCTATCCATCATGCAAAACACAAAGAGTTGTATATGGAGAGCAATATGTGGTGGGGGGAACCTTCAACCTCACCTTGGGGATTGCACCAAACTAGAAACCACAAGTGAGAGCTATAAGTGTGCAAAGCGGAATTGCAAGAAAAACTCACACTAAAGAAAGAACTAACTCTCAAAAGCTTATTGGTGGTTGGTTAGGATTGTGGAATGCCAATCAAAAGAATAGGGATAGTCAAAAGTGGGTAAAATCCAAACAAAACTCAAGTCAAAGGTGAAGGTCAACAACTCAAAAGGGTGACGAGAACCTACAACTATATACACACACGTGGAGATTGTTGGGATTGACACGACTATGAAAATGAGCAAACAAAATGTCCTAACAAAGACTACGCTCGTTGTTGTGCCAATGCAAGGAGAGACCGTGGCTCATTTGCAAGGAAGAAAAATGAGAAACGGATTTGTGCACTTGCCTTGGGCGCTCTTCTTTCTCTCTTGCTTACAAGCTTTGCGACTCTCTTTTGCTATGGGAGACTATTTTTGTTTTTCTTTTGCTTTGTATATTTATTTTTTTCCTCTCTCTTGATGCTACCAAGTCACTCTTGCTATTGCTTTTACACTCTCACTATCCAAGGACAAGTGCACAATGCTCAAGCAAACACAAGATGAGCCACTCTCGTGGGATAGGTACACACAAAGGAAGATAGGGGTTAGCAAGGTGACGCAGGTTATACCTCTGTTGGTGATGATGAAGTTGACGTCGATGGTGCAGAATGATGTTCGTGGGCCGTGGTGTCGATGAGCGTGGGAGTTGTCGATGCGGAAGCTTGCTGTTAGTTGACGACACGCACACGGGCACAAACAAACAAGAGGAAATTAGCCAATGCAAGATAATAGGCAAAATTCTCAAAATCAGGCGTCAAGGCCGGAGACTCTAGGGTCTTGGGCCGGAAACTCCGGTCCAGGCCGAAGACTCCGGTGTGGACATGCCGGAAACTCCGGTGTTGGCCGGAGACTCCGGTCTTCAGGCCGCACACTTCGGTCTAGAGTCAGATCGTGAACTGCTCGAGTTCTTGAGCGGAAATCCACGCCTTGGGTCCTCAAATCCGCGAAAAATTAGCCAAATTGGGCTAGGAAAACACAGGATAAAGCTGGACCAACACCTTAGACAAGATTTGGTCAGATCAAAACCACAAATAACACTCCAAATCAAGCGATTGATCCAAAGGAAAATTTGGGCCATTTTTTTGGGGATTTACAAATTTTTGGTGGATAGAAGAAAATTTTGTGGGGGAATTTGTCAGCAAAGAAGCTGTTGATACCAATATGTTGAGGGGAAACCTCTACGGTGGCCCGATCTTTCACGAATCCCATTCAAATCGATGCTGGAGTGCGGGGGAAGGAGAGGCAGATGAACACGACGAACGCACACACGAAGAACACAATGAACACACTCACGCAAAACCATGATACACACCAATAGGTCACACCGGCTAAAGTGACCGGTCCGGCACAATCCCTAGGATTAGCGTCGGGCGGAGGACTCTCTCTTGAACCGGCACGGGAGTAGGGAGACTCGGTGAGATCTTGACGTCTAGGCAAAGGGACTCTGATGCCTAGGCCTTGTACAACGCGGAGGCACGATGCAAACTCCAACGAGGTTTGGGATATTTGGTGCTCCTTTGTCAAGGGAGCATGAGGCAAGAACTAGATAGATCCACAAGGGGTTTCCACTAATTCCAAATATCATGCCTCGGGTTTACAATAGAGGTGGGGACTATATATAGGCCAGCCACAAAGTCAGGGATACTTTAGGGATAATAGATAAGTTCTAGACGGACTAAGGGGTACATGGGCCAAAGGCGCAAAGGCCTTTTACATGCCTTCCGACGCTTGGTCCGGAGACTCCGGTGTGTTGGACCGGAGACTCTGGTCTAGGTCGGAGATTCCGGTTGGTGTCTATTCCATCTTCGTAGTGGTCATCTAGCTGTCCTTGGGCTCTACTCGATGGTCAGACCGGAGGTGGGCCGGAGTCTCTTTGGTCTTCAGGCCGGAGACTTTGGTGGACCGGAGACTCCGGTGTGTGCAGACCGGAGACTCTGGCCTGAGTAGCTCCAGTGGCTTCTACTTCATGCCCCTCTCCTTGTCCTCCATCCTTGGGTGTTGTGTTGGAGCTTAGTACCTGATGGTGCATAGAGTAGTTGCATGAAGTAGCACACCATCCAAGGATGTATCAAATTGGCACGAGGAGAGGAGCGAGTTCACCTTATCTTGTAGGAGTTTGGCTCCGGCACGAGTCTTGGGTCCTCTTGGGGGACTTGTTGGTGTAGATGTAGGAGCGTCCGTAGGAGAGGCTGCACACAAAAGAGTTTATTATACATTCTGATCATGAAGCTTTGAAATATATGAAAGCACAGACAAACTTGCATAGGAACCTAGCAAAGTGGGTTGAGTTTATTGAGTCTTTTCCATACATCATTAAACATAAGAAGGGAAAAGACAATATTGTAGCTGATGCTCTCTCTATGAAAAATATGTTGTTAACACAATTGGATGTGAGAGTTCCTAGTTTGGAGAGTTTGTGTGATTTATATGCTACTAATCATGATTTTGCTGCCCCATATAAGTTGTGTTATAATGGTAAAGCTTGGGAAAAATATCATATTCATAATGGGTACTTGTTTCGAACTAACAAACTTTGTGTCGTCGGAATGAGGACAAGTACGTCATGATGGGGTCCTTGAGGCGTGCGGAAGAGAGGGGTGTGAGACATACGGTATTCCGAGACGGTGAGCACACAAGTTTACCCAGGTTCGAATCCGCCCGCTTTGGACGGATCCTACTCCTGGTAGCAATCCAGTAATACGGCAGAGCCGGAGTATGGGTTACAAGGGTTTCGCCTGTGCGAGTTGAGATTGTAGACTATTGTGTGTTTCCCTAAAGGCTCTCCCTAGGCCAGCTTATATAGATATCCGGCCTAGGGTTTACAGGAGAGATCAATCCGGCTACGACTAAGAGTTGGTTACAAAGTACATCTTGAACTACAAGTAACATTATGGGCCTAAGTCGGTAAGTCTTCTGGACCTTCCCGTAGCCGGATTGGACTCCGTCTTCTCTCCCTGACTGGCCCACCCATAAAGCAAATCTCTAACCCGAAGTGGGCCACCCTGGTCAGTGAGGAACTGTGAGGATACCTGGAAAGTATATCCCCAACAGCAGCCCCCGGAGGCCTCCAAGATCCAAAGTCGGATTTTATCATCGTCTAGCTTCTTCTTCGGCTTGTAGAATCTTGAAGGGTTCCTGAAACTTCACAACAAAAAATATGATCCGGGTCTTAAAAATAAGTCGGACCGATCAACTAGTTACTCGGATTTTCCAGCTCGATTTTAAACTAAGCCGGAACTTGGTTTCTACGCCACCTGACACAAGCATGGTCAAGTCACGTCATCTGACAGGCATGTCGTCAGCACGACCATTGGTGGGTCCGCAGTTCGCGGAACCGAGGCGCCGTTTCAATGCGTGCGTGGAGATCGAGGAGACGCAATCATCGCGTGGGTCCTTCCTAGCTCTTTCCACGACCCGTGGCGGTTATACTGTAGCATTTGCACGAATCTTGGCGCAGTTAGGTGGATATAAGGGGTTTGGATTTCTCCTTCTCCTTTCCACCAGCCCTTTGTCGTGTCCTTTCCTCCCAATCCTCCTGCGCGCTCAGAGCTCCCTCGTCCTTTCCCCACAGAACTCCCAGCGCCGCCACTTTCAGGTCATCTTCTCACCGGAGAAATGGCTTCATCATCTTCTTCCTCCGGTTTGGCGGCAGTAGCGGTGGCGGCAACGGCGGAAGCAGCAGCGGAGAAAGAAAGTTTCCGGGGAATCTGGATCCCCTGCGTCCTTAACGAGGACGGCCTCAAGAACGTGGAGAAGGAGGGGCTTCTCGCCGCCAGCGACTGGCAGAGCGGCTCCGGCGAAACCGTCCCCAACCCGCACGACGGCGAGCGAGTCCACTTCGGCACCCATCTCGACCGAGGTTTGTCTTTTCCTCCCTCAGAGTTCTTCTCCGAGGTGATAGATCATTACGGAGTTCAACTCCACAATCTTCCTCCCAACTCTCTCTTAGAGATGAGTGCGTATGCATCGCTTTGCGAGGGCTTTCTTGGCATTAGGCCGAGTTTTCTTCTCTTCCGGTACTATTTTCATGTCCGGAGAAATTCCATTACTGCCGGTGTTCCTTACATCACTGGCACTATTAGCTTTTCACTTAGACGTGACCGGGCATATCCCAAAATTTCTGCCAGTGACTCGGTCAAACAATGGCCAGCCACCTTTTTCTACCATAGGGATATTCCGGCTCCCGGCAAAGCTATTGCTTTGCCGGCTTTTGTCGACAGAGCCACCACGGCCCAGCCTTTCTGGGATGAGGCTGCTCCTGCTCTCACCGACGATCTGATCCTTGCTAAGAGGCGGATCAAATATTTGATCAAGCACAAGGGTCTGAAGGGATCCGACTTGGTCCAGTGCTGGGTCTCACGTCAGATCCAGCCACTTCAGTACCACGGGGATAGACTGATGCACTCCATCACGTCTTCCAAAAAATACTCCCTCCGCATCAGCCCCAAATCCTACACCACTCAAGGCTACATCAGCCAGATCAAGTGGCTGATCAAGGAGCGGATCGAGAGGAGAATTCCGGAGATTTCTCTGGATATGTACACGGCGAAAAACCCCGTGGTGCCAGTAAGCTTCCATCAATACACCTTTTATGTGTCTCAATCTTCAAGTGATACTGCAATGCTGATATGCTTTCTTGTTTTCAGCTTGCTGACCTCCCCGAGTCGGAGCTTGCTCCGCTCGAAGGATATCCTCCTGAGTTTTCTTAGGAGACAGAAGTGGTCCCATTGCCGGACCTTGTGCTCAAGAAGCGCAAAGCTCCGATAGTGGATGTTGGCACAAAGGAAGTGCTTGTTGTGAAGAGGTAACTTTCATTCACAATTTCCGCCTTTGTACCTTTCTCGAATTTCTTTCTGAGATGTAATGTTTCCGGCTTTACTACATTCTTAGAGCAAAGCCTCTCATCAAGGGTAAGGGGAAAGGGATTCCTTCGAAGGCCCTACGATAGACGAAGCTCACCATAGTTTCCCTTGACGTGGCTCCTCCAACTCCTGCCCCTCAACCTTCTGCAACTCCAGCGATCATTCCTTCTCCGGTGATTGCAGAAGATCCGGCTCCTTCAACAGAGCCTGCGATCCTTGGGTTGCAAACTAACGTCACCGTGGGTGCATCAGGTCAAGATAAGGGTGAACCCTCTTCGGGTAATGATCCCTCGGCTGAAGTCTTCGCCGACAACCTCATCAGCAATCCGGGACTTGCCAAGTTTGGCCTGTTCTAGAAATCTGCAGAGGAAATCCAGCGGCTGGCCAGGCAAGTCCTAGACAAAAGCCATTTATCCCTCGAAGAGGAAGCGCAAGAAGCAGAGGACGTCAAGTTCTCCGACCTTCTTGCTCAAGTCCGCCTTCACGATGAGAGGATTAGGGCTGGCGAGCTTCCAACAGCCCCAGTGATCCCTCTTACTCTTGCCAAGAAGGTGGCAGTTGAAGTGAACGCCGGTTTAGATAAACTCACATGCGAGAAATATGTAAGTCGGAATTCCAACTCTTGTTTTTACATTATGTTATATCATATCCTCTAGCCCCCAAGCATGAAGTAGGATATAGAATCCAGGTTTATGCTTTCATTAAGATGCCAAAGAATGAACTAGTGTAGCCCCCAAGGCTCGTGCTGATATTTAGCAAAAAATATTAGCCCGAGTCTTAAGTAGCTTTCTGACTTTGGGTATTCTGACTTACAGAAAGTATGTTCCTATAACCAGGAATTACTGACCAATGTCTGCAATAAGTGGAGAGAGATCAAGGCTCTCCGGCTTAAAAATGTCGAACTTAAGGTAGCCAAGGATGAAGCCGAAGGTAAAGATTCCGAGATTCAAACCTTGTCCTTTGCTTTTTTCAATGTCGAATTGTTTCTGAACTGTTGTTCCTTTTTGACTTACAGCACTGGTGAAACAATCCATTGCTATGATTGAAGAGGCTGAGAACCTCAAGACCCTGGTGGTGGAGAACAAGGGACTTCGCCGAGAGCTGGATAAGCTCAAGGCGGATCATGAAAGGAGTATAGCTCAAGTCCTAGAATCCTCCTCCATGGCCACTAAAGAGCGTGATCGCAAGATCGATGCTCAAGATAAAATTATCTCGGACCTCAAGAATGAGCTTGGCAGAGAGAAGGACATCTCCCAGGCGCTCCGGGCTGAACTCCAGAGTCTTTGGGAGGAGATGACCAAGATTGATGACGTCATTCTTGGTACGTTCCATCTGTCTGACTTATCATTTCTTCGACTTTCATCAATGTCGGATTTTTCTTTGACTTTGTTTTGTGTATAGGTCCTCTGAACTTGACGGACTCTTCCTCATCCGAGCCCCGCACCCACCGGCTTACCCAAGTCGGTGATATTCTTCATGACTTCCGCCAGTCCCTTGAGGACATTGGCGAGTCTCTCAGGATTCCGGACATGCCAAGCATGTCGGATTTTTAGGTGGGGGACAAGGCCAAGGAGATGCCGCAGCTTGTTCCGGACTGGAACATGTCCTACGCGCGGACTGCTACGCAGAACGCTCTCACCATGGTCATGAGCCACCATGGAAACATGGAGATATGGCAAGTGACCAGAGGGTACTACAAAGTAGACGAAAATGGCCAGGAGCAGGACCTTCAAGCCATCATGCACTCCTGCGCCGGATACGGGTGTCACGTAGCTGATCTGACCAGCTACGAGATCTCCTTCTTCAACCGCGTAGCTACTCCGCCACCTCCTCCAGAAGAAACCGAAGAAGTTTCCGACGATGAACGGACCACCTCAGATCTGGACATCTCAGAACGATATCAAGGCGGAGTAAACAGCGAGCCGGCAGCTCCTTCATCTCCTCCTACATCATAGACTAGAAAACTATGTATTATTCCGAAAAGAACATGATGCGTTTTGTAAATATTAAGTACTATTGACTTTTGCTAGTGCCAAGTTTGTGATCTATTCAGCACTTTTGTCTTTGGTTTTTTTTGTGTGCTTGAAATATTTTCATAAGCACTTGAATTTTTTCGTCTCTACTTATCGTGTATCTGGCTTTCCGCCTCGTCCCTTTCATGAGCCGGCTAAATCTTCAGCCGGAAACTTTGCCGAGCAACGGAGCTCACTTGCTAAACCAGTTTAAACTCGGAAACAAAGCCGGCTTCCAGTACCAACAATTCACTACTCGGAAAATACCCGCATCCAGCAATCAGACAAATAACCAAAGTAAAGACTAGAAATTTTAGAGTTATACCCGAAGGTAGCAGTTTTAGAGTCAGAAATCTAGACCAGAACGAACATGAGCATAAAGTACTTTCAAGCATTCTGGGATTTTCGACTATAACATGATCATTTGGAAATAAGATAGTAAAAACTTCTCAGAAAAACTTGAGGTAACCAAGACTTTTATTTCTCAAAGAACATGTACATATATATGATCACAAAGAAGGAGAAACTAAGAATAAAAGGGACGTAGCTGAGCAATATTCCACGGTCTGTCTATCTCATCTAGATTTGTACTGCCTCTAGCTCTCTTTCTCGTCTTAGTAGCAGGTCTTTCTTTGACTGGCCTCATGTTAGTTAAGTAGTACGATCCATTGTGCAATTCTCGACTAACTAAAAAGGGTCCTTCCCATACTGGGGAAAGTTTGTGCTTTCTTTGTTGCACAAGTCGGAGAACCAAATCACCTTTATTGAAAGATCCGTTTCGGACTCTCTGGCTATGATACTTGCGTAACTTCTGCTGATAGGCTATAGATCTCATTTCAGCAACGACGCGAACTTCTTCGACTAAGTCGAGATCATTTTGTCTTGAAATCTCGGCATCCTCTTCGATATACGCGGCCACTCTAGGAGAAGTATGAATTAAATCACTAGGAAGAACTGCTTCTGCGCCATAGACCAAGAAGAAAGGTGTGTATCCTGTTGACCTGTTCGGAGTTGTTCGTAAACTCCAAATTACAGAGGGTAATTCCTCTGCCCAAGCCCCCGCAGCACGTCGTAGTGGTGCTTCGAGTCTCAGTTTTAGGCCTTGTAAGATTAAACCATTAGCTCTTTCGACTTGTCCGTTAGCCTGTGGATGTGCGACGGACGCAATGTCAAGCCGGATATTTTGCTTGTCGCAGAATTCAGCCAATTCTCCCATAGAGAAGTTACTCCCGTTGTCCGTGATAATGCTATGCGGATAACCATACCGGATTATAACATCCTCGACAAATCTTTTGGTTGTTGCTCCATCACAACTAGTGATAGGTTTAGCCTCAATCCATTTGGTGAATTTATCCACCATCAATAAGAGGTGAGTAAATCCACTTGGAGCTCGTTTAAATGGTCCTACCATATCAAGCCCCCAGACCGCAAAGGGCCATGTTATAGGTATTGTTCGCAGCTGATCAGTCGGAACATGAGCTTGCTTGGCGTACTTTTGGCAGCCTTTGCACGTCTTGACTAATCATTTGGCATCTGCCTGAGCTATAAGCCAGAAAAATCCATGTCTAAAAGCTTTTGCCACTAAAGATTTGGCTGCAGCATGGTGACCACACTCGCCTTTGTGGATTTCCCTTAAGATTTCCACTCCTTCTTCCAGAGATACACAGCGCTGAAAGACCCCAGAAACACTCCTTTTATGGAGCTCACCTTTAACAATAGTATAGGCTTTTGCTCGTCGGATGATCTGCCGGCTCAGCACCTCGTCTTCGGGTAATTTGCCATCTACCAAATAATCGAGGTAGGGTTGAGTCTAGCTGGGAATTACAGCCAGAACTGCTATCAAAGGTGAGTCGTATTTGGTCAGATATTCCTCATCTACTCCCTTTATCGAGGGGACTTTGAGGTGCTCTAAAAAAGCGCCATCCGGGACCTCTTTCCGCGCAGAGCCTATGCGAGATAGTGCATCTGCTTCCTCATTTTCTGCTCGAGGGATGTGTTGAACTTCAAACCCTTCGAACGATTTAGATAGATCATCCACGACACCTTTATATGCTGCCATGTGTTTATTTGCATTACAAATATCTGAGACTTGCTGAGCAACAAGATCCGAATCTCCGTAACACATCAAACGTCGGATGCCAATATCCTTAGCAATCTAGATTCCATGCAACAGTGCTTCATACTCGGCAATGTTGTTTGTCGCTGTGAAGTGGATCTGCAACACGTATAAAAGTTTATCTCCTTGGGGTGATTTGAGCACCACGCTAGCCCCCGAGCCCCCTCGAGCCTTAGACCCATCGAAAAAGAGGGTCCAATATTCCGACTCAGGAGGATCATGTTCTCCTTCGTCTATGTCCAATCAGCAACAAAGTCAGCAAGGATCTGGGATTTGATTACTGTCTGAGGTTTATACTCAATGTCGAAAGTTGAGAGCTCTATTCCCCACTTGGCGACGCGTCCTGTGGCATCGATATTGTTGATTATGTCTCTTATGGGAGCTTTGCTCACCACGGTAATTGGATGCTCCTGAAAATAGTGTCGTAACTTACGAGATGCTAGAAAAACACCGTAAGCCAATTTTTGATAGTGCGGATACCGCTGCTTTGATTATGTCAGCACTTCGCTAACAAAGTACGTCGGACGCTACACCAGGTGTTCCTGATTTTCCTCTGGTCTCTCCACCACCATGAAGGTACTGACAACTTTATTTGTCGCAGCAATGTAAAGCAACATCGGTTCCTGAGGTTCCGGCGCTGCAAGGATAGGAGCAGCTGAGAGTACTCTTTTTAGATCTTGTAGTGCAGCTTCAGCTTCGTCGGTCCAGACAAAATCCTTGGTCTTTTTCACGAGTTTATACAATGGTGCAGCTCTTTCACCAAGCCGTCTTACAAATCGACTGACCGCAGCAATGCAACCAGTTAATCTTTGTACGTCCTTCAGGCGAGTTGGCCTAGAAATGTTGAGTATAGCCTTAATTTTGTTTCGGTTCACCTCTATGCCTCTTTGAGACACGATGAAACCTAACAATTTTCTGACAGGTATTCCAAAGAAGCATTTCTCCGGGTTAAGCATGATGTTGTATTTTCGTAGATTGGCGAACGTCTCCTCCAAGTCGGAAATCAACGTTTCTTTCTTTTTGGACATGACCGATATCATCCACGTATGCATGTACATTGCGTCCGAGTTGGTCATGGAGGCAACGCTGCATCGTGCGCTGGTACATAGCTCCTGCGTTCTTCAGCCCAAAGGGCATCGTAACAAAACAAAAAATTCTGAAAGGGGTTATGAATGAAGTTTTGACTTTGTCAGATTCCTTCATCCGGATTTGGTGATAACCGGAATATGCGTCGAGAAAATAGAGGAGTTCCGAGCCTGCCGTAGAATCGATAACTTGATCAATTCTAGGCAGAGCGAACGGATCTTTTGGACAAGCCTTGTTCAAGGCAGTATAATCAACACACATCCTTAAATCAGTGGTGTCCTTTTTAGGGACCATTACAGGATTGGCCGACCACTCAGTGTGGATGACCTCTTCTATGAATCTGGCTAACTCGAGCCGTGCTAGTTCCTTAGCTATTGCCTTACGCTTTTCATTGCCAAACCGTCATAAGGACTGTTTGACGGATTTAGCGTTCGGGTTTACATTTAGAGAGTGCTCGACAAGTTCCCTAGGTACTCCGGTCATGTCAGATGGCTGGCATGCGAAGATATCTTGATTTGCTTGGAGGAACTTGACGAGCGCGCTTTCCTATGCGCTACTTAGGCCTACACCTATCTGGGTCACCTTGGAGGGGTCATCATCCTTCAACGGCATCGTCTTCGTCTCTTCTGATGCCTTGAACTCCGGATTTGGCTTTGTCACCTCCTTCTTCGTTGTGGGAATCTCGGATGGATCTATGCTCTTTTTGATCTCCTGGTACTCCTGGGCGTGCAGCATGGCTTCAGCAAAGGCGGCATTTCCATCTTCGCACTCTCGCGCTTTCTTCGGGTCTCCCCTGATGGTGATCACGCCGTTGGGACCTGGAATTTTCATCATATTGTAAATGTAACTCGGACGAGCCATAAAATCCCAGTAAGCCGGACGTCAGAATATAGCATGGTATGCTATCTTGAACGGGACCACTTCGAAGGAAAGTGCCTTCGTCCGATAATTCTTTGGAGTTCCAAAAGTAAAATCCAAAGTGATCTCTCCCAGGGAATTAGCTTGTCTTCCTGAGACAACTCCGTGAAAGATCACAGAGCTATGGTTCAGTTGTGTTTCCGAGATCTTCATCCGGCGTAGCGTTTCGACTTAGAGAATATTGATGCTGCTACCACCGTCCATGAGGGTCTTGGAGAAACCATAACCGTCAATAAGTGGATTGACGATTAAGGCGTATTTTCCTCGCCTGTGTAGCTTAGGCGGGTGATCAGCGCGGTCAAACGTTATTGCCACTTCCGACCAGTCCAGATACTGAGGGACAGCTGGAACTGTTGCGTTGAGCTCGTGGAGAACTGCTTTCTTGACCTTTGCTGGTTGAGATCCGAGGAAGGTGATGTAAGTTTCCTTCTTGGTGGGAAAAGTCTTCTTCCCTTCCGACTTGGGATTCGAAGCATCAACTTCCTCCATGTCGGAATCTTCCTTGGTCTCTTTGTCTTTGTCGGGATTTTTCTTTCCCTTCTTCCGCTTAGCTTTGTAGCCCGCGGTATCATCTCTCTTGATGTCGTCATTAAAACGACATTCAGCGTTGGTGTGGGACGAGCCCACATTGGTGTCCAAGTGATGCACACATGGGTTATTGGCAATGTCGGCCCAAGTGTAGGTTTTGCCTGGTTGTTGCTCTCCTCTACCTTGGACCCTTGATGTCCCACGGCCACACCCGCAGCCTCCGCCATGTCCTCCTCGTCCTCCAGACCCAGAAACAGTAGTGACCACCGCTGTCTCCGTGTTGGGTTTTTCTTCCGAGGTATTTTTGCGCTTCTGAGCCTGTTGCTTTGTCTTTTCTAACTGAGGTACAGCCAGGACGTTGAGTAATCCTTCTGCGTCGTCGTCAGCATCTGCATACTTGCTCGCAGTTTCTATCATCTCTCCCAAATCAGTGACCTTGTCACACTTCAAGCGGTGACGCAGTAGACCAATTGCGAGTCCTGCGATGAAAGCTTCAATCGCAGTTTGATCGTTTACTCCCTCACAGGAGTTCTTGGTGTCGATCCATCATCTGAGGTAATCCCGGCAAGTTTCTCCGGCTTTCTGGGTGCAACGTTGTAGGTCTCCGACCGAACAGGGCCTCCGATATGTGCCTTCGAAATTCCGAAAGAACGCACTTTGCAAGTCATACCAGTTATGGATGGTGTTTGCTGGAAGTTCATTGAGCCATGATCGTGCCATCTTCCGCAGCATAAGTGGGAGATATCGGGTTGCGACCAGGCTGTTTCTGCCTTTAGCGATGCAGCAAGCTTGGAAGAAGTCCTGTAACCAGGTGTCTGGCCGAGCAATGCCGTCGTAGGCTTGGATATGTCTTGAGATAGCAAATCCTTCCGAGATTTTGTAGCTCTGATGCATGGTCCGAAGCACTTTGGGTCCACGTACACGTCATCGTTTTCATAGCGTCAAGCCTCAATGTTGGAGTTGATCCTGTGCCTTGCGTCGTTCGGGGATAGAGATCGTCCCGAATGCCAGCTGTGGCTGCGGTGCCTTGGAGCCGGACTTCGGCTTCGGCCACCACCTCCTGCGCCATGTCGTCCTCCTTGCCCTCCTCGGGGGCCGTTGTGATAACTGCCTGGTGGAGGGGGTGGGGCAGCTGAATTGTTTCCGGCTGATCGCCGGTCTCCGTCTGGAGCGTCATTATTCCGGTTCCGGGGAGGTTTTGGACTACGACGAGCCGCTTGCCAGCTTGTTCCAGCATGGTTTCCGTCGTTCCTTCGTCCGTTGTTCCCACCATGGTGAGGCTCAGCCGGACGGCTCTCATGTCTAGGAGGTGGCATTCTCTGACGATCCTCCTCCCGACTTTTCTCCTTGTCTTCTCCCTTTCAATTGTTGAACTCTCGTTGGGGAGGATACCTCGGATTCAGTGCAGCGATCGCGTCTTTCTGGGCCGCTAGGGTGACATTGCTCCAGTTCTGTGTAGCTCTGCGATGCTGTCCCGACGATCCGGTTCTTGAATAATTGGCTTCATTGCGTTCGGGGTGATGGTATTGCGCCCGAACGTAATGGGATCTTACGTCAGCCCATGCCGGATCTATGCGACATTGGTCAGAATCCGAGACCAGTTTTTGACTTCCGGACAGGGCGACCTTCTGCTGCTCCAGTCCCTTGTTGAGTAGCTTGATACCTAAACGGATCTCCTCCGGTCCTAGATTAGCCGATAGAATTTCTCGAGCTGCCATGGTATTCTGTACTAGGGTTGGGTATACCCAATCTCCGTTGCTGTCTTTCCGTGGCTTCCCCATCTCGTCCCCAAAAAGGACGGCACGGACACGTGGGAATTGGTCATCATTGGTGTGACGCTTCCGTGTCTTTTGATGCAACCGAGACATGTATTCCTTGGTTGACATGCATTTCTTCTCCACCTCGATCTTTTTGGCTTCATCGAGGAGTTGTTGATGATGCGCTTCTAGGGCTTGGGCCCTTTCGTCCAGCTCATCTGCAGTAAGTTCTGCAGCTGTAGGGATAGGTGTGGTTAATGCGGCATCGATGAGTTTACGCGCACCTTCTATGATCACGTGCCCATCCACCGATGCTTCTTTTTTCGGCTCGTCTAGGATAAGTGCTCCATCCGAGCCTTCCTCGTATTCCTCGGCAATTACCTCCTCTGTCAGAGGGTCTTTTGCCGGAGTCTTGTTCTTCTTGTTCTTCTTCTTTGCCTTCTTGGCAGCGCCGGTAGCAAAGACGGCTTTGGGTCCGTTTCCCGGAGTCAAGCTCTGATCGGTACTTTCGGACATCTGGACCTCGGGATTATCTCCGACGTCCATGGCATCCTGTGCTTTGGGAGAGTGTTCCCCGGATCCTTCATCCATGGCTTCTCCTTCTTCTGCAGCTTTGGAGTTGTACTCCTCTTCATATTCCGCGGCGAACTTTCGGAAATCTGCCGACGTCATAGATTCATCTGAGGATGCGGCAACATCGACGTTTGTTCCAATTGCCTCCAGCACCGAATCGGTGTTTTCTCCAGCATCGGTAGAGCCAGATCCGGATCCAACATATCCGACGAAGTGCGACGCGTGCTTCCTGACGTACTTGCGGCTTTTGCGATCAGCCATGTCGAAACTTTTAATGGTCTCGAGGATTGCATCTGCGCTTGCGCCTTGAAGTATCATACATCTTAGTGTGTACCTGAGGAAAGGCTTATCTGTCTTGGCATCGTCAGGGCCGGAATCAGTGTCATTGATATGCTCCTCCTAGATTTCGACCTCCACGGGTGGGTCGATCTGGGATCCGGCTTCTCCAGGGAGATCCACTCCAGATTCGACTTGGACCGTGAGGTCTTCTTCAGGCTCAGATTTCTCCACTATCTCCGCAACTGGTGCGGGCTGGGTGGGATTAGGGTTTTCTGAGATCCGGAACTCTGCCGCCTCCGCGGACAAAGGGGACCCAGAAGATTCTTCTGCCTCTATCATCACCGTTGGGGTTGGTCGGGCAGGTTCAGCGAAACCGATGTAAACATCGATCTTGCCAAAAGACATGATTGTATAGGCAGTCACGGCCTCCCTAGCCGGAATCCAAGTCTCGTCAAGAACGATGAGAGGGACGTCGCTGGCGTAGAGGGTGCGACCGACGGCGATGGTCTCGCCGATTCCGATTCTTGCAGATTCCGCTCGGAACGCAGATCCGAAGCTCACTTGCCCCACGGTAGGCGCCAACTGTCGTCCGATTGAGGACAAGTACGCCATGAGGGGGTCCTCGAGGCGTGCGGAAGAGAGGGGTGTGAGACGTACGGTATTCCGGGACGGTGAGCACACAAGTTTACCCAGGTTCGAATCCGCCGGCTTTGGACGGATCCTACTCCTGCTAGCAATCCAGTAATACGGCAGAGCCGGAATATGGGTTACAAGGGTTTCGCCTGTGTGAGTTGAGATTGTAGACTATTGTGTGTTTCCCTAAAGGCTCTCCCTAGGCCGACTTATATAGATATCCAGCCTAGGGTTTATAGGAGAGATCAATCCGGCTACGACTAAGAGTTGGTTACAGAGTACATCTTGAACTACAAGTAACATTATGGGCCTAAGTCGGTAAGTCTTCTGGGCCTTCCCGTAGCCGGATTGGACTCCGTCTTCTCTCCCTGACTGGGCCGCCCGTGAAGCAAAGCTCTAACCCGAAGTGGGCCACCCTGGTCAGTGAGGAACTGTGAGGATACCCAGAAAGTATATCCCCAACACTTTGTGTTCTAGAATTGTTTGTGCGTTTGCTCTTATTGCAGGAATCACATGCTAGTGGATTGATGGGCCACTTTGGGCGTGAGAAAACACTCCTCATGCTCCCTGATCATTTTTATTGGCCTAAGATGAGGCGTGATGTGGACATATATGTCAAGCGTTGCATTACTTGCAACACATCCAAGTCGAAGTTGAAGCCTCATGGTTTGTATACTCCTCTACCTGCACCTACTACTCCATGGGAAGACATTAGCATGGATTTTGTATTAGGATTGCCTAGAACTAGGAGAGGACATCATTCTATATTTGTGGTAGTGTATCGTTTTTCTAAGATGGCACATTTTATTTCCTGCCACAAGAGTGACGATGTGTCGCATGTTGCTAATATGTTTTTCAGGGACATTGTGAGATTACATGGAGTACCAAGGACAATTGTTTCTGATCGTGATGTGAAGTTCATGAGCTAGTTTTGGAAGACTCTTTGGGGGAACCTAGGGACAAAGTTATTATTCAGCACTACTTGTCATCCCCAAACTGATGGATAACCAGAGGTGGTGAATCGCACATTATCACAGTTACTGTGATCTATGATCAAGAAGAATCTGCGTATTTGGGAGGATTGCTTGCCACATGTCGATTTTGCATATAACAGGGTTGTACACTCTACCACGCAGTTGTGTCCTTTTGAGGTGGTATATGGTTTCAAACCCATCACACCACTTGATTTGTTGCCTCTTCCTATTCAAGAAGAAGAGAACATGGAGGCAACCAAGAGGGAAAATTTTGTGAAGAAGATCCACGTGAAGACAAAAGAAGCTATTGAGAAGAATGGCAAGGACAATGCTAGCCGTGTCAATAAGAAGAAAAAGGAGGTGCTATTTCAGCTAGGAGACATGGTGTGGGTTCATTTTCGCAAGGACAAATTTCCTGAGAAGCGTAAGTCAAACCTACTTCCTCAGGGTGCTGGTCCTTACAAGGTTCTTGTCAAGGTAAATGACAAAGCATACAAGATAGATTTTCCTGTTGAGGAGTTTGGTGTTAGTAATTCTTTCAATGTGACTTATTTGACACCATATGAAAAGGAAGATCTTGACGCGTCGACGTCGACGCCTTTTGAAGGGGGGGAGGATGATGAGGACATCTTTACCATTCTTCCATTATTCACTAAAGATAATGATGCAAAGATTCAAGACACTAATGAACTCAGAATTGGACCTATTACAAGGGCTAGAGCCAAGTTGTTAAAGCAACAGGTGAATTCCTTCTTAGATGGTTCTAGAATATTGTTTACTGGGAATTTTATACTACCTAAATCTTTGCATCTATGTTTGATCAGGTATGAGGAAGGACAAGGAGTTGAGGAAGAAGAATCAAGGCTGCAGTAGAAGAAAGAACGAAGGATGCTCTGCCGTGGCAGGATTTTGGCTGATACCCTGCCGCGACAGGAAACTGTCTGTTTCTATGCCGGGGGCAGAGGGAGAGCGCTAGAGGGGAGAGGCCCTCTGTGGTCAGGCGCCAGGGGAGGAGAGGGAGAGCGCTGGAGGGGAGAGGCCCTCTGTGGTCAGGCGCCAGGGGAGGAGAGGGAGGCGTGCGACAGGAGAACTTCCTTGAGAGGTCAGGCTGCACCCCACGTTGGCCTGCGGGCCAGTTTGGGCTGAGCCCTTTGGGACCTGTTTGTATCAAACTAAGACCCACTTGGGTCGAGCCTAGTTGTGTGCGGCTGGCCTCCCATATAGGCAGCCGCCACCCCCCCCATTATTCCCTTAGACTTGTTTTAGATTAAACCCTAGACTGGATTGCTACAAGCATTCATCTTAAATACTCCAATATTCTGATTGTGATTCGCTAGACAATATCAATTTGTCTCTAATTAACTGTTATCTATCGTTCCACTGGTAATTGGTAGATTTCAAACCGTTCGTGGTCCAGGATCACGTGCGCAAGTGTGTGGTGTTGCAAATATCCATAGGGCCGAAGATCTATTGCATTGGCAATAGAGGAGCAGACAAGAGGTAATTCGTCAGTGTCTCACAAGTCATCTCCATCATCATCGACATCACCTATGTCGCTCACTAACAAGATCGGGCCATCCCATATCACATGCAATGATACTGGTGGAACCATGTGGTTTAGAAAAGGAACACACATGCAATGACACTGGTGGTGGTTTATGAAAAGAACACACATGCAAATGACTCAGGCGGATCCATGTGGTTTATGGAAAGAACACACATGCAATGAATGTAGTGGTGGTTTATAAAAAGAACACACATGCAATGACACTGGCGGATCCATGTGGTTTATGAAAAGAACAAACATGCAATGACCCTAGTTGTGGTTTATGAAAACAACACACATGCAATGACTCTAGTGGTGGTTTAGGAAAAGAACAGACATGCAATGACACTGGTAGATCCATGTGGTTTAGGAAAGGAACACACATGCAATGACACCGGTGGTCATTTATGAAAAGAACACACATGCAAATGACATTGGTGGATCCATGTGGTTTAGTAAAATAGCACACATGCAATGACACTAGTGGTGGTTTAGGAAAACAACACAAATGCAATGACTCTAGTTGTCGTTTATGAAAAGAACACACATGCAATGACACTGATGGATCCAAGTGGTTTATGAAAAGAACACACATACAAATACTCTACTGGTGGTTTAGGAAAATAACACACATGCAATGAATCTAGTGGTGGTTTATGAAAAGGACACACATGCAATGACACTGGTGGATCTATCTGGTTTAGTAAAATAACACACATGCATTGACACTAGTGGTGGTTTAGGAAAAGAACACTCATGCAAAGACATGCAATAACACTGGTGGATCCATATGGTTTAGGAAAGGAACACACATGCAATGACACTGGTGGTGGTTTATGAAAAGAACACACATGCAAATGACTCTGGTGGATCCATGTGGTTTATGGAAAGAACAAACATGCAATGAATCTGGTGGTGGTTTATAAAAAGAACACATATGCAATGACACTGGTGGATCCAAGTGGTTTATGAAAAGAACACACATGCAAATGACTCTAGTGGATCCATATGGTTTATGAAAAGAACACACATGCAATGACTCTAGTGGTGGTTTAGAAAAAGAACACACATGCAATGACACTGGTGGATCCTTATAGTTTAGTTAAATAACACACATGCAATGACACTAGTGGTGGTTTAGGAAAAGAACACACATGCAATGGCTCTAGCGTGGTTTATGAATATAACCCACATGCAATGACACTGGTGGATCCAAGTGGTTTATGAAAATAATACACATGCAATGACTCTAGTGGTGGTTTAGGAAATGAACACACATGCAATGACTCTAGTGGTTGTTTATGAAAAGGAACACGTGCAATGACACTAGTGGATCCATGCAGTTTAGTAAAATAAGACACATGCAATGGCAGTAGTGGTGGTTTAGGAAAAGAACACACATGCAAAGACACTGGTTGATCCATGTGGTTTAGGAAAGTAACACACATGCAATGATACTGGTGGTGGTTTATGAAAAGAACACACATGCAAATGACTCTGCCGGATCCATGTGGTTTATTGAAAGAACACTCATGCAATGAATCTAGTGGTGGTTTATGAAAAGAACTCACATGTAATTACACTGGTGGATCCATGTGGATTATGAAAAGAATGAACATGCAATGACTTTAGTTGTGGTTTATGAAAAGAACACACGTGCAATGACTCTGGTGGATCCAAGTGGTTTATGAAAAGAACAAATATGTAGTGACTCTAGTTGTGGTTTTGAAAAGGACACACATGCAATGACACTGGTGGATCCAAGTGGTTTATGAAAAGAACACATTTGCACTAATTCTAGTGGTGGTTTAGTAAAAAAACAAACATGCAATGACACTAGTGATGGTTTAGGAAAAGAACACACATGAAAAGACATGAATGACACCGGTGGATCCATGTGGTTTTGGAAAGGAACACACGTCCAATGACACTGGTGGTGGTTTATGAAAAGAACACACATGCAAATGACTCTGGTGGATCCATGTGGTTTATGGAAAGAACACACATGCAATGAATCTGGTGGTGGTTTATGAAAAGAACACACATGCAATGACACAGGTGGATCCAAGTGGTTTATGAAAAGAACAAACATGCAAATGACTCTAGTGGATCCATGTGGTTTATGAAAAGAACACACATGCAATGACTCTAGTGGTGGTTTAGGAAAAGAACACACATGCAATGACACTGGTGGAACCTTGTAGTTTAGTAAATAACACACATGCAATGACACTAGTGGTGGTTTAGGAAAAGAACACACATGCAATGACTCTAGTTGTGGTTTATGAATATAACACACATGCAATGACACTAGTGGATCAAAGTGGTTCTTGAAAAGAATACACATGCAATGACTCTAGTGGTGATTTATGAAAACAACACACATGCAATGACTCTAGTGGTTTTTTATGAAAAGGCACATGTGTAATGACACTAGTGGATCCATGTAGTTTAGTAAAACAAGACAAATGAAATGACAGTACTGGTGGTTTAGGAAAAGAACACACATGCAAAGACACTGGTGGATCCATGTGGTTTAGGAAAGTAACATACATGCAATGACTCTAGTGGTTGTTTAGGAAAAGAACACACATGCAATGACACTAGTGGATCCATGTAGTTTAGGAAAATAACACACATGCAATGACACTAGTGGTGGTTTAGGAAAAGAACACACATGCAATGACTCTAGTTGTGGTTTATGAATATAACACACATGCAATGTCACTTGTGGATCAGAGTGGTTTATGAAAATAATACACATGCAATGACTCTAGTGGTAGTTTAGGAAAACAACACACATGCAATGACTCTAGTGGTTGTTTATGAAGAGGCACACATGCAATGACACTGGTGGATCCATGTAGTTTAGTAAAATAAGACACATGCAATGACACTAGTGGTGGTTTAGGAAAAGAACACACATGCAATGCCATTGGTGGATCCATGTGGTTTAGGAAAGGAACACACATGCAATGACACTGGTGGTGGTTTATGAAAAGAACACACATGCAAAAGACTCTGCTAGATCCATGTGGTTTACGGAAAGAACTCACATGCAATGAATCTAGTGGTGGTTTATGAAAGGAACTCACATGTAATGACACTGGGGGATCCATGTGGATTATGAAAAGAACAAACATGCAATGACTCTAGTTGTGGTTTATGAAAAGAACACACATGCAATGAATCTGGTGGATCCATGTGGTTTATGAAAAGAACAAACATGTAGTGACTCTAGTTGTGGTTATGAAAAGGACACACATGCAATGACACTGGTGGAACCTTGTGGTTTATGAAAAGAACAGATTTGCACTGACTCTAGTGGTGGTTTAGTAAAATAACAAACATGCAATCACACTAGTGATGGTTTAGGAAAAGAACACACATGCACAGACATGAATGACACTGGTGGATCCATGTGGTTTTGGAAAGGAACACACATGCAATGACACTGGTGGTGGTTTATGAAAAGAACACACATGCAAATGACTCTAGTGGATCCATGTGGTTTATGGAAAGAACACACATGCAATGAATCTGGTGGTGGTTTACGAAAAGAACACACATGCAATTATACTGGTGGATCCAAGTGGTTTATGAAAATAACACACATGCAAATGACTCTAGTTGTGGTTTATGAATATAATACACATGCAATGACACTGGTGGTGGTTTAGGAAAAGAACAGAATGCAATGACA